>CM061142.1:368167412-368591958 GCA_030789695.1 Scilla litardierei
ATAGCCACCCCAATATAATATAATATAATATAATATAAAAACTGAAAATATAATCCCTAATTTTTTCTTTCAAACAGCTCTAAGTTCAGTATATTCGAATGCATCCGTTCCCTGGTGTTTTGTAGGAATACATGACAAGCAAAACTTTTCAACATTGCGTCTCGGGATACAGAGCTCAAACATATCATAAAATTTGTCGGATTAACATACAGTGTCCTAAATTTTTCAGTGATGTGCTGTAAAGATATAACCTCGAGTTAGAGAACAGAATACTTGAAACATGATACGGCTCAGCATTTTTGACCCAGCTTCCAACAAACCAAACTCGTACACTGGAAACGCTTCATGCAGTTCTACTGAGTTGCAGCGGTTTTTGTTTGAATATTAGGGAAAGCTGGAAATACTTGGTGCTTCTCCAGTCGGCGAGTATATCATTAGTCTTTCTTCTTACTCTCAGAATCTTCAAGAGCAGCAAGTCTCTCAACCAACGGCGGGTGGGAGTAATGGTAAGCAGAGTACAGTGGATCCGTGTTCATAGCTGACAGATTCTCCTCCTGATAATCATTACACGGAGTAAAAAAGTTAACAGATGGCACACGCTGCTATGAATTGTTCGATTAGATATATATACTCCATACAGCGAAATACTCGTGTAACACATAGTATGACACATCAAGAATACATTTAAAATGAGGGAGAAAGTATGCCGCAAACACAAATATCACACCGTTTTAAACTCCCACAGAAACCAGATGGTAGACCATGTGATTCTGTCGATTATGGTCGTCATTCAGCAATTGCAATTGCGTACTGTGCGGTTTTTTAAAAAAATTTAGAAATTTCAAGACTATATCTAAGAAGAGCCATGCAGCTGTCAAAAATGGAACATCAAAACTGTATGCAGATAAGCAGGAACCTTGTGATTTTATGAAGGCTAGGATTTTGCAATGTGTTAAGGTATAAATGCATCGTGATAAAATTGCATTGTCACCTGCAGTTTCACAAGGCCCGCACGAAGTTCTTTGGAATAACCGAGTTTCTTTGCAAAGGCATCCGCCTACAGAAAATGGTGATTGATAGTTCAAGGCATTTGGTAAATGAACGGAAAAAAAATAGATTATGCGCCAGATAAGAATAGCACTGGCAGGAACCACAGCTTACCTGAAATTCAAAAGCCCGGCTGACGAGATTGAGACCAAAGCTTAAGAGGTGCTGGAGCGGTATTACAGTATGCTGCAAAAGAATCAAACACGCACTGTACATGTTATGAATATTAATGAATGACTCTAGAACAAGAAATCGGCGGTGCATCTTATGTTCACAACAATGATTTAATAAGTGAAAAATATGAATCAAAGCAATGCTATAAGAACTAACAAGTGTCAACGAAAGAGCTCAGTTTGAGATTCTATACACACCATCACTAGTCAACAAGGCTGTCACGTCTCTGTTGCATATTCTTAATAAGTTCAAACAAAGGAAAGTTTCACAAGTTAGAATTCAAGATTTACCAGTTGCAAAAATACATAGGATTTTAAGGGTCCTCAAATTTATCCTATGACATGCACCTTGGCTCAGATTTGACAGGATATTCAAATTGTCACAGGATGATGGAGCAGGATGTAGAAGAATCAGGCGACCAAGGAGCAACCTCCATTCATCTTAGGCCATGAAAGAATAGACGAAAGGACCACGCTAAGAAGTTTGTTTAGGAAAATTTTATTCATCTATGTACCGATATACATGCCAAGGAGCCAAATGAAAACACAACCCACCAACGTCAGATAGGCAATCGGCTCAAGCTGCTAGCAGGTAGCCAACAATAAGGATCAACCTAAATACAAATGATATCTTGTGGTATGTCCCACCTTTAAGCAAGTAATGATTAGTTGAATGAAGTGTCATAACTGAAACGGTTTCTTCATCAGATTACTTCACGGTCAGTTATAAAAATTTCCCTCGTGTTGAATATTTGGGCTCTACTGGAAACTTCTGTCTCAATTAACCTGGAATTATTTAGTATAGTCCAAGGTTGATTCCAGCTTTCTACTCGAGGCAATAGATTGGTGTGTTTGGAGCCAAGGCTTCGACCATTCTCATGTCCTATCAATGAGTTCATTTCCACATGAGTCAGGTAACTACCCCAATTGTCCTGAATGGTGAAATACATCATGTGGATTATCTACTACTAGAACCTGTAGTTGCAAGCCGTAGTTAAAACCATCAGCTGTGACAACCACTACCAGATGTAATGACCAGTCCTATTAAAGCTCCTAATTGTTACCCATTGAGCATTCTGAAAGCACATTGTTGCCAAACATTTAACGAATTTAGCCAAAACAAGTGGAAAATACCATTCGTGCTCAGGTCAACGGTTTTAAGACTTAGAAGTTATCGAAAAATATGTTCTGTTGGAGAGCAACTGAACATACTTTCACCTGACTCATAATAGGTTTCATGCTGCCAAGTAATATTCATGGGGTACAAAACATCACTTCAAGTCATTTGAAACTTGCTATTGCAGGGATAACATATTTACATGTGTGATGTGTATGAACCATTTTCTCCTATAAACACCACTATTTGCATGGGTCATTATGCTCCAACAATCTCAACTGGGAAATCCAACAATTCTTTTCATCTTTCCCTCAGCATGGGTTAACATGCATCAGTCTGTGAGAGTGGAAATATGTATCTATACATTGCATATAACATTCAGGTACCTGAAAGATGATGAGGCCAATAAGTACAGGCTGAGTGTCAAAGCCAAAACTCTGAAAGAGATCCTTTGAATTCCTTACAAGGGTATATCCTCCAAATTGCAGAAATGTGATAATCTGCTCAAAATATCAAAAATAATATTCATTTTAATACCCAGTAGAAATGGAGTTAGATTAAAATTCAAGTTTCATAATCATCTCAGATATTAGTAGGTTGCAGGTGAATGTCAATCTGGTAAAAGACCACATATGCAAAGTCAAAAAAATGCTTAAGATAACCTGACATTCCAAACTAATTATCTCTGCACGTAGAGACCAAAATACAAAGGAAAATATTATACATGATACTCGCTTCTATGTGCTTATATAATTAAGAAATAAAACATACAGGTCAGGCTATGCATGGTAATATGATTACAAGAGTGTTCATATTTTAGAAGGATTTTTTATTCACAGATTAACCATCAAACCAGGAAAGAAAATACACAACCGCCCAGGGAAGGTGCTAATCAGAAGTACTAATCATCATAGTAGAACACACAAATGATTTATACCTAAAATTTCGAATATCTTAGGAGAAATGGTTGGAAAATGCAAAAAAGTTAATAAAAGGTATATTTCGTAACTGGAAAAGTTGCAAGAGTAAGAAAGTTGAGAAATATACTCTGAAAATATGTCACTGCACAATAAAAAAGTAGTAACAAGAAAAAGTGCTAACAGTAATAGAACACACGGTAGAAATATATCCATTGAAAATGCATTACAAGTATTTCCTTTGAACTGTTATACTGGTGGAGAGAGAACTAAAGAGTCGGAAGAAATAAATCCATAAGCAATAGGGGAAATGAAACGGTAGGTTTATAGCGGAGAAAGTACCCTAAGATAACTTAGAATTATTTTGGATAGTTGAAATGGCAACGAGGATAAAGCAGTACAAAGGTGAACATCTCATGAAATAAAAAAACATAGTATATTCTTGGTGTATGTAATAATTGCTGAAGCGTGCAAATACAAAGATTCAAAGATTTGATAATAAGACAAACAGTTATTGGAGATGCACCAGGTACATATATAATACTCGAGGAATATAACTAATCGTTAACCCCCAAAATATTTAAGGCTAAATGTACAAGCACAGACTACCACTTCTCCCATCCTGAAAACCAAATTATTTCATAAAGTACATGAGAAAGACCCGATAGATATAACCATTAGAAAATGATTATAATATCTATGGACTCTTGACAAAAGTTTCCATCTGCTATTTACTTAATTAACTAAACTATTAGACAAACTGTCGATAATTCCTTATTTGTCAATAATTCTTTAGTTTACAGACTCATTCTAGCTAAGATCTAAAGTCAAAAAATAAACACAAACAAACTGACCAAATAGCACCCTTTTCCCTAGTGTCTACCTTGAAGTGACGCAGGGTACTCAATCCACCCACGACAGTAGTCGCTGCCAAGCTTAAATTCTACTTTGACATGATTCTCCCTAATTTTTGAGGGTATACAGAACAGAAAAGGAAATCTTTTTGTATACTTTGTTTATGACTAATAGGACCAAAACCTTGTTTGCTTTGTTTTAATTGTGGTGTCCCTTTTCTTCCCTGAATCACAAAATTGGTTGTAGATATTAGATATAACATAAAAACATTTGGGTTAGGAAGCATCATCAGCTCAGATAACTTGCAGAAATCAAAAGTTATCATCTTGCCCCTTTGAGATCTTTTTTCCCCATCTAGGATAAATTTAGAATGAAAAGCTGGTAATCTATGTTTATTGAACACATATGTACATAGAAAGGGAAGTGCTTTAGGGTTAATGCAAACACATCATTTTGTCCATATTTTCCTTAGCCAGGAATTGACACTGATTAAAAGAGGGCTTTGTTTCAAAAAGAATGAAAAGATGATTAGTGCAAGGTCAACAGCTGACCACTTGCATGGAACTTTGCTACGTTTACCCTACCATATTTTGATGGGAAAAGGTACATATTATGATGATTACACATCTTGGGGCCTTATGATACTTGAATATGCATCAAAGGAGACCCTTTAATGCAAACATGCACAATTTTAGCAGAACCTAGACACCTCACAATATCATAAGCTCATGTGCCACATACCAGATTGCACTTTCAGATTCTTTTTTCAATAATGACTTAATAATCAGAAGCTATATCATAAAATAATTGAATCTAAAACATGTTGCAATCATGAGGGGCTCCGATGTTTATACACATGCGTGCGTGCATATGCGTAATTATGTCCTGTCATGTATCCTTTAAACTATCCTGCTTTTCAAAGATTAATGATTTCGTCGTGTACACATATCATGTCGCATCTACATCCCACATATGTATCAATGCTTCCTTTGAGTAGTATTTTTCAATTTTCCTGATTATCTCTCGCATCAATTTAATGTGCTTTATCTTCTAGTTTTCTTTCAATTATGTTAGTAATGTATATCATGAGTTTTTCTTCATCACGTGGCACAAATATAAGATATCTCAATAACTTGGCAAAACAAGACCATTAAAAAAGTCTAGCATTTAAGCAACATGTTACTTGAAGATTTAGATGTGTAGAGGTGTAGGTGGACGTGTATAACTGGCAATACAATGTGAAAGGTTATTCTGTATTTTCTATAGTCTAATGTATCAAGAATCTAGAATGGTGTCATGAAAAGATTGCCCGATCGTAAGAACTGGATATATGCTTTGCATATATGGGCATACCAAATATGGAAGTGCAGCCATAATATCATCAAAATTGAAATCACATTCTTTTCTTTTGAAGCACGATTTCTTTTCAGGTTTCCTTTTCTAATGCAAAATTGTCTTTTACTTGCAATAAATGCAACAAGAACAGACAAAAAGCATCATGCCTGAATTCTGCCAAACAGTAAAGGAAAATATTCCCAATCAAACAAGAGTTGATAGTCTTCAAAAGACAAAAGGCTGACACTTTAATTAACTCTTGAAGATATAATTAGATGCTTATCAAGTAAGGATCACTCAATCTATGGGAACAGATCTTTCAGAAGAATCTGAGCCACAGTGATAAATAATTAGTGGAGACATCTAAAAGTATCCGACCTCTGCAAGGATGGCATACCTGGACTGCAATGAAGGAATACATCGTATGATTTAATTTCCAATGCCCAAGCTCATGGGCAATAACAGCAACAACTTCATCCCCGTTTTTGCACTGCAAAATATTCCATCATATCAAGTTTCAGCCAGTTATGGCTCCAAAATATGCTTGAATTGCATGCATATAACAACAAAGAAAAAATGTGATTGAATGCTACATTGACACATCTATGCGCATGAAAACCCAGAGGTATCATTAATCAGATAAGAAACTAATTTTCCACATAATTTTGCCAGTTATCTGTCACTTTGTGCTCAAAAGTTCCCATTAAGTTCAATAAGAGAGTAATGATTATGCTAATATTTAAGAAAATTAGATAACCATGATGACAACACATGCTGGCCGAAATTTGCAACTGACAGATGGAATATGACAACGGTTATATTGAGAGGAGGAAAAGGTCGATCGTTGAAAGCTTGCATATGCAGCAGGTTCCATTTCTTTTACCTAATTATTTTCTTTTAAATGCATTTTTAAAGCTAAATTGATTATACTAAATACGTTGAGATAAAGATGTCAATGCTAAATTGATTATTCTAAATATGTTGAGATAAAGATGTATTTATTCACTTGCGAAAGCATTTTCTTTGTACAATTAAATGCTTTAAGTTATCATAACCAGAAACAGAAGAAATGTTATATTCTCAATGGCCCAAATTAGCACCGAGCACTCTTCCAGGTTAGAATAGATATATGACATTCAAATGATCACACCTTACGAATCATTCATTGAGGTACATAAGTAGTTAAGGGGATAGAAAAACACATTTTCAGACAACAAACTGAAGATCATTTATTATAGAGACAAAAGTTCATCAAAAGAGGAAATGAAGCTACATGGTATGTTGTCTAGGCAAAAGCCCAAATCTTACATACTGTGTTGGCAAGATAATAAGGAAGCCAAACTTAATTAGGCCGCATAGTAATCACGCAAACTAATAGTTTGATGCGGTCATAAACTATCAGCGGTGGAGGAGGCGCGCAAATTGACATGGAGGGGCTTTTGGGTCATTTTCTATTATGTTTTGTCCGATGGAAATTTTTGTCATTTTCTATTCTTTGTACCTTTCCTTATTTAATGGGAGGCTAGGCTAGGAGGAGAGGCATTGATTGTGAAGAGAAAGAATTTCCTAGGCAACTACTTGGAGACTTAGGCTTTCGTTTCGAAAGAAAAGCTTGGAGAGCATCCTCCTCTCATAACGAGGTCAACCATTGTATCTTTCTTTTCCAATCTACTTTATAAAAATTCCACCTTTTATATTTTCCACCATAAAAAATCATATCTTTTCTCTAAAAATCCATCAAGATCGTATCAAAGTGGTATCAGAGCACTACGATCCCACGGTGAACACCCGATCCAAGGAGAAGCATGAGGCGTTGGAGGAGAAAGTTGAACGCGAAGGGGTGGCGTGGAGAAAGGCAATTGAGGAACTCAAATTAGATCTGAATGCGACGAACGAGTGATCTACGCAACAATTTAATCAACAAGTTCTTGGAGCCCTCGCCCAAATCACCCAACAGTTAACCCAACAAAAATTGGCGGCTTTAAAGACTGATAAAGCAGATCTGGGAGAAACCCTAGATCTGGAACAAAGGAGAAAGATCACGGCTAAAGGGAAGGAGAAACTCGTAGATCTGTGTGAGGGGCTTCTCTCTGACGCAAATCTGACCTCGGAGGACGACAGCAACTTTCCGACAGATCCGTGCCCCACAATCACTGGGATATGGCAGCGGAAGTCGACGAAGTGGAGCCTCGCGGCTCCCCGGCAGTTCGCCGGACCCCCGTCGGACCCCTTGGCGATTCGACAAGGCCCTGGCGGTTCGGCGAGGCCCTGGCGACTCGTCAGCCCCCGACGAGCCGCCAGGGTTTCGAAGAGCCCAGGCGAGCCCACCAGGGGGTTCACCAGCCTGAGGCAGCCCCTCCGACCATCACCGACAACCGATGGGTCCGCTAGGGCCCCCACGAACCTCTGGCGATCCCACCCGAGCCCAGAATTGCTGCGACACGACCGTCGGGGGTGCCCTGACATCTTGACGGCTCCCCTGAGGGACCGACGAGCATGTACAGCCCCGTCGGGAGTACTGCGAAGATTGACGAGACACCCGGGAAGATGTGGGAGATTGTTTTGGTAGGGAAAGACCCTGCAGGAACGAGATGGAGTTCGAATATTACTACAGATATGAGGTAGGTGGTCTGGGGAGACGATACGGGGAGATACAGGTAGAGATAAGGAGGAAGGAGATAGGTAGAGATACGGGGATATTTCAGCCGTAACAGTATAAGGAAGGGGAAACCTGGGGACTTCCACTCAAGTGTTTAAAGGAATGAATCTATCGGGCAGAACGATATTTCGAGGTGTCCCGCTTGATGGAGGAGAGGTTGAAGGCGGTGGGAGGTTGAAGGGGCCCATTTCGGAGACTATTGGGGCCCAGGGGACTATTTCAGCCGTAACAGTACGATCGGGTATAAGGAAGGGGAAACGCTGGGGACTTCCACTCAGACTCTCGGATCAGGAAGCTTAAAATGCCCGTGTTTAAAGGGAATGATCCCGATGGATGGATCTATCGGGCAGAACGATATTTCGAGGTGTCCCGCTTGATGGAGGAGAGGTTGAAGGCGGTGGGAGTTTGTTTGGAGCGGGAGGCTCTGGGGTGGTGCCAGTGGCGACAGCGGCAGCGGCCCGTTCGCACGTGGGAGGAATCCAGGGAGTGCCTGCGAGACCGTTTCCAGGAGACACATGGTGGAGATTTATTTGAGCAACTTTATGCTTTGAGGCAGGAGGGTACAGTGCAAGACTACGTCAAGAAGTTCGAAACGTTGACGGGCCGAATCCAAGGGGTGTCTGATGATTCTCTCGAAGGTTGTTTCATGAAGGGGTTGAAGCCCAGCATCCGGGCCGAGTTACGCATCCAAAGTCCGCAAAGGCTGCTCGACCGGATGCGCCTGGTTAGGAGGATAGAGGACAGTCTTGCTGAGAAGCGGCGTGCCAGGGGGGCCTGGAGCGGGCAGAGTGGATCCTCTTTTCGGGGTCCAACACAGATAGGAGAGCAGAAGTCCCCTACAGGAGTCACCACAGCCAGCAGAGAGTTAGTTCTTGGGTTCAAGACTAACGTTGTTTTGATGATGATCATTACATTATATTAGTGTGCTAATCAATCTTATATTTTAGTCTCAGTTTATCTTAATGATTATATGTTGATGAGACAAGCCATAAAGCTTTAGAGGATGATGCAATGGATATCTTAGACCTTCAAGAGTGAAAGGATACTCATCAAGAGGTGCCAAAAATTGAAAGATGATGGGGAGACTCAAGGCATCAAGAGCTTGAAGACTAGACTCTAAGAGAAGCTTTTGTAATCAAAGTATTGCATTACTTGCTTCTTTCCTTTTGAGTCATATGAATTATGTAATGCATTGATTAGATGGTCTCACACACATGCACGTATCACAAACCATCTTAGTAAACTTTAGGATCATTATAGAAATCAATCTAATATGTTCCTCATGCCAAAAACTCAATTGGAGTTTTTGGACTTCCAACAGGCGTCTGTTGAAGGTATGACAGGCGACTGGTGGTTCACCAGGTGTTTGGCCATCCTTCAACGGACAGC
Organism: Scilla litardierei; assembly: GCA_030789695.1. Lineage (NCBI taxonomy): Eukaryota > Viridiplantae > Streptophyta > Magnoliopsida > Asparagales > Asparagaceae > Scilla > Scilla litardierei. The sequence continues at coordinate 368,176,905 of CM061142.1, forward strand.
TGTTCTGCACAAGCTCAAGTCAATTCTCTTGACTCTTTACTTGAGCATTTGGTGAAGGCGACTAAAATTCAATTGACAGCAACATGTCAACCAACAGGCGTCTGAACATTGTTCAGCAGTCGCCTGATGAACCAAAGCGCGTAACTTGGTATTTTGAGCTACAATCCATCTTGTGTGACAGACGAATGAAGTACAATTGTCAGGCGCTTGTCAACCATCAGGCACCTAAACTTTGTTCTGCAGTCGCCTGAATGTACAAGTGTGTAAGTTGTCTTTTCTCAGCTCAAATATATCATGTGTGACAGTCGCCTGCTGAAGCCTTTACAGGCACCTGCACAGTGATACAGGCGCATGTGGTCTTATACGGTTGCATGTCTTGGCTCACATTATAGCCGTTGGGAAAATTTAGCCGTTACTCCAGGCACCTGATATCTCTTCATTAGTCGCTTGTCCGAGCCGTTTTCTGCCAAAAACTAGCCGTTGCAGATTTGTCTCTTTTAGCTGTTTGCTTGGGTTTAAGGGGTTATTTTGGCTTCATATATATAGAAGATGGCTTAGTTCATTTAGAACTCTTGGAATTCTTTGAAGACCATTTAATCTCTTCATTAAGCCTCTCCTCCATCATTCCCTTCATAGAGCTTCATTCTTATGCTATAGCATCTAAGCTCTAGGGAATTTCTCCAATGGATTTCAACCTAATTCCTTTCTTAGAGAACATCTTTCTTATCTTCATTCTTACAATCAATTGAGAAGTGTTATGGTTCAGTCCTAGAAGAGAGAAAAATCAATAAGTACAATCAAAGCTTATCTCAAGCACTTTATCCACACTTGCATACCTTCTTCACGTTGGTAATAGTAAGATCATCTCAAGGCATAGGTAAGTGTTATTTTGTTTCATCTTTTGTGAAACCCGAACTCTATTTCTAAGAGTTAGTTTCTCCCTTTGTGGGAGGTTGTGTTCTTGTGTAGGACTAACCCTTGTGTAGGGTTTGTGTTCTCCATTTGTGGGAGTGAGTGAGAGTTTTCGTCCTTGTGTAGGGTTTGGTGTGTCCTTGTGTAGGACAAATCTCATGTGTGGGGTATCCCTTGTGTAGGGATTGAATTCACTACCTTGTGTAGGATCATAGTGAATATTGGTGTGGATGGATGTATCCAAGTTGGAAAACCAGTGTAAAATCCTTTGTGTTTGCGATTATTGTTGAGCATACTCTTTAATTTTAGCTGCTTATTGTGCATTAATTTCAGTAACTTTTAATTAAGCATTTTGCTTGCATTTACATTATTCAACACCCCCTCTAGTGTACTAGGTCCTACGGAAAGAGGTAGTAAGGAGTGGCCAGGAGGGCAGTACAATACTGAGGCCGATGTAAGAAAGAAGCGTGCCAAATAGGCTATGTTTCAAATGTGACGAGAAATTTTCACCTGGGCATTAATGTGTTGACCACACCTTACAGATTTTGATTGTGCGATGAAGAAGATGATAATTAAGCTGTGGTGGAGTCGGAAGGAGTGTTAAATGATCAAGAGCACCTACACTGGATATGGCGAAGATATCGCTTAACTCCGTGGTAGGGTTCACACCAAACCACACCATGAAGTTGGCGAGGACTGATGGAGATCAAGAGGTCATCGTTTTGGTGGATAGTGGAGGATCTCATAATTTCATCTCTCACATGATAGTGGAGCAACATGGGATTTAGCTCAGTGAGACAGGGAGCTTTGGGGTGGTATTGGGCACTGGTAGGGTAGAGCAGAGCAGAGGGATGTGCCGGGGATTGCTGTTGACCATACAGGGCGTGCAGATAGTGGAGAATTTCTCACCCTTGGAGCTGGGACAAACGAACATCATTTTGGGGATGAAGTGGATGTAGACCTGGGACGATACCAAAATCAACTGAAAGCTGCTGAGTATAGAGTTCCAGGAGGGGGTACGGACAGTCACCTAGCGTGGCGACCCCATCTTGTGCCGAACTATGGTCTCCTACAAAGCCATAGCGAGGGCCCTACGGATGAAAGAAGTGGGTTATTTAGTGGAGTTTCAGGGCTTAGATCTGGACGGCACAGAGCAGGAGCAGGGCATCCCTGGGGAGTTGGAGCAGACCCTGAATCGATTCGAGCAGGTGTTTAAAACACCCTGTGGCCTTCCACCCCCACGAGGTCACGAGCATGCGATTGTCCTACGGGAGGGCACCTCACCCATTAGTGTGCGTCCATACAGATATCCCCAAGTACAGAAGGATGAGATCAAAAAGATGGTGGGGGTGATGCTGCAGGCAGGAGTGATCCAACCTAGCGTTAGCCCATTTTCCAGCCCGGTTCTCTGGATGAATAAGGACGGAAGTTGACGATTTTGTGTCGAATATGGAGATATAAATAAAGAGATGGTGGCGAATAAATTTCACATCCCCGTGATAGATGAATTGTTGGATGAGTTGCATGTGGCAACAGTGTTCTCCAAGATAGATCTGAAGTCGATGTACCACAAAATAAGGATGCGGGCAGCTGACATTTTCAAGACGGCCTTCAGGACGCACGAGATCCACTACAAATTCTTGGTCATGCCATTTGGCTTGACCAATGCCCTGGCCACTTTCCAGGTGCTAATGAACAAGGTCTTTCGGCCTTACTTACGAAGGTTCGTTCTGGTATTCTTTGACGACGTCCTTATTTACAACCATTCGATGGAGGAGCACATAAGGCACCTAGAGATAGTGCTGCATGAGCTTCAAGATCATCAACTGTATGTCAACAGGAAGAAATGTTTATTCGGACAGCGGAATGTGGAGTACTTGGGATACATGGTTTCTACAGAGGGGTTACGGCAGATCGGGCAAAGATAGCATCTACGGAGGACTGGCCATGCCTCACTACACTGTGGGCCTTGCGGGGATTTTTGGGCATGATTGATTATTATCAGAAATTTGTGAAGGGATACAGCACGATTGTATGGCCACTCACGAAGTTGTTGAAGGATAACTTCCTTTGGGGGAAGAGGACACCAGAGCATTTGAGGCCCTCAAGAGGGTTATGACGACGGTGCTAGTGTTGGCCTACCAAATTTTAGCAAACACTTCGTAGTAGAGACTGATGCATCTAGCTATGGGTTAGGGACAGTATTGATGCAGGAGCAGAGACCAGTAGCATACTTCAGTCATGTCCTCACCGCCCAGGCCTGACTCAAATCCGTGTATGAGCGAGAGCTACTGGCGATTGTGCTGTCAATACAGAAGTGGAGACCGTATCTGCTCGACAGAAAGTTCATAGTGCGTACAAATCAGCAGAGACTCAAGTACTTAATGGAACATGGCCCAGTGACAGAGGAACATCAGAAGTTATTGTCCAAAGATCATTCAGTACAAGTTTGAAATTCAGTATCAGCCAGGATTAAAAACAAAGCATCAGACGCCCTATCACATTGGGAGGTAATGGTTCAGATGACGGCTATTTTAGTGCTCTTGGATTGGGAACCCTTATAGAAGGATGTATAGGCCGATAAGGAGCAGAGTCAAATTCGAGCCGCATTACTACAGGGGTCTGAGGAACATCTTGATTATGCATTGGAGGTCAGGTGGCTGATGTATCGCGGGAGGTTGATCATCTCTTGGACTTCCACACGCATTCTATTATTCTTTCATGAGTTTCACAACAGTGCGGTAGGTGGGCACTCCAGGGTGCAGCACACGTACAGGAGGATGACTCGAGAATTGTATTGGAAGGGGATGCGACGAGATATAACCAGGATGCTGACAAACTGTGAGTATGCCAGCGTCACAAATATTCGACGATGGCTCCAGCAAGGATTCTACAGCCATTGTCCTTACCTGACGGCGTGTGTGAGGAGATTTCTATGGATTTTATAGAGGGAAGGGATACACTGTCATATTCGTGGTAGTGGATCACCTTAGAAAGAACACGCATTTTGTGGAATTGAGGCACCCCTATATGGCCGTGACAGTGGCCGCAACATTCATGAGAGATGTTGTTCGCTTGCATGGATTTCCCAAGTCCATCATGTCAAATCGGGACAAGGTTTTTCTAAGCAACTTCTGAACGGAGCTTTTCAAGATGCAAGAGACGATCTTAAAGAGGAGCACAGCCTACCATCCGCAGACGAACGGACGGCCAAACAGAGGTGGTGAATCGGAGTGTTAAGACTTATTTGTGTTGCTTTGCATCAAAAACCCCCAAGCAGTGGGCCAAGTGGTTAGCATTGGCTAAATAGGTATAATATATCTTACCACTCGATGTCACAGACTACCCCCATTTAGGATCTTGTACGGGCGTGATCCTCCTCACTTAGTCCATTACAACCGCAGCTCGACACTGGTGTCCCAGGTTGTGCAACATTTGGAGGAGATGGATATAATTCTGGAGGAGCTGAAGCGACACTTGACCCGAGCCTAGCAGATCATGAAGACCAAGGCTGATGAGCACCGTAGAGATGTGCAATTCGATATTGAGGCACATGTTTATTTGAAGCTTCGACCGTACCGACAAACGTCCTTGACACGTCGACACAGCGAGAAGTTAGCAGCTCGTTACTATGGTCATTTTGAGGTTCTGGCCAAGGTCGAACAGGTGGCTTACAATCTATAGTTGGCATCATCATCGACCATCCATCATGTCTTCCACGTGTCCCAGTTGCGATGAGCCATCGGAGATCACACACTTTCACCGTCCTTACCACCGACCCTGACAGACGACATGAAGATATTGCTCATTTGCTTGAACCAACAGAGATCAAGAGGGGTCTGCCAGGGGGCGGCAGATGCGAAGATGCTGATACAGTGGCAGAGGTTGTCGGACTATGACGCTACTTGGGAGTCTTACGATGATATTCAGTGACAATTTTCGGAGTTCCATCTTGAGGACAAGATGACTTTTTTGGGAGAATAATGATGCAGTCATAACCTATCAGCGGCGGCGGAGGCACGCAAATTGACGTGGAGGGGCTTTTGGGTCATTTTATATGATGTTTTGCCCTAGGGATATTTTCGTCATTTTCTATTCTTTGTAGCTTTTCTTATTTAATGGGATGCTAGGCTAGGAGGAGAGGCACCGATTGTGTAGAGAGAATTTCATAGGCAATTTCATAGGCAACTACTTGGAGACTTAGGCTTTCGTCTCGAAAGAAAATCTTGGAGAGAGGCATCCTCTCCTAACGAGGTCAACCCATGTATCTTTCTTTTCCAATCTACTTTATAAAAATTCCACCTTTTATATTTTCCACCACAAAAATCCCGTCTTTTCTCTGAAAATCCATCAAGATCGTATCATAGTTTTTTAAAGGGAAAAGTAATCTGAAAGGATGCAACGACTTCCTGTTATAATCTCATATTTATATTTTAAGCTAACTTGACTTCCTGCTATAATCTCCCATTTACATTTTAAGCTAACTTTTGCACCCTACGTAGCCAAGGCAAATTATTTTGAGCTAAAGTCGCACAAAAGCAATTTAGTCAGAAAGATAGTGAGAAGTTGGAAATTAATGTCACTCTAAACTACTCAAGACTCCAAATAGAATGGAATAGGAGTAAACACAAATATCAGAAAGACTTCTGAAAGCAAGTCTGAAATGTAACTATTTGTTTGAATAAAATACAATATTGAATTGAACGAAAAGAGGATGGATCCATTACAGAAACAGAAATGATATAACAAAAACATAGCATGAAGGTATTCGGTAAAGCAACAGTGGATGCCAACAAAAAAAGTTGCTCGAACCAATGAAGGCTGTTCTCTTTGATTTACCAAATATTTTATGTTATCCATATCAGAAGGAACCACAACAAGAAGATGCATCAGACAATATAGTTTCTGCAGGAATATGAAGTTTATTTTAAGATGAATATTTTGATTAAAAAATCTTAATGAAATAGTCTCACTGTAATATTTGGTAAACCATAGAATGAAGGCATTAGGTATAGCAACAGTGGATGCCAACAAAGGTAGTTGCTTCAACCAAGGAAGGCTGTTCTCTTTGATTTACCAAATATTTTATGGTATCCAGATCAGAAGGGACAAAACAAGAAGATGCATCAGACAGTATACTTACTGCAGGGATATACTGTTTATGCTGAGATGAATCTGTTGATATAAATAACGTAATGAAATAATCTCACTGAAATATTTCTACCAGCACAGTACTATGAAACACCCAGCCAAGGGTGGCAAGTTATTTTTTGTTTTCTGAGGGACTAGACTTTTAGGCATGTACAATGCACATGAACAATTTTGATTGAGATGGCGTATTAACAACGATAATAATAATATATGTCAGACATATATCATACTTATATATTCCTTATGCTTAATCCTAAACTTAAGTCTGTAACAATCCACCACACACCTTTCCATTCAGTCAGTGGCATGATGATAACTGTGAAGATACATAAATGCAAACCAAAGCACTAAATCAAATGACTATTAATTAATCAATTATTAATTATTATCAAATAAGGATTTCGCATTGTAGAGCTAGTAAATTAAAAAAAATAAGATTTTCATTCATGAAACTAATTTATAAAAAAATTAATTTGATAATATTTTTATTTTGTTAAGAATTGTTAATCACTCAATAATTATTATACTATTTTTTTGTTAACCAATTTAACAGAATTTTTACTTATACACAACTTCTAATTTAACAATTTAATCAAGCAAGGAGTCACAAGTAATTATTACGTCGCACTCAAATATTGTTAATTTTGGATTCTTATTTTATGGTTATAACTTATAATCATATAATTATGTGTAATTAATTATTATATCATACTCAAAATAAGTTATTTTAAAGTAACGTTAACGTGTGTCAATTGTTAACGATGTTGCAGGGATTTTGCCATACTAAAGATTTATGGTCTATTTTAGTTATTTATTATTAATTAATACCTAGTAAATAATATGTCATTAGATTCTCCTTGGAGTCTATTTTCCAAAGCCTTTTGTTTTGGTTTAATCTGAGTTCTGTAGAGAGTCAAAATACTACCTGTTGTGCAGAAATTCCAGACTATGCCCTATTTATAAAACGGGTTAGTTTTGTAACGCACAAGGGTATTTTTGGAAATCACTAAGAAACAGAAAATTTGGCAGACCCTAAATTCAAAACTTGCGCTTTTTACACTATTAGAGATATGATGTTCCTACTTGCCTGTTTAGTAGCTCATGTTGCATTCAGAACTGATAATGGGGATGGTGAAATCATCAATTGCTAACACATGTCATGCTCATCAAACCAAATTTACATACAGCAAAATTATTTTGTTATTTGTATATATGAATGAGCATCAACAAAAAGAGAGTTTGTGCACACCTGTTGAATTAGAGTATCATAAAGAACAATGCGTTTGTTGTTGAAGAACCCATACATGTATGCCTGCCAATATAAAGTAAACATAAAATAAGGCAATGTTAAGTACTGTGATATGATAGGGAAAAAGTGCAGAAAATAGAGTTGCAATCACAAGGAATAAGGTGGATCTTGATGTGTACGCTTGAAGGCGTCTAATTGCCATATTTAGTAATAACCAATTATGATAAGGCTTGTGATGCTGATCTTTCATATAAAGCAGATACTGGAGCTTGTTTGGTAATCAATAGAAGTTATCTATTTTGGAAACTGTAAAGTTTCAGCCTACTTCTCTACCAAAAAAGTAAAATAAATCATTTTTTTTCTTTTTTGGTGACAATGACATGCTAGTTTTTCTGTTAAGCTATATCTTTCATTTATATGATGAAACCAACACCAAATTTTGATATTCACCCTCAGAATTCAAACATACAATTACAAAAAATTTCTAAATTACCATAAAACTCACCCTAGTTCACTATTCTTAATAGCAAATCAAGCTTCATGCTCATGACTTAAAAAATACCAAAGGGAGTTTGCTCACGCAAGGCATTGTTTCTCCGAACATGCCTTGCCTAACAAATAAAAACTTGATTATCAATTAATATGAGTATTCCTCAGGTTAAACAAGGGGATATAATTAGCATGGGCTAAACTTGTTTAGCAACTAAACTAAACACCAAGCATGATCCTGGCTCAAAAAATTATGTAAACATGCCCAAGAAAGCTCTAATCATGCCGAAGAAAGTTTGCCATGAACAGATCTCAAATTTACAGCAACATTTTCCATATACATTTTTTAGAAATGTGATATTATATCACATTAACGCAAATTACCCATGAGTCATCAAAGTAGAAATTGATTATGCTTGTAACCAAACTGCAAGCAGAAAAATAATACAGAAGAAAGATGTGCAGAGAACTGAACACTCACATTACTATGACTTGACCTTGTAGATCCATCAACAACAAAGAGTTTCTTCAAAGGAAACTTAAGGGATGCTGCTAATTTCTCTATCTTCTCTCTAAGTTCTCCTTCTTGAAGCTGTTCTTGACATTATTTCAGAATAATAAGTTCATGAGTAAAGATTTTGTGAATCATTTGTTTAAGAGTAACGATGTAAACCTAAAGCAAACTACTTTGATGAAGGAGAAGTAACAAGAGCCAAAATTAACTGCTTTAATGTAATAAAGAGAATTAAGATTTAACAGCTTACTAATATTTACACAGAAATCAAATACTTACCGGAGTGAATTTATTGAAGAGGGGAGCTATCAGGATGGGATATATTGTCATCATTACAATGGAGATCACAAACATGAAACCCCAAAGGTAGATGGCCAGATAAGGACCCCCTTTCTGCAGTAAAATATATAAGAATTTAGCATGTAAGGCTTGATGCAATTGGACATTGAAACATTTCAATGGAGAAGATATAAAGTAGTTTCTATGCAGAAAAACTTAGGACAATAGACCACAAGATAATAAGTAGAGTGAACACTGTTTTAAAGTAGTCATAGTGGTAAATGAGTGATATTTGCCATACTTGCACTATGACAATTATTGCAGCCACAATTGGTGGTCCAATTAAGATGGAAAGGCAGATTCCCTTGAACATGTCCCTGAAGTATAGCCATATAGTTTGCTGCAAGAAAAAGGGAAAAGTCGAGCTAGCAATTAATAAGAAGACAACCAAAACATGTGCCCGAATACACCAAGAGATCCAAACCCTTCTGACAGCATGAATATTACACAGAGAATTGCGATTTGAACAACATTTTGAATAGAGTGAAAGGCCATAGACAGTTTGCAAACCTTATTAAAACCATGACGGTCCTCGATTACGAATGTTGAATATAGCGAAAATGGCAAGTCAGTGATCTGCATGCCCGTTTGTCAGTTATACATAAATTGCATAATTTTATACTAGAAAGGTCTATAGTTCAAAAGCAGCAAAATTTGCCAGCCAAATAAAAAACAACAACAAAGGTTACAAAAGAAATTCAGACAGCATTAAAGTTCATTCCTTGGGACCAAACATTTGTGTCGAAGTAAGTTAAGAAAAGAAACTAATCTTCAGGAACTAATATTTGCATACCTGAATTTTTCTATCGCATACCACTTGAATATTTCGGTGATATTATCCACTAATCATATATCTCTTATGATAAGCAATAAGAGATGCATAAGCCTAAATAGCATGATTGGTTAGGCTTACTTCAGGGGGTTTTCTCAGCCCTTATCTTGTCGTTAGCTTCATCAGAAAGAAATTTTTCACCAACTCGACAGGTTGATATCATTTGTATTATCGGCTCAAATTTTCCAAGGTGCTTTCTTCATATTTAGAACTGGATTCTGATAGAGATCAAATTTAAATTTGAGATGTTTTTTAAGAAATAGATAGATGGCAAAAAGAATAGAAATTTGATATAAACTTTCAGTTTCTCCATAAAATCAAATTGTATGCATTGGTGTGCGAAAGTGCGAAAGTGGACTTGGTTGCCTGAGCGAGAAGTCCAAAAATTCTCCGCGTGCAAGGTGTGCGAGTTGGTAATTGTTAAATTTTCGGGGTGTAAGGCCCAAAAAGTTATCAAATCTCTAACTTTCTTCTTTCCCAAATTCCCACAACATCCCTTCTCGCTTCCGTTTTGCATCCAATTCATAGCTAACCATATTATTAGGGTGTTCAAAGAATCTGGCTAGAGTCGGACCCATACAAACTGGGTTCCGGATTAAATTTGTTTAACCTTTCAATTTTCCACTCTATCGAGCATGTATTCAAATAAAGCCCAAAATTTTACATTATCTGGTTAAACATTCACGGAGTTTGGGTGTGGCAAAGATGCAAATGTTGCGGTGAATGTGTACAAATCATTAGAAAGGATAATGTAAGAAATGAGCATATCCGAGCAAAGGCAAGCGTGATCCCTATATTGGATAAAATGAGATAGTGTCGCTTGAGATGGGTTGGTGATATACGTCAAAGACCTATTGATGTGCCTGTTGGAAAGGCAGAACATATGAATATTGAGATCAAGAGAAAGAGAAGTAAACCGAAGAAGACATGAATGAAAGTGATAAGAAGTGATATGAAAGATCGTAATTTGACAAAAAAGAAAGATGACCGTAATGCATGAAACCCGAGTATCCGGCATCACAATCCGATGTAATCAGATTCGACATTCTTTCTATTGAGTCTATGAAATTGACCCCAATTTTTAGGATATATGCTATGATGATGAGGATGATGTTTTGGTCCAAAAAAAAGGATAATATGGTTGTAGCAACAAAATGTCTCCCTTACCCAAAGCCAATTGAAATATTAAAGGTAACAAAATGTATATTATGTGAAAAAAAACATTGTAAATGTGGAGTCGTGGTTGAGTGGATTAGTTTTCTGACCCAGATTGCTTGTTCAAGTCAAGAGGACATTATGTTTATATATAAGAATGTTCATTGTTCTGAGTAGATAATCATGAGCTTTAAATCTGTATTTCGAGTGCCGATTCATAGTTTGTATGGTTAGCTTAAGTGTCCATTTAATCTGGCTAGTGCCAGTCAAGTAGGTCAAGTAAGACCATATGAAACAGATGGAAACCGGTAATTAACGCAGGCTTAAGAGAAGAGCACAATACCATGAATATAATACTAATATTATATGAGGCCATAAGGAAAGCTTCACATACAACGGGGAGATGTGAGTTCAAAATTGAACTTAAAAATTGTCTCAATAACCATGAATTCATATGCGAATTGTTCCCTATTCAATGTCATTTGTAACCTCCTCATGTCCTTGATCAAAAACAATCATCTAATATCTAATATCTTCCCTCTTTTATGAACCCCAACAAAAATCCAAGCACATGTTAGAGCTCCCTCAAGTATCACCACATTAACCCAACTATGTGGAACAAGCAATGAACAATGCAAAGTGCAACAATATTTGGGAGTTCGGAGCGAATTATACCACATAGAGGACCTCAATTGCAGAAAGAGAAGTTTTAATTTTTCTTTTGAAGTTCTATTAATTTCGAAAAAAAATAATTTCTTTTGAAAGTAGAGTTACCTCAGTCAAGTCAGGAGTTCTCTTTAGTTCACTTTTAAGTATTTTAACCAAGGTTTTAGGCCACAGTTTCGTTCTCGGCCTTTCAAAAATTTAGGTTTCGGTATCGGTATCGCCGGTTTCGATGGTTTTGGAAGTAAGTTTCGTTGTCGGTAGTTTTAAATACTTAAATACATATCAAATACTATCAAATACTATCTACTATTAAACTAGCAAATGCTATTAAAAAGTTCCATAAAGCATTTTGCTAAACATATTGCATTTATTTACAAGTTTGCCAATTAGTAGCTAAAGTGCTGCTAGTCACATACACATTTTGCTAAACATATTACATTTATTTACAAGTTTGCCCATTAGTGGCTAAAGTGTTGCTAGTCACATACACATTTTGCATTTATTTACAAGTTTGCCCATTAGTGGCTTAAGTGCTACTAGTCACGCACACATTTTTCTAAACCTATTACATTTATTTACAAGTTTGTCCATTAGTGGCTATAAGTGCTGCTAGTCACATACACATTTTTCAATTATTTACAAATTTGCCAAATACTTGGGCTCTTTCTCTCGCTGGCATACTCCCTCGACTCGACGACAACGAAGGCGGGAGGGCTTGAGGCAGCGGCTTGTTTGAGGGCAAGAGGCGACAGGCCAGGCCCATGTAAGTCTTTCTTCCTCTTTCCATTCTTCTTTTTTTAGATTTTTTTTAGAGTTTGAGCTTCTTCTTCTTTTCTTGTTCTTCCTCTTCTCTGTCTCTTTTAATTTTTCTTCTAGGGTTCCGGCTGGAATGGCAATGTTGCGGCCGAAACCAAAACGTTTCGGTCGGTTTCGTCTCGGTTAAGGCCGAAACGAGACTAAACACCCGATACCGGTAGGTATCGGGTGAAAACTTATACCATGATTTTAACCTTATTTATATAAGGTAAGATTTTTTTCCCTTTAGAATTCTAATTATAATAGGACTAATTTTCTTACAAATACCAGTAGGTATCGGGCGAAACCTTATACCATGATTTTAACCATATTTATAAAAGGTAAGATTTTTTTCCTTTTAGAATTATAATTATAATAGGACTAATTTTCTTACGAGTCAACTTCTGTTCATGTATATAAAAACATATATGACTTTCATTGTATAGAGAAATATAATCTTAAATAAAAAATTGAGTTTTTAAAATTTGATTAGCTTGCAAGGAATCTAATAGTGGAATCTCTTGCATGTGAAATGTGAGAATGGATGAGAATTCACCAAGAATGTGATGCCTGAAGGTTGACTTTTAATTAGCTTGTAGTTGTCTAACGTAGGACAGATGCAAAATGGAATTTGGTAAGGGATTTGGGAAAGAACAAATTAGGGATTTAGGGAAAAATTGGATCCAATACCTCTCGACAAGGAATTTCTTGTCAAATCTAAACGTCTCTCAGGAACGAGAAATTTAACTGAATTAATTTCCAATATTCTCCCATCTTCATTAATTAGAATAAAACAAGTTCTAATGCATATTTATAGGCTTACAACTTAAAACAAGTTTAAACACAACTGATGTGGGATTAAACTAAAATAACAAACTACTAAAGATAAAATCAAATAAAGAAAATAAAATACTGACTAAAATTCAAATAAAATTCTTAAATTGAACTTGATCCTCATCATTCTCCTTGATTTTAAAAAATTCATCCCCTAATGAATGATAGTGAGCGTAAATTGACAGCAACCAATAACCTTTTGAAGTTAAAAATACTCATCCTCGAACCTTAAAATGGACTAAAATATAGCCAAGTAAACAAGATCTTCAAAGGAATGTACCAAAATCACGAAAGAAAGGACGCACACAACTTGTTGGATGGTAGGGTTAAAGGATCAAAAAGGTCAAAGTTGATGTGCTCAATCAGCCCAAATGGTGTTGATAGCGATGATGCAAGATCAACAAGTGGCTCCAGTTAGATCTTTAGCTCGAATTACGATACTAAAGCAGTATAAAACTGAGTCTTTAGCTCTGGCTCAGGCTCAGGCTCAATCTCGAACTTCAATATGAGCTTAGACTCTCTATCTTAAACTCATACTGATGGATCGGGCTCAAGCTTGTGCTTAAACTATGTCATGGATTCTGGCGTGAGTTAGAGCTCGATCGCATGAGTAAGCTTGGGCTCAAGTTTTTGAACCATTTCTTACTGTTTAATTTTTAGTTCTACCATCATAGAAGCTTAGTAATGCTCGCATGAAACTTTTTGATCTTCTCATAAGAAGCTATTTGTCAGAATCTATGTGGATGGCAAGTAAACACTAAAGGAAGTGTGAATATTGTATATGAAAAAATCAAAGCCCTCTACAAAATCTATCAAAGTTTACAATTAGTGTTACCCAATTTAAACTTAATCAACAACAATTATAACTTGCAATAGAGAATGCAAAAGAAATAAAACTTGCAAGATATAAATCACAACAATCACAACACAGAAAAGTAAAACAAGTTCAAACACAAAGATATACCATGGTTCAGGCACCCAATACTCTAATCCAACACCCAAGTCCCACTTGGCTAGTTCCCACTATTTCAACAAATAGTACAACACCTCTTTCCAAGAAAATTTATAACTCACCACCTCACTTGAAAATTTTCCACTAGCAAGAAAGTTAGAGACAATTACAAATAGCCTTGCTTGAAGCCCTTGTGTAGCCGTTAAGCTATAGGAGAAAATTTGATCTTAAAAGACAAGAACTTTGGCTTTGGGAGATCAAGAAGTTGGCTAATGAAAAAAATTGAAAACTTAGAAAACTTTGGACAATGGAAAGATGATTTTTTTAAACTGTGAGCTTAAAAAATTTTGCTCTTTTCAAAATGATCTTAAATTCATATCTTAAAAGTCTGAACAATCCCTTATTACAGAGAAATATTCAGGTCTAAACAGTTGACCGAAATGCCCCTCTAACGGGTAGGTTAATGGGTGGAAAAAATATGACTGTTATAGCTAGCTGGCACTGATTAGTCTACTCATGTTATCCCACTGGTTGACTAGTGGCTCACTAGTGCCTGCAAGGTGCCAGACAATCCCAAGAGCCAGCAAGTTCACTGGTGGATCATAGTACTAATATTGGTGGCCTATTTTGCTGAAACATTGACACGGCTCTAAAAACTTAGAAAATGACTTGTAAAATATTTTTAAAACATTTTTTGTGAGTTCCTAAGTGTAATGCTTTAACATGCTAAGACAAGGAATAAAAAATTACATCAAAAATAAATTATTACATTGAATTACATGATGTATTCTTGATACTTCAAGCTTCTTGTCTTGCTTCGTTTGATTCTTGACCTTATTGAACTCACTTTATTTTTTAGTGCTACTTTGATTTGCTTCATATACATGCACTCATGTGTTAGATGATATGTTTGCTCATCATCAAACTATACATGGTGACTCAATATACTAACACTATTAACGACTCTTTTAGGATTTGAATTTGGTGAAGGTTGAGACAAAAGTCAGATTAGCCGGTATTTGGAAAGATACCGATGTCAAAGCCATTTCTTCAACCAAGACTAATAAGACTCTTGTCTCATAAAACGATAAGCTTCTCCTTTTAGTTTGTGTTTGGTATTACCAGAATTTATTCTCATCCGTTAGATCTCAGCAGTAGGAAAAAAATCTTTTATAACAGACATTACACTCCTCATAACATCAGTGTCCTTTTGACCGCTAAAAAAATGAGGACGTAAAATTTCTTATATTCACTTTTATTGAATTGGTAGGCATCCAAATAATGATATGCACCGTAAAATTTCATAAAAACATGCTATAAATAATTAAAAATACTTCAAAATATTTAAGGTCTAGAACTAGCTTGCAAATAGCTCAAACAGGCTCAAATTTAGCAATTTAGCTTCGAAATAACTTTAAAATCATCAAAAATACACCCACAGTACTATAATGGGTCTCAAGAAAATCCCTAAAAAGTGCCGGAAATTACTGTAACTGCTCTAAAATTCTGAAAATTCAACTGATAAACATGATCAGCTCAGTTTAAAGCCTATCTTGTCGAATTCAGCTCGGTTCCAAGCCGCTGACTCTCATAGCGTATCCAATGAGATTTAGACACGTTGTGCAGAGACGTTGCCTTTAGACAAAGCACAACTATGGCAAAGACTTCTATTAAGGACGACCACGATGTCTAGATGTGGAGGAGATGATGATCATAACAATGGAAGAAGTGATGGGGATGGCGATGATGATGACCGGCAAAGTGATTGGTATCGACATCGACAATGACAGATTGTCTGAGGTAGGCCATAGTAGCATGGCTTGCGGATGAAAGTGGCAACACTGATGGCTTGGGAGGTTAGCGATGACGACATTGGCGTCAGTGATGGATGAAGAAAAAGATGGTAGTCGCTGCGAGGAAGAAACTAAGGTTTAGGTTTTGATTTTGGGTTTATAGTTAGGGGTGACAAATGGGTCGAGTCGGGCCAAGTACGAGTCGGGCCAGGTTTGCCCCGAACAATTGAGGGCTATACCGGATCCCGACCCGGATCAAATCCGAATCGAAAACTTAAAGTCCGCACCTGACCCCACAGGTTGTCAAGTAACCCAAACTCAACCCACATGCATATTTTTCTTAGTAAAAATTTTTTTGTTAAATAATTATTGCCTGTAAAAATCAAACCAAAGATCACCCAACAAGTGAACAAGTGCACACCAGCTAAGCTAAAAATCTTAGTGTTTCTTAAGAACCATTTATTTATTTAAGAAAATTAAAAGTTAAACATTTGAAATTAAGAAAATATTATTACAATCATGAGAATCGAACCTATGATCACTCTAGAAACAGCACCAAACATATCAAATCCTTCACCAAAACTCACAATGCAACATGCGATATACTATTTCTATATAAATATAAATAAATTTATAAATTAAAACGGGCTGGATCCGGATCGATCTGGGTTGACATGTCAAACCCGTACCCCGACCCAGATTTTTTTAAGTCAATCGGGTCAACCAAGTTTCAATCTAACCCGTTTATATCTCTACCCATACCCAGTTAATGAGGCTGGGTTCAATTAGGGTTTCGATTGGATCGAGCAAAGGATGATGATGAATGATTTTGGATTTTAATTTATGTCTTTTTTGTTTCTTTTCTTTTACTTTCTCTTTTATATTTGATTTTTTTCTCTTTTTTAACTAAACCTACAGAGAGAGATGGTAAAGATGGCTGCTACAGTTTAAAAAAATTTGATTGAACTTTAATCTAAAGAAAATGAGAAGATCAAAAATCAGAAAAAAACAACAATGGAACATCAGTTCAAATCTCAAATATGGCGGGAGACGGAAGAGAAAAGGAGATTTGGTAAGGGATTTAAGGACGAACAATTTAGGGATTTGGAAAAAAAATGGGATCCAAGACAACCACTCGCCAAGGTATGTCAACCACTCGTCAAATTAGAACCTCTCAGGAACAAGTTCAGCTGGATTAATTTTCAATATTCTTCATTCTTCATTAATTAGAATAAAACAAAATTTAAAAGCTTACAACTTACAACAAGTTTCACCACAACCAAAGTGGGACTAAACTAAAATAACACACTACTAAAAATAAACCCAAATAAAAGAATATAAAACCCAGACTAAAATTCAAATAAAATTCTTAAATTGAACTTGATCCTTATCATTGTCTGTCCTTAACACTAGTTCATCTTGTTTTTCTCCAAATCCATTAAATTCTTAGTTGAGATATTCTTTTAGATCCAAAATTCTTCACAACAAAAACCCTAAAAGCTTCCACATTCCCCGTCACCCAATTATATCAATAATCCACCATCACTTGTTCTAAGCCAGTGTGCCTATGTCATTCAATTAGGACATGCACTTCTACTCAACAATTTGACAGCAATTAACTCACAAATCACTAAAACACTGATGCATATGTTTTATACAATATTCCCACCCAAAACTACTCCTAATAAGTAAACCAACTAACTCAGATTTCCTCCCCAAAAAGATACAAATATTTAAAAAATAAAAAATCAAAGCATACATGGATACGGAAACCAGAATAGAAAATAAACTCGAATATTCCTAGAGAAAATTAGCATTAATTAGAAAGTGATTATAACAAAGACTATAATAGCACATAATACAAATTACCAACTCACAAAGGATGGTAGATGGTTTTAACTCTTAAAGATCATAAAACGAATCATAATTTTTTACTTATATATCATGTGATAATCTACAACCAGAGGCCTACATTCCACTTTTGTTATATGATGGGTGTTAGCCAAACAAATAAAAAACAACAAAGATGTCAATAGCTGACCATGTGTACCACAATGAAATTCTGTGACCGTAAGTGTCAACTTGAACCACTAAATTTAAGTAGGAGAATTAATATCCACACCTGTGACCAAATCATGACCCCTGCTAAGAATGAAAGGGTGTGTATTATTTCATTCTCCGCATTCAACCCGATGTGCACTGCCAGCTCCCCAGATATCTGCAAACATGAAAGAAAGAATCCAGTTTTTTATATATCACAAAGCGCCATATGGCATATGCTATAAATTGTTACCTTCCAAAACCAAGGTAATATGCCAAAAAACAAAATTGCAGTGTCCATCAGAATTGTTACAGCTCCATGAATAAAGTGAAAGTGGCTGAAACATGAAACATCACATTAGTCCCCATAATGTAACTAAGTATAGATTTCTATTGGGGGAACTAGCGTTCTAAATCTTTTAAAAACTGTTATCAGTTAAGAGAACATGTGCGGTATTATAAATATAACTGAAACAAACCTTTTGTCAAGGCTATAAGCTCTAGACCTTTCAAATTTATCTTGACTAACCACTCCTTCCAAGGGTTTAGGAAGTCTAGGAAGCTTGAGAGCTGCATGTTGCCGAATGTCAAGATAGGTCTCAAAAATGTACATTAAGATCATAAAACCTGCAAGATAAGTTCAGAAGCACAGTCATTAACTGTTAGAGAAAAGCCCAAAAACATAACCATACTGGTGCTTAGGTTTCTTGGGATTTAAAGCATAAATGCAAGCTTCACTAAATTAAGTTCTTCTAAGAAGAATTCACAATTAATATTCCTTATTTTTAAGTAACTTTCATTTACATTTCAGCAAGAAGTTACATAGCCTCTAACATCACAAAGTTTAAGATCATTTAACAGTGGGGCAAAGCTCCTGATTCCACTAGACTATTAAACAGTTGTAGGCAACTGTGGAGAATCCAAACAGCCTCTGATGGGATACATAAACCAAACAACCATTTTAATTACATTCCCACCATATGAACAAAGAGCTGAGCTCCACCATCCATTTGTAGGTCAAACAAAAAATGACAAAGAAGATAAGAGGTAAGAGAGTTTTATGCGCTTCAGCCAAGAATAAGTTCTAGTCCTCCGTCATCTGCAACTTTTCCTATATGTAGACAGAATAATCCAAACCCATTATTTATTTCTCCTCCAATCTTGGTAGAAGTATTTTCTCCAGTGTCACATGCCGGTGAACCATTTGACTTACCCATCATATCACAATGGGAACATCTAAATGAGCAGCCTACAAACTTCATCGAACCGTTGATCAAGCTAAATGTGTTAGTAGATATTCAGATTGCTTAGCCCAATTCTACTTTACGTACTCCCAAAATATTTGTTGTTCACAGGATACGTCATACAATAGAAACATTTAAATGACCGAATTTTGCACACATCATTTTAGGCATTACAAAGTTACAAGTATAGAAATGCTAAACGTTACAAATCCCATATTACTCAGCTGTATGACTGTAAATAAGTAAAGAGTAAACACAGTTGACTAGATGATGAAAATTATAGACTCTTAAATCTACAATACACAATTTAAAATTTAAGCAGTTGAAATCGACGTCTTTCCAATATGCAAGAAATTAAATTATGCCTTGAAAAAAGATTATAAAAGAACAGTTCATAGAAAATTCACTGATAGTTACATGAATACCAAAATTGAAATTTTATGCACCCTATTTCAAGCATGTTTTCATTTGCAACTGAATTTACAAATTGACAATGAAAAAGAACCGCAAGCGTTTTTTCTATATATAAAATGATCCGTAAGCTGAATTCAAGAAACCACTCTTCTGATGAAATAACTCAAAACGGGGGGGAAATCTAGGTCATGAATTTCAGACAGTATCAAGGGGGCAAAAATTGGAAGTTTGAAAAGATCATATTTAGATTCAAATGAAAAAAAGAAATATTACCTAAAACCGATTCCAAGTAGGGCAAGGCCATTGACGCAGTTCTCGATGGCTCTCCTAGAATCTGGCGAGCGTCGCGACTCAAGAAAGAAGAAGCCCGAGAGATAGAGAGAGAGGCTGCTCTTTTAAACGCGTTATTTGGCTGTGATTCTTTGGAGTTGCTATGCACAGAGACCTCATTGCTGAATACACGAAACACTTATTTACAAGTTCGTCATTCGAAATTTACGGAGTTGCCATTCAACTTTTTCTTTATTACCTGCTGTTGGATAAAAGAAAGAGTAACCTTGGCTCATATCCATGGTCCTCTTTGGTCTTAGCGTATAAAGCTAAGTGGGTGGATACTTCTGGATTCAGAGTAATCGTGTTTGTCTCGTTAAAAACTTAGCTGTGGAAAACCCAGTGGGAAAAACCAACAGCTTAATGAAAAAGAGTACATCCCACAGGTTACTCCCCCTGAACCATACAAGCTTCAGGCTTATAGATATCCTATGTATCTATACACCAATATCCGAAGTATCTATACATCTACATTTACTGTCGAAAAGAAAAACAAAATACAATAATCACCCATCTATACAAGTTGCACGCATATATGGAAGCTGCCGAAACTAAGGGAGCTCTGACGTTGTATGCTCTGCGAACTTGGCAGATGGCTCCATGTATGTAGACTTTGACACAGTCATCACTGTGTCTGCAAGGTACTGCTGGACCTGGCTGTGTATATATTCGATTTGATTCTTGGATGATGAGCTTCTCGGAATAGAAGTTTGACGTAGACTTAGGATGATGCTGTGTAGATCTTCAGGAGGTGGCTGTTCATTTTGTGCTTAGTCATCGCGATGATCTTTAACCTGCATATGCAAATATATTTCCATGGTTTCTGATCATTGACCATTGGAGATAGCGCAGAAGCTATGTATCCATGGTCCAGTGTTGCGCTGCAGGCGCTGCACTGTATCTGGCTAACAGCTTTACTGCAAACGTTCTATAAAGACACGTGTAGTTGGTCAGATAAAGGAGTTGGGCACTTCAGGACCTAGGATATTCTCCCCCTCTTCCAGCTAGGGGAAAAAGTCTTCAAAATGCATCCATACAACCAGTTGGTGTATATAGTGGAATGCAATTGTCCATGTTTCTTCGTCAACTTCGAGTGAATGAAGTTCTCATTTGCAGGATGATAAGTCATCTTCAGGATGAGTGTTCATCTTCTGGTTGATTATTCATCTTCTGGATGATTATTTCATCTTCAGTATGATGGTATCATCATAAGGATGATATTTTCATATTCGAGATGAGTATGTCATCTTTATGATGATGGTAACTTCTTCAGGATGTACATTCATCTTCAGGATGATGTTATCATCTACAGGATGAGTATTTCATATTCAGGATGATAGTTTCATCTTCAGTGTGTCTATTCATCTTCAGGATGATGGTTTCTGTAAGTCAAGTTGCCTAGGTCATTAATATCATATGTAATAGATAGGCTTAAACAGATAATTCGGTATACACTTCTGGAGATCCGATGAGATTTGAGTTATTTACAAAAATGAACTCAAATCTTTTCTTTTGATCTTATAAAGATGCAAAGCACAATCTAAAGTAGGAGTCCTCTAAGGTACTTTATTGGTTGTATTTTATTTTATTTATCATAGGATAGATGTCCCAAAAATCTATCCAGGCAATAAGAGCAATTTATGAAGTAATGTTGTCACAACATCCATAGCAACATAGACCAAACTTTCATTTGCCTATCGTATGGGTTTTTCGCAATTATGACCAGGTAGTCTGATGCATCATATATATATATATATATATATATATATATATATATATATATATATAAAAGAGGGATGTTATCAAGAGAATTTGGACATGAGAAATTGGATAAGAGAATTTGGATATCTATTATATAAAAGAGGGATGTTATCAAGAGAAGTTGGATAAGAGAATTTGGACATGAGAAATTAGATAAGAGAATTTGGATATCTATTATATAAAAGAGGGATGTTATCAAGAGAAGCTGGATAAGAGAATTTGGACATGGATAAGAGACACACCCACACTTTTTATTCTCCACCCTTTCCGACCATTTTTTCCCAGTCCTTTGAAGATATTGAATCTTATCCTACTCGGACAAAGCTTTGTCCTACGTGGCAAGTTTGTCCTAGGTGGCAATGACAATTTTGGGGGGACTTAAATTTTGGGGGGAAACTTAAATTTGGGGGGAAACTTGAAATTTGTGGGAAAACTTGAAATTTGGGGGAACTTGATAATGGGGGGGAACTCAGCCATTAAATAAACCGTGTCTTATGGGCACGGGTAATGACTAGTATATATATATATTGTAATTGAATCAAGCTCATCTTACTAGATTATTACCTGAGTTCAGCGAATTTAACCACTAAGCTATAGCATAATGCTTATAGCATATGATTTTATTTATTTATTTTTCTGTTTATACAATACTCATATAACCCACAGGTTTGATATCTTTTGATATCAGGACTTCAGGTCCAAATACATCACATTTCATAAGTGAGTCCAGCTCAACTTATTATTGCCTCGTTCCACATAATTTTGGCCAATCTCTATTGCTTCAGGCAACAGAGTGTGGAGACGATATTTATAATTATCATTTAAATGGAAAAAATGAAACATGAGTTATTGTTGACAAATGTGTCTTTATTATCCAAACACCTCCCCATGTACGTACATTATACATTTATATTTCAAATTATTCCCAATTCATCTCTTCAGGAAGTTCTGGAAAATGGAGAGGATATGGAAATGAGCTCAGTTTCCTGTGGTGGTATTGTTTGAATGTATCAATGAGTTATATTTCTCATTGATGACCCGTGGTATGTCTTCATCCATTGAGGATATCAACTTCTGCTACTGGTGGATTGCATCCATTATTATTGATATGTCAATCATAGCTGGATTTTTAGCAGCAGGGGTGTGTGATTCTGACAATATTAAGATTGTCAGTTTAAATGTTTAAAAACAGTTTAACAGTTTCATTAGTGTGGATCTTCATGATCTCATCACATTCATGATATGGTCAATTTAGCTTCAGGCTCAGGGCAATAATTATGTTGAACCTAATACTGAGAAATTAAAGAATCCTAAATGTGAAGGATCTTCAGGATCTAATCTTCACTATCGATTCTTTATATAAGACCCATCAAGGCACAATTTATGAGATGTGCTCTAAATGCTTTCCGGTAAGGGGTGCTCGGAATCTATTTATCTGGGTTAATTACGCCCGAAAAATAGATCTAAGACGGTATTCTGATGGTTTATAATGGTGTTATGGAGAGACCATCATAGCAACCAAATACCCTCATAAGAGAGATGTTTGGTGATGCTCTATATGCAAGGTGCATCGTCGAAAAATATGACCACAAGAGGGTCTTATTCTGATTAACGACGCAATATGCAAAGTAGAATAATGATGAAACACTTTCCTCCATTAGGAGGTCTCGGAAATTGTTTATATGTGGTGATCAAGCACATATAAATAGGTTCTAAGTAGGCGTTTTAATGGTCTACATTATAATTGCATTCCCCATGCAGACACCAGTAACTGGATTTAACGGATGAGAATACCGTTATTATCAATTTAATGATTTACATATAACCCATTTCTGGGTGTGAACACAAAACTTCAGGGTGTTCAATTTTCTTCTAGTTGTTAAATATAATTGATTTCCCAGTGTTATCCAAAAAAATCCGCAATAAGCTCGACTTCAACGAAGTTGAGCATAGAACTGTGGATATGAACCCGTCATGGCACAATCTATAAGATGTGCAATAATGCCTCCTCCATTTGGGGATCTCAGAATATATTCATCCAGGATGGTTAATCCCGATGAATAAGTTCCACTGCGGCATTTTTGGGGGTGGTATGAGGGTAAATAACAGCCCAACCAATATCCCAGTAAGGTAATATGTCCGTTGTGATTAATAATAATCTGGACTGTGGTTCGATAACAAGGTTTTGATTATGACCATTTTAAGAGGATACATAGATGAGTACACTAATGTACATCATCAGCCCTATTAGGGAGTGAAAAAGTTTAACTTTTATCCCTAAAATACTCTCAAGAGACCAAGAGGTCTTCATAATTGAATGATGATAGTAAAATATATCATATAAATTCTATTAGAGGAAGTATTGAGATTCAATATCCACGTCAAGTGGAGATGTTCTCGTAATCATTTTTCCCGTTTAACGGGATAATGAAAATGTCACCATATTTGAAGAAACTTATAGTTCTTCGTTTATATAAGATTGGTAAATGATGTCTTGCATCAATAACGATCCAAGGTGGCATATTATATTGTGCCAAAAGTAAGATTTGGACGAAAGTGGGCACTACAGGTGTTCCTTTATCTTCTTATGTTTGAATTTATTTGGGAAAAAGCTTCTGGCTTTATTGATTTTTAATATTTGAGAGTACTGGTGTATCCTTATATAGAGTATTCAGGCTTTGTAAAGCTTGAACCTCAAGTAGATGTCCCAAAAATAATTATCTACTGGATAAAATTACGGGTGAAATGCTTTTTAAAGCATAAGTCTGATGCTATTTTTGAAAAATACTCACTAATAACTATGGTCTGGTACTAGATTAAATTTTATTTTCATAAAAATATTTCTCCTCATAGAATATCTATGTATACAAAATAGGTAGATCAACAAACGTCGTCTAGACTAGATATGTATATATTTTCAATGGCATAACCTAATGACCTATCGTATTACAAAAGCAATATGGGATTTTTCAGAACTTCTGGGTCTGATAAAGGTCTGACATTGATTATTCCAAGTAGAGGTATATCATATCTTCCCTTTCTATATTTATGTCCATGACATTATATGTCATGGTATTCCCTTGTTTTAAGTATTCCACTAATCTAATTTATGATAGACTTTTCAAAGTTCATGTGAATGCTCTAGTATAGTCTTCAAGCCATTTTATTGAGCTATTCTGGATTTATGTGGATAGAGGAACATGAATACGTGGAGTAAAGATACATTGGTGCGAAAAATTTAGTTCTCACTTTTATGCATGCACGACTTCAGGCACGTGCATTATGCAAGGATAGATTCAAGAATCTTACCTTGTAACGTAAGTGTACTAAATAAATTAGTGGATTTATGGCATCTTCGGGTGTGCATAATATTATATATTAAAATAGATATGATAAATCTATTTACCGCAAAGTACACATCATTTAGACGTATGTCCAGAAGATGGAAGCATTAATGGTCGCATAATTCCAACGTATTTTATTTGGTTAGAAGGGTATTGAACTTCAGGTTCATTTGTCAATGTAGATATGATTTATAAATTTTTTTTGGAAAAATTATTATTGTACCAGAATCATAGTTTGAGTACAAATGCATGAATAAATCATGCAAATAGCAATTAAACATGTAGTTCATATATATTACAAGCAACAACATATGCAAAAAATATGAAACTACTAGATATAACATGAATAGATGTATTTTCAACATAACAAGCAATTTATATAAAAATTACGTTTAATAATTACTTGGACAACGGGGAAACGTAATTACCAGTTAGGTTAGGTAACTAACGACAGAGCGGTCTCAGGGTATTTATAATTATTAAATTGTGAAGGATTTAAATCCAATTTTTATATAAATTGTATTTTTTTGAATTTAACATAATATTAAACAAATAATTAATATTATGAACCAAATCAACCAAAAAGTTGGCAAAATTAATCATTTGATGTTTCCTAATTTTTACAGAATTTTCCAGCAATATTCTGGATTTTTCTGCTAATTTTAAGAAAATTATAGTGGAAAAATGAAATAAAATCTGTTTTTAATTATTTTAGAAGCATATTGGGCTTATGTTAGAGCTTCAGGCCCAAAACAACCAATAAAACTTAAATATCTAGTATTGGGCTGCAGGTCCATGGGCTAAATTTTTTTTGGCCCAAAAATACCCATTGGGGGGGAATACCATTTAAACATACACTAACCTTAATTTAATGGTTAGTGTTATGGTTTAGAAGGTAAACAGCCCCCCTCCCATTTTCAGATCGCGTCCAGAGGGAGGGGGGGCTTGCCGACGGAGCAGCGCCTCCCCCTCCCCTTTTTCCGACGAGGCTGAGCCGGGGGGCGGCCGAAGCAGCGCCTCCCCCCTCCCCTTTTTCCGGCGAGGCAGAGCCGGGGGGGGTGGCCGGAAATGGATGTATACAGAAGTATCTTTGAAAAGGGTAATTTCAGGGTTCATCATGATATCTTCAAAAGTTGAGGATGTATACAAAAGTATCCTCCTGCGTTATCCATCTTATTAACTATTGAGATCAACATATGCAGCAGAACATCATGCATGATTCATAGACACTAACATGATTCCTGCAACTGGCTCTTATCTGCTTTTAAACTGAGATTACCGACAAATCGGTAAACTAATTAACGGGGCATGACGAATAATAGTTTAGTTTACACAGATATTTACATGTCATCAAACTATCCGATGCTCATACATGTTCTAGTTGATTTAAACATAGTATTATTATTATTTTTAAAATGCAAATATGATCAAACAATAATAATGTCACATGTATGAAAAATACAGATAGAATGTGCCCCTATGTTTATAACATAGGTACCACAAAATTAATTTGTTCCTATACATTAGAAGCATATGACAACTTGCAAGGATCAACTGGTCATAAGAAATGGATCATTTTCAGCACACGTTGGAGATATTGCAGGCAATTGAATTAGTCCAAGAGTTTGATTTTCAAGTGTCTCGTGCATTGATTAATTATCATTAATGTAAGCTGAATGAAGCACCCATTTGCATTTCTAGTATTCATGCATGACCGTTTGTGGGTGCTAATGAGCTAACATCTTCAAATAAATGCAGACATAATTAGATGGTACTTTTTAATTTTTTATCATCTTCAAATTCTCACGAATAGTTTTCAAAATCTTAATTTCTATTTATACGGCATATCTATTAAAAACAGTGTTTTTAACAGTAAATCTGTGTTTTGAAAATTGATTTTCTTGTTATAGATTAAGCTATAGATCAATTAGAAAATAAGCATCACAGATTTTACAACATGCGCATGAAAGATGATGATCTAGGGGTTTCTAAAAATTTACCTCTAGATCATACCCTCCGGATCTAGCGAAGTTCGGAGAAGGAAGCCATATCCGTGTCCTCGTGATTCGTCCGTCGGCACCAATTTGTTCGTCGGCAGGGATTCGGCTCAGCTTCAAAGCGTGCTGGCTATCCAAATAGCCAAGAAATCGATTCCTTCGCTTTTAGAAGAGAAGAAAATTTGATGTGTAGAAATTTTCTTAGAGTAACGTGCTGATAACGTGTTGGATAAACTCAAAGAAAGAGTAATCATGGCTCATAGCCATGGTCCTCTATATATTCATATCAATGGTATACCTAGGGTCCCCACTACTAAGTAGTGGGGAGTAATGGAGGGATAGAGAGGTGGGGAGGCCAAAGGCATCCCTCAATCATAACACCGACAACTCTCTTCCTCTTCTTCTTCACCACCGGCCCCAACCGCTGCTGCCACCACCACCAATGCACTCCGTTCGTCCACACGCCCCCATCACCACACACCTGACCCATCCTATTCTTCATCCACCTCTCTCTCCTCTTCTTCATCCTCACCCTTCATTCACCATCACCAGTGACGGTGGTGGTATCGGAGAAGGGTAGATGGGAAGAATGAAGAGTGAAATGGGCGTGAGTCGACTGCAGGTAGTAGGAGGATGGGTTGTAATGGCCGATTGCGGCGGGGAAGTGGGAAGGAACGAAAAGACGAGATGCGAGGATATGATGTTATGTATAAAGTAAATAAATGATTTTAGCTTTGGACGTGTAAAGTGATATGTGTGCATAGCAATTTGGTCTGCGCGCATAGCAACTCCTGTAATTCTTTGGTGTGACATTGATATTTTTTGGCAGCAGAAAAGGAAAAAATTAGAGTTCCAATTATAGTCGTAATTCTCCTTATGGAAAACGCGAGCTGGTAATGAGGTTTGGTTTCGAGTATGGAAATGAATCTATTTATTATTTATTAACTAAAAATAACACGTGCAAAAAAAATTCACACGAATAGAATATGGTGAACGCATGCAACCGAAAAAGAGTGAGAAGTGTGGGTGTGTGTGTCGGTATCATCGAGCATAAAAGGTGCACCCAAATCTGATTGAATGAAAAGAGTAGGTGTGAGTGTGGGTACTGTCCGGTGGGTTTTGGCACTTTTTGAGTTGTAGGTGTGAAGTTGGGATCTTGTTTTTTGGTGGGTGTGTGTATTTACGGGGGTTTTGGGTGGACTTTGGGCCATTGGGACGAGGTGGAGTCCCATGTGGCTCCCATACAAAATATGGCTGGGACAAAGGCGCCACATAGGACAACTTCATCATTTGTATAAGTTGGATGGGTGGGTGTATTGTGGGTTTTTTGGGTGGACTTTGGGCCATTGGGATGAGGTGAAGTCTCATGTGGCTCCATGTGGCTCTCATACAAAATATGAATGGGACAAAGACACCACGTACACCAACTTCATCATTTATATAAAAGACTAGCGAATGCCCGTGCCCGGAGGGCACGACGAAGGTCGTCTCCCAGGTGAGAAACCGAGGGGGACAGCCGGCTTACCCGTAAATAGGGAGAAGATGAGGTATCTTTGGGTTTTATGAAAAAACAATGGCAAACTTGCTAAAAGGGGGAATGTGGTGAGCTTTTGTTTGGAGTTCCACCAAAATACCCAACTCTACACCCAACCACTCACCCACACTCCATTGGGCCCACCACTCTTCCAAATATTTTGTCCTAGTCATATTTTGATGCCACATAGGACAAAGATTCAAAAAGTCCGCATTTGTATAATAGATTTTTCTGCTTTTAATTTGTTAATTTTCTCCTTTTTGGAAATTATTGTTTCCATTATCCTAATCAGCGTCCAAGCCAACAACCTAAAATATGACTGAGACAAAACTGCCATGTAGGACAAAGATTCAAAAAAGGTCGTGTTTTATAGAATAGATTTTTGTGCTTTTAATTTGTTAATTTTCCCTTTTTTTGAGAAATTATTGTTTCCATTATCCTAGTCAGCGTCCCAGTCAACAACCCAAAATATGACTGGAACAAAACTGCCACGTAGGACAAAATTAAAAAAAGGTCGTATTTTACAAAATATGGTTGGGACAAAGGCACCACATAGGACAACTTCATCATTTGTATAAGTTGGATGGGTGGGTGTATTGTGGGGTTTTTTGGGTGGACTTTGGGCCATTGGTATGAGGTGGAGTCTCATGTGGCTTCATGTGGCTCCCATACAAAATATGACTGGGACAAAGACACCACGTACAACAACTTCATCATTTATATAAAGGACTAGCGAATTTCCATACCCGGAGGGCACGACGAAGGTCGTCTCCCGGGTGAGAACCCGAGGGGGACAGCCGGCTCACCCGTAAATAGGGAGAAGATGAGGTATCTTTGGGGTTTATGAAAAAACAATGGTAAACTTGCAAAAAACGTGAATGTTGTGAGCTTTTGCTTGGAGTTCCACCAAAACACCCAACTCTACACCCAACCACTCACCCACACTCCATTGGGCCCACCACTTTCCCAAACATTTTGTCCTAATCATATTTTGATGCCACGTAAGACAAAGATTCAAAAAAGTCCGCATTTGTATAATAGATTTTTGTGCTTTTAATTTTTTAATTTTATCCTTTTTGGAAATTATTGTTTCCATTATCCTAGTCAGCGTCCAAGTCAACAACCCAAAATATGAATGAGACAAAACTACCACGTAGGACAAAGATTCAAAAAAGGTCGAGTTTTATAGAATAGATTTTTGTGCTTTTAATTTGTTAATTTCCCCCTTTTGAGAAATTATTGTTTCCATTATCCTAGTTAGTGTCCCAGTCAACAACCCAAAATATGACTGGGACAAAACTGCCACGTAGGACAAAAATTCAAAAAAGATCGTGTTTTATAGAGTAGATTTTTGTGCTTTTAATTTGTTAATTTTCTCTTTTTTTGGAAAATTATTGTTTCCATTAACCTAGTCAGCATCCCAGTGAACAACCCAAAATATGACTGTGACAAAACTGCCACGTAGGACAAAGATTCAAAAAGGTCGTGTTTTATAGAATAGATTATTAAGCGAAAGAGTTTAACTAGTTTGATTATTATGACCTTAATAAAAAGCTTAGATAACTCCTTGTCTATGTTTATAAAGTTCAAAATTTTATTAATTTTTAAACTGTTAGAACAGCTCATTTTGATCTTCATTGTCTAAAACATAAAACACCAAATATCTAATAAACTTAAGAGATTTTGTTCTTTCATCTATAATCGTTGCAGGAAAAAAGTTTATTACCATGAAATTGTTGTTGACGAGCTGATAAACGAGCAAACATCCTAAGATTTACTTGATAGTTTGCGGCGTACAGTCTGAGAATATAAAAATCAACGTAAATATACAGTATGAGGGGCTTGTCTTTGGCGTCCTCATTTCAGTCATCTTTTTTTTCCTTTATGAGCTAAATAAATAGTTGGAACGTAAGTATAGTCCATTCAATTGCAATTGATTCTCTTATTTTAAATCCACCCTTAGTATATCCAATGGCATGTTTTTGTTAAATAATTAAGGGTTAATTTAACGTACGTTTCTTAAATTATTCAAATCATGAAATTTGTTGTTTGGTCCTCAATTCCCATAAACTACACCAAATTTATGGCATATTGTAGCACAACAAAAACATTAGATTTAAGAAAGTATTCCCTTAAAGTCCAACTTATCTCAGACCAAAAAAACGATTTGATACAACTTATGAGATTCGAGAGATTAAAACACAAATTCACGTATTTGAATGACAGATATAAAAATATAGCTAATTTAATGGCCGTACGCTAAAACCCCCAATAATTAATAGTGTTAGAATGTAATCCCCTAATTGGGTCTTTCTAATTCAATGAATATATAGACTTACAATGATTTCACATGATCATAACAAACAATAAGTTGTTATGATCAGTATAATATCTTACTAACAATATCAGTATAATATCTAACTAACAAATAAACTAACTAACAATATTTTATTTGCTATTACACCCCCGCAGTTTGAGCGGGAGGACACTAGGCGCTCAGGCTGGAGCAAAACTGAGTGAAAGGATGTCGTGGTAAGCCCTTTGTATATATGTCTGCATATTGGAATTCAGAAGGGATATGGAGAACTCGCACCTCCCCAACCTGAACTTTTGTGCGAACAAAGTGAATGTCAAGCTCAATATGTTTTGTTCGCTGGTGTTGGACGGGATTGCCAGAGAGATAAACCACTGAAATATTATCACAGTATACTAGTGTGGCATGACGAACTGGTATATGAAGTTCAAGAAGTAAGTTACGGAGCCAACTAGTCTCGGCCTCAGCGTTAGCAACCCCCACGGTATTCGGCCTCTGCACTAGATCGAGATATAGTTGCTTGGCGTTTTGACGACCATGATACTAAATTATCACCAAGGAAAACATAGTAGCCAGAAGTGGATCATCGTGGGTCGGGGCAACCTGCCCAATCGGTGTCTGAATAAGCGGTCAGGGTAAGAGATGTGGACACAGAGATACAGAGACCGTGATCAGTAATACCTTTAACATAGCGCAGAACCCTCTTGAGAAAATGAAGATGTGGCTCATAGGGGTCATGCATGAATAGGCAGATTTGCTGAACAACATAGGCAAGGTCAGGCCGAGTGATGGTTAGGTACTGTAAGGCACCGGCCAAGCTTCGGTATAAGGATGGATCCGCAATGGGAGGACCGTCTGTGGCACTCAATTTGGCCTATGTGTCGACATGAGTGGCCGTGGAGTTACAAGAGGTCATGGACGCACGTGCAAGAATGTCTTTGGCGTACTTGCTTTATGAGAGAAACAAGCCGGACCGATCCCGAGTAACAGTGATGCCAAGGTAACGATGAAGAACACCGAGATCTATCATTGCAAATTCACGAGACAAAGAGACGATAATACGACGCAATAGTGAAGTGCTGGAAGCAATGAGAACAATGGCGTCAACATAAAGCAAGAGATAAGCAGTGTCGGGCCCATGTTGATATATAAAGAGTGATGTGTCACACATACTGCTACGAAAACCTTGGGAGAGAATAAAATTAGCAAACCGTTGATACCAGGCTCGGGGAGCCTGCTTGAGGCCATATAAAGATTTGTGAAGGCGGCAGACGTGAGTAGGCAAGGTGAAGTCCACAAATCCAGGTGGTTGGTGCATGTAGACTGTCTCAATCAAGTCATCAAGTAAAAAGGTGTTTTTGACGTCCAACTGGTGGATTGGCCAAGAGCGGGAGGTCGCTAAGCTCAACACGGTACGTATAGTGGTCGGCTTTACAACCGGGCTAAAAGTCTCATCACAGTCAACTCCAACCTGCTGTGTTTTGCCATTGACCACTTAGCGGGCTTTATAGCACTACATGTTGAGTATTGGTGTTTCATACCAATCTTATTTTGATGATGATCACAACATTATGGTGTTGCTAATGACTCTCTTGTTTTAGTCTCATAGTTTCATTTCAAGAATATCTTTCTTGGAGACTAAACACTTGGTGCAAGGATGGACATCAAGTGGAGAAGGGCCAAAGCTTGGACTCAAGGGGTGCCAAAGCTTGGAGATGATGGAGAGCATCAAGGCATCAAGATTGAAGACATAGACTCTAAGGAAAGCAATGTAATCCATGTAATGCCTTGATAGATGGTCTACTCATTCATGCATATGCATTTAACCATCTTAGTGAGCCTTATGATTATCATAGAATCCAACCTAATAGGTTCATCTTGACCAAAGACTCATTTGGAGTCTCTGGCTTTCCATTAGTCGCCTACTGAAGGATTCACAGTCGACTAGGTGATTTCCAGTTGCCTGTCGATCCTTCTACAGTCGACTGATATGCACTGCTCAAATCAACATTTCTATTGACTCTACTTAAGCTTTTTGCAACAATCGACTGATGCTCAGTTTACAGTCGCCTGTATATTTATAGTTGCCTGTGCATTGGTCAACAGTCCTCTGAATAGCGTAAGTGCATATACTGCTTCTCTCTGTTTTTCTCCATCTCCTGCAGCAGTCGACTGATGAAGGATTTAAAGTCACCTGACAATTTTACAGTCGACTGTATTATTGACATCAGTCGCATGTATGCTTATCTGGAGAAAGAGTGCAGCTCTCTGTTTTATTCCATCCACTGCAGCAGTCGCCTGCTGAAGGTTTTACAGGCGCCTGTCTTGTTTACAGTCGATTGTATCGACTTCATCAGTCGACTGTCCTGGCTCAGATTATAGTCGTTGTATATTTTCTAGCCGTTGAACAGTCGACTGTCATTTGTTCTTCAGTCAACTGTCCTTGACGTTTCTGCCCAGAAACTAGTTGTTGCAGCCTTGTGCTTTTAGCTGTTTTCTTGGGTTTTGAGGGTTGATATAGGGTTCCTATATATATGGGTGTGCTGAGTTCATTAGAACTTCTTGATGCTATTGAAAATTATAAGAGATCAATAAGCCACTCTTAAACTCTCTCATTTCCTTCTTTGAGCTCTCATTCCTCTTCATGCATTGAAGTCCAGCTCAAGGAAAATCATCCAAGTGCTTTCAAGCCAATCTCAACACTTGGAGATCCTCTTCCATGACTTGCATTCATCTATGAGTAAGCATCTCAAGGCATATGTAAGAGTATTTATTTTACTTGGTGATTCTTGTAACACTAATTCTCTTTGTGGGAATTAGTCTATCTCGTTGTGGGAGTTTATCTCTTTATTGGATTAGGATATTCTTTTAGTGGGAATAACTTGAAGGGTTTTCTAGGACCCTTAGGGCACAAAAACTCTATTCCCGTCCTAAGTCGGACGGAACATAGACATAAAAGTTTTACAGCGGAAGAATAAACAAGTTCATCTAATTAACATGCAATTAAACAATTTAACTTAGCCCTAAGGTACAAGACCCTTAGCCAAGATCTATGCCGACTCGGGATGGATTTGACCATCCCAAGAAGGATCTAATCTACTGCGATTAAATTAAACTAATGCTTATAAAATACATACCAGGAATCTCAACCCTGGGGTAGGCGAGATGTTTCGCACCGTCTTCCGAGCCGCTCCCCATCCCACGCCGAGCCGCTCCTGGAACCGCTCCTGGAATAGCTCCACATCCTGAGGCGAGCAATCCTCATGTCGTCGAGCCAACCACGCGCCGAAGAAAGTTATACACGAGTGAAACCTTCGCCTAGATTTTGGATCCGAATCCGAACTCCTTCATGGCTTTGCTAGAGCCCTCAAGAGTAAGGCAGAAATATAGGGAGATAGAGAATATTATTTAAGCCTAGATCTGAGCGTGCTCCAACATTTACGGGAGCTGCTCAGATCTAGAGCTTGGGACGAATTTGGAGGAAGGGGGAGGCCCTATTTATATAGGCGGCGGACTCTCCCCTTTTCCGCATAACCGATGTGGGACTATTAAATTAGAGTTAATTAAATCAAGTTAGTTTGTCTTTTACAAAGTGCAAACTTCTGTGAATTTTAACTCACTCACCGTTGAGCTTCATGATTAATACACCTATCAATTCGAAGGGTGTTCAACGGTGAACGCATAGGAAAAAACGGCGAGTCAATCGGAATCCGTTTGACCCTCCAATTGATCGCCCAAAGTTCAACCCAAGGATTGTTTTTCGCAAAAACTGAGCCGTCAAAACTGCTCTGCCCTAGATCCAGAAATTCTGCTCTTGCAGGACCCACCAGGCCAGCTGGGCGAGCCCAGACCAGGCTAGAACCTGGTCTGGGCACGCCCAGACTGACGCGCCCAGCCTGGGCGCCTAACCCAGGCCTGGGCCAGGCACCCAGGCTCTTGGTCGCTCAGGCGCCCAGGGTGCCTGGGCGGGCCCGCCTGGGCCCAGGACCAGGCACCCAGTGCCTGGGCCTGCGCCCAGGCGCCTGGGCGCCTGGGCACCCAGGCCCCTGGGCGCCTGGGCACCCAGGCCCTGGTCTGGGCCGGGCGCCCAGGCCCGGGCACCCTGGGCTTTGCCTGGGTCTGGCCAGGCGCCCATGCCAGACCCAGTCTGGCCTGGGTCAGCCTGGTCTGACCCGATCTGATCCATTGGGCTGTTTTGAGCATAAGTTAGGCATTTGGCGTCCGGTTTGGACGCCGTTCGAACCTGGGCGTAGACCGGGACATTTTCGTCTTTCCCGTGAACTTTTCCTTGCGTTTATAACATTAAATATTGTCGTAAACTATTTACGAAACATTTAATCCGATTTGCATCAAATGCAAAATAGTCCATATCTAAGCTTAAATTGTCATTTGCATCAAAATGCAATTTTCTCTTCCTTTGCATCAAATGCAAATTATTCTACCTAACTGATTTCTACTTATTGGTCGTACTCTGTGTATAACCCTACTGCCTGACCCTACTACAGGTTGGGCTCGAAGCCTTATACGGCGGTGACCACGAGCAGTGGCTGCCGTCCCTGTTTCAGAATCATCATAATGTTGTTAGCTCATCAACATGAGAATTGTTGGGACCACCCTGACCGTGTCTGTGATGATTTCTGCAGTTATAGTCTCTTCGTCTAAACTATGTCGTGTAGATCAAGTCTATGGTATGGTATAACTGTCAACCCTAATAACTTGACTCTGGTTAGTTTCTATCGATCTTTAGTCAACTAATGTTGGACTTCTTCCAACATACTCTGCGCAGAGATTTTACTAAAGACCGAACTAACTCTTCGACACTAACTCCCATTGACCGGGAGAGACGAATCCTCTCTTAGTCATTACTCTCCTCGTACGCTTCAAGTGACACCCAATCAAAGACCTTTCAACAGGCATAGCCTCGAAGTTAGGTCAGTGATCTAAGTGGCACCGTTCACGCATAGGTTCGTAAAATGACCTCAAGTCAAAATACCAACTTGCCTATCATCACTAAGAGTTATCATTGACAAATTGGTCAATGTAACCATATGATAACTCTTGTGGATCGTTCAGTGAACTCATTCTCTAATGAGCATCTGTGTCTCGTCTCCGACTTCGCCAAGTCGAACGATCATGAGATCATCGCCACCGCTAAACGGTGAAGACTAAGACACAATGGTCTATCCGAAGTTTCGATATCCTTGTCTCGAAACATCTACGACCACGAACCCTTTTAGACTTATGCTACAGACGGTCAAACATTTCTCCATGATCGAGATACTCATCTCGATACATGTTTGACCTTGCATAAAGTCTCAGGACTTTACCTAAGTTAATATCTAATGTTTTCTACATTATAACTTAGATAAATTATTACCAAACAGCTTACTGTTATTTCGAACAAGACGTTTGTGCTATTCACACAAAGATAAATAGCCTCGAGGGCATCATATCCCTACATAACTCTCTTTGTGGGAGTTTGGTGTCCTAGTGTAGGGCTAACCCTAATTCTCTGAGTGGGAGTTAGTAATTCTCTAGGTGGGAGTTTGACCCTTGTGGAGGGTTGGTTGGGTCATTGTGTAGGGCAAAATCCTCTTGGTGAGGTATCTCTTTGTGGGATTTGTATTCACTTCTCTTTGTGGGAATATAGTGAATATTGGTGTGGCTGGACGTACCCAAGTTTTGGGGAACCAGGGTAAAATCTTATGTTTGCGTTTGGATTGATTGTGTCAATTATTTCCTCTTGCATTTATTATTCCGCATATGCAAGTTTAATTTTAATTGGATAACTTTATTGTCATTACACTATTCATCCCCCCTCTAGTGTGTTGTTGTTAGTATTGCAAGGGTAAGGCGAGTCTTACAATTGGTATCGGAGCGAGGTTACAACATACGCCAACGATGGCATTCAACACCTCATCCACATCTCATGAAGAAGGTCTGTCTACCGATCGACCCCCGCTCTTCAACGGAACCAACTATCCTAGTTGGAAGATCAGGATGATGATCTACATGAAGGGTCAAGACCTTTGGAAAATCACGGAGTTGCCATTTGAGGAGCTTACTTCACCCGTGGCTTCAAGAACTAAGGCGGAGAAAGACTCGATCAGAGTCAATGCAAGGGCTATGTATGCATTCCATTGCGCCCTCACTCCGAATGAGTTCAACCGTATCTCCATGTGCAAATCGGCCAACGGAATTTGGCATACATTGGAGATTTTTCTTGAAGTGTTCTTCAACATAAGGAAGAGGTTCAACCAACCAAGCCCGAGAAGAAAAAGGGAGTTGCACTCCATGTCGAGAAGGAGTCATTCAAGTGGATAAAGAAGTTCCAACGGGAAGCTCCGAGTGAAGAAGAAGAAGAAGATGTTAGAAATGATGATTACATCGAGCTTGCCAAGCAATTCATGAATTTCAAGGCATTCCTCAAGGACAAGCAAGGTAAATATTCGTCAAAGTTTGCCTCCCAGTCTAACAATTCTATTTGTTTCAATTGTAGAGGAAAATGTCATCTTTCTACCGAATGTCCTTCCAAACCCACCAAAGATACCTAAACGGGGAAAGGGAAGAAGAATTGGAAAGTCAAGTCCGAGTTCAAGAACCAAAAGAAGGGACTTATAGGCACATTTGATGATTCCGATGAGGACACATCATGTGATGAAGAAGAGGATGACAAGGAGCATGATCACAGGTGTTTCGCAGCTTTTGATGATTCTTCATCAATCTCCTCTAGCTCAAGCGATGAAGAGATAGAGGCGTGGCTCAACTCCAAAGAAGAAATGTGCTTCATGGCTAATGGGGAAGAGTCTTCGTCAAGCTCAAGCGAGGAGGAAAGCGATGAGGAAGTCAAGGAGGAAAGCAATGAGAAAGTTGAGGAGGAAAAGCTATCCTACGAGGAGCTCGAATACCGCTTCAATGTGGCCTCAAACTTGGTAAGTAAGTGCATCAACTCATATGGTAAATTGAAAGCTAATCTTAAGAATGCTATGAGTAGGGTGCATGCTTTAGAATCTACTAGTGTAAATAATCATGATGCTTTGCATGTTTGTGACACTAGTGAGAGAGACATACTTCTCTCTCAAGTTAAGGAATTGAGCTTGACTAATGATAATCTTGTTGCTCAAAATATTAGCTTAGAAACTCGCATTCAACAACTTACGTTGAAACATGAAGAGGAATCACGTAAGCTTAAAAGCTTTGTGTATTCTAGGGATTCACTCCACGATTTGCTTGAAAAACAACATCCGGTAAATCATAGAGGAGGTTTGAGGTATATTCAAAATGTGGTACCCAAACCCACCTCTAATTCCTCTTATGGTGCAAATACAAGAAATATTGCTAAAGCACCTAAGAAGAATCAACATGCTTTCTTGTACAACAATAACATCAACAAGAAGCATGTGATCACAAGGTGATGAGGAAGAATGAAGACTCTTCATTTTTTGCTAAGAAGCAAAATCCTCATTCTTTGCATGCCAAGAAATTCGTTTCTACACCTAAGCATGCCACATCCATCCCTCTTGCAAAGGCAAAATCCTTGCCTAGGAAATCCTTGAGTTTATGGATTCCCACTAAGGTTAGTGTGCAAGAGAGGGATAGTTACATCAACTCTCTAGTTAGGGATGTGATCACCTCATGTGATTACATTAGGAAATCAAACTCCTCTTGGGGTTGGTTCCCTAATGTTTAGGTTCCTCACACATATGCATATTGCATGTGTATTGTGCTTAAATATTTATTTTTTAGTATACCTATTGTTTGTGTGTGTTTCATGATTTTAAAAATGTTTTCAAACTTATTTTTTCATGAAAATGGGGACCTTGGGGGATGACATTGGCATACATGCATTTGTTGATCCATATGTATGTCAAAGGGGGAGTTATAATATCTAATATGTTTAAAATATCTTTAAAACATATTTTAACTCTCATTTTGGGTTTTTTTTGATAAAGATCATTATTTACATTTGGTTATTATGGTCTTGATCTTAACCCATTGATATTGCCAACATGTTTCATGTTATATCCTTTTTTGGGAATATCATTGTGTATCTTTGAAGCTTGATTTTTTCCCATATGTATTACTTTGATACACTTTAGGCCCATGGCTCCAATATTTATATATCAATTGGTAAAGGGGATTATTTTCCAAGATTCTTTGTCTACAATAGGTATTACCTCAATTGTTAGAGATTGTTTATCTTCTAACTTTACAATTGGTATTAGATCCTAGAAGTCAATATTTGACCATTTCTATGATCTAGGGGGAGCATGGGATATTGATTGATACCCACTAAAATTTTCAATTTGGTATCATACACCTCCTTATATCTTGCATATTGTCACATCTTTGG
The DNA here is from genome assembly GCA_030789695.1 of Scilla litardierei. Taxonomy (NCBI): domain Eukaryota; kingdom Viridiplantae; phylum Streptophyta; class Magnoliopsida; order Asparagales; family Asparagaceae; genus Scilla; species Scilla litardierei. Next base: position 368,215,917 of record CM061142.1, read on the forward strand.
TTAAGATGACAAGGGGGATATTTTTGATGTCCACCTTTTTGACGATGTCAAGGGGGAGATATATATGCATTGTGTAAATGTAACTCCTGTATTTCATACATATGCATTTGGGGAGAGATATATATATGAGGAGATATATATGTGATTGTATAAACCATTCATGTTTGCATGATATTGTCTATTGCAATTGGTTTATGTAACCATGCCTATTATATGTCACCATGTTGTCTCATTATTTCATTTGGTATAATGAGCATTTACATTTGTGTATCTCATTTTACAATTTGTGCATATAAGTAGGGGGAGCTCATTAGCATTGTGCTTTATTTCTTTGTGTTTTACATAATGTGTGTCATCATCAAAAAGGGGAGATTCTTGAGTATTGGAGTTTCATACGAATCTTATTTTGATTATGATCACAACATTATGTTGTCGCTAATGACTCTCTTATTTTAGTCTCATAGTTTCATTTCAAGAATATCTTTCTTGGAGACTAAACACTTGGTGCAAGGATGGACATCAAGTGGAGAAGGGCCAAAGCTTGGACTTAAGGTGTGCCAAAGCTTGGAGATGATGGAGAGCATCAAGGCATCAAGATTGAAGACATAGACTCTAAGGAAAACAATGTAATCCATGTAATGCCTTGATAGATGGTCTACTCATTCATGCATATGCATTTAGCCATCTTAGTGAGCCTTAGGATTATCATAGAATCCAACCTAATAGGTTCATCTTAACCAAAGACTCATTTGGAGTCTCTGCCTTTCCATAGTCACCTGCTGAAGGATTTACAGTCGACTGGTTGATTTCCAGTCGCCTGTCGATTCGTCTACAGTCGACCGTTTGCACTGCTCAAGTCAACATTTCTATTGACTCTACTTGAGCTTTTCGCAACAGTCGACTGATGCTCAGTTTGGTGTCCTAGTGTAGGGCTAACCCTAATTCTCTGAGTGGGAGTTAGTAATTCTCTAGGTGGGAGTTTGACCCTTGTGGAGGGTTGGTTGGGTCATTGTGTAGGGCAAAATCCTCTTGGTGAGGTATCTCTTTGTGGGATTTGTATTCACTTCTCTTTGTGGGAATATAGTGAATATTGGTGTGGCTGGACGTACCCAAGTTTTGGGGAACCAGGGTAAAATCTTGTGTTTGCGTTTGGATTGAATGTGTCAATTATTTCCGCTTGCATTTATTATTCAGCATTTGCAAGTTTAATTTTAAATGGACAACTTTATTGCCATTACACTATTCATCCCCCCTCTAGTGTGTTGTTGTTAGTATTACAAGGGTAAGGCGATTCTTACAATTGGTATCAGAGCGAGGTTACAGCATACTGCAACGATGGCATTCAAGGCTTCATCCACACCTCATGAAGAAGGTCTGTCTACCGATCGACCCTCGCTCTTCAACAGAACCAACTATCCTAGTTGGAAGATCAGGATGATGATCTGCATGAAAGGTCAAGACCTTTGGAACATCACAGAGTTGCCATTTGAGGAGCTTACTTCACCCGCGGCTTCTAGAACTAAGGCGGAGAAGGACTCGATCAGAGTCAATGCAAGGGCTATGTATGCATTCCATTGCGCCCTCACTCCGAATGAGTTCAACCGTATCTCCATGTGCAAATCGGCCAACGGAATTTGGCATACATTGGAGATTTTTCATGAAGTGTTCTTCAACATAAGGAAGAGGTTCAACCAACCAAGCCCGAGAAGAAAAAGGGAGTTGCACTCCATGTCGAGAAGGAGTCATTCAAGTGGATAAAGAAGTTCCAACGGGAAGCTCCGAGTGAAGAAGAAGAAGAAGATGTTAGAAATGATGATTACATCGAGCTTGCCAAGCAATTCATGAATTTCAAGGCATTCCTCAAGGACAAGCAAGGTAAATATTCGTCAAAGTTTGCCTCCCAGTCTAACAATTCTATTTGTTTCAATTGTAGAGGAAAATGTCATCTTTCTACCGAATGTCCTTCCAAACCCACCAAAGATACCTAAACGGGGAAAGGGAAGAAGAATTGGAAAGTCAAGTCCGAGTTCAAGAACCAAAAGAAGGGACTTATAGGCACATTTGATGATTCCGATGAGGACACATCATGTGATGAAGAAGAGGATGACAAGGAGCATGATCACAGGTGTTTCGCAGCTTTTGATGATTCTTCATCAATCTCCTCTAGCTCAAGCGATGAAGAGATAGAGGCGTGGCTCAACTCCAAAGAAGAAATGTGCTTCATGGCTAATGGGGAAGAGTCTTCGTCAAGCTCAAGCGAGGAGGAAAGCGATGAGGAAGTCAAGGAGGAAAGTAATGAGGAAGTTGAGTAGGAAAAGCTATTCTATGAGGAGCTCGAATACCGCTTCAATGTAGCCTCAAACTTGGCAAGTAAGTGCATTAACTCATATGGTAAATTGAAAGCTAATCTTAAGAATGCTATGAGTAGGGTGCATGCTTTAGAATCTACTAGTGTAAATAATCATGATGCTTTGCATGTTTGTGACACTAGTGAGAGAGACACACTTCTCTCTCAAGTTAAGGAATTGAGCTTTGTTGGATCTGGATCCTAGCCTAGAGGGGGGGGGGGGGGGGGGGGGTGAATAGGCTAATAAAAAATAATTTGTGCAACCCACGAATAAGCGCACGCAGTTATAGCAACAACAAGATAAATAAAAGCGGACACAGAGTACACAGTAGATTTACCCTGGTTCGGTCGTCCCAACGACCTACTCCAGCCCCTAAAGTAATACTAGTATTGAATAGCGCAATAGGTACAAAACCACAAGTTAGAGCATGCTCAGAGCACCCTCTACGTCTCTACACTCGTCAGGCTCTCAGTACCACACACACAGTGTTTTCTCTCACTATTAATCCTATTAAAGCTTTCTACCAGCTAGTCCCAAACTAGCTGGGTCCCACTTGTCTAGTCCCAACTAGACAAGTCCCAAAATAGTCACAGGAAAATAGGTAAAGTTTCTCTACGAAGATCTATCACAATTGCTACACAAAATAATAAAGTATTGAGTTTAGAAAGCTCAGATTATGCAGCAGCGATGTCTTCGTCAATAAGCACGGGCCAGAAATCGTCTGGCGTAGATGTCGTAGTCTTCTCGGCAATGTCAACTCTCCTCCTCAAATTTGTGTGTGCTCTTGCCCTTGTCAAAAAAAATTAGATGCTAGAGGAGTTCGGCCAGCAAAGAAAACACAAGGCTGTCTTTTGATCTTTTTGTGGATTCGGCCTGCCTCTGAATTTTTGTACTGCCCCCAAGAAATGTCGGCCTTGAAGAAACAATTCGGACTGCCCTCTACAAACTTGCGGCTATGCACTAGGGACGTGAGCAGTTGATTATAAAATCAATATGAGAGGCTCTTGGAATTTTGGCACAGATCAAAAATTAATTCGGCCTCTTTGATGATCTTGCCCTGGGGAAAGAAAGCTTTGATCATATGTTGATCCTATGATTATTTCGGCCCTGCTCATACACTATTTGATTGGCTTTTGACAAATATCTTGAGGCACTTAGGATTTTAAAGGCACATGGAACGTGAAAGAGCTTTGAGCATGTTGAATAACATTGGGTCTTCAATTAAATTTCATGCACAGAACAAGAGGCCGGCCACCCTTTTTTTCTTCTTGATCTTTGTTTGACCTGCAAACACAACAAGGAGATTGTCAATAATTTCGGCTGGCCCAAAAAAAAAACAAACCAAAATTCGGCAGAGATTAAAATGAGAGAGGGAGAATCTTCCCTTTTTTTGATTAGGTGTAAGTGCTTGGTGCTCTTTGGTCAATCAATTCGGCATGTAGCACATGAGGTGTTTCAACTCTTGCAGCAAACTTGATTCTTAAGTGTTGGCTTGTAAAGAAATTTGCGGCTGGGAGAGTCCGAGATTTCGGCCTAGGCTTGTTTCGTTTTTGTTGCCTGCAAGAACAAATTGTTAGCACATAAAAATGAGTTAGGCTCAATATTTCGGCCTGTGTGCTCTTGGATTAGCAAAAAGCTTTGGTTGTTTAAAAACAATTTGTTTGATGCTAAGGCAATGGATGGCCTTTGTGCCTTGAGAGTGCGGCTGTGTTTTGTCTCTTCAAAGAATTTTTGCAGCTGCCCTTTGTGATAAAACAAACCGATCTCCTTATTTTTAGCACCCTTGAATTCTCTTTTCCTGCATCATTATTCGGCCCCTGCACAGTTGAAAAAGCAAACAAAACTTTTGATTTTAATTTAAAGGAGAAACAAAACCAAAGTTAATAGAAACATGTTCCTCTTTTGTTGTTGCTGCAAGCATAAGCCTTTGGAATTTTGGCTGACTTCTACTTTGTGTATGCCGTGCTTAAATCATTAGGGTTGAGAGGAGAGCTTATATAGGGTAATGATAGGGTGATTGATCACTCCTTATTTTACACTTTTTTCCCGCATGTTTGCATGCCATTTAGATCGCTCAAATCATGATTTTCACGATATATCGACGATATTGCGATGCTTTTCACGATTTCTTGTTTTTGTCGAATTTCAGGTGATTTGGAGCGATTTGGAGTGATCTCGAGATACGCCTACTCCAGAGTGTCACCGATGACCTCCCCGAGGGATATTTTGCCATTAGAGAGGAGCGGAGGAAGAAAGAACGTCGCAGGAGCGATGAGGAGGCCAAAACAAGCTGTTTAGGCATTTTTGGTGTCCCACTCGGCCGAGTGAAGGAGTCACTCGGCCGACCAGCGAGACACCGCTCGACCGACCTGATCGGACACGCTTCATGTATGCACTCGGCCGAGCGACGGAAGCCACATCGGCCGAGTGACGAGATCCCGTCCGCCCGAGTGGCACTCAGATGAAGCCCATCAAAAATCGCCAACTTACTGTTTTTTGTCTGCCTGAGCTTCAGAAGACCCACTCGGCCGAGTGGCAAATGCCGACCGCCCGAGTACTAAGAAGCCATCGGCCGAGTGACGACAACTCACTCGGCCGAGCGACTCCCGAAGTGAAGACCCCCGAAGACCCAGACTTACTGGAAATTTACAGGGTTTCTCACTCGGCCGAGTGACTTTTGTCACTCGGCCGAGTGCGACGCGCTGCCTGTAGCGAAAATTGCGTATTTCAGGCTGCGCAGGGGCATTTTGGTCACAGTTTTTTGGACGACTTTGGGGGGTATTTAACCCCTGTTTATACCCTATGTTAGAGAGCTTTTTCTCTTAGATTTTTACAGCTTTTTAGATTAACTTTTTAGCTTTATTCTTGTGATTGGAGAGGAGACAAAAGTTGATTTTTGTTGGATTATTTGAAGAACTCCATTGGTTTGTGTCTCTCTCCTCTAAAAATACTATTTTTATTGCTTATCTCAATATTGTGATGAATTCTCTTGTTAATTTCATTGATTATTTTTGTGTTTGTGCTATGAATTGTGAGTAGTCTCCACGTCTTGGGGCGTGGGGATGAACCATACGAGCCCAATTTTAGATTTGTGATGAATTAGTAGAAATTTTGCTAGAATTGCTATTAGGGTTAGATTGGGATCGATTTACTACGGATGGCTAGGTATTCATATCGATTGGGATTTGCAAGAGATTGGATCCCAATTCGATAGGAAACCCTAGAAATCTGAATTGGGTTGGAATCAAATTTCTGTAGTATCGGTTTGCAAGAGATTGGACCGATACTAGGGTTTCCGGTTGCAATTCCGTGCCGATACCCGTTTGCAAGAGATTGGACGGGTAGGAACTATCCCAACCTAGGTCGTGGCCCGAGTTTGCACGAGAGTGGGCTCGGGGCGCGATTGAACGATGATGTTGATCCTAATGCTAGCTTGCCTAGGGTAGGGTTTGCAAGAGATTGGACCCGAACCTAGGATAGCTATAGACCGGCAACAGCGCGAGAGCGTGAGCTAGGTTTTACATTCAGTTGCAACTAGTTCATCCAAAATTTTATTCTAGGAATTTTGATACCAATGAACCGCATTAACGAAATACGGTGAGTAGCGGGGATTCCCCATTCCCTAGGCGTCTTTATTTGATTTGATATCTTCGTACTTTGTCTGACGATTGTGACAGGATCGCCAAAGGCAAATTCTCTCTTTTTTGTTCTTAATAGCCAGGTTGATTGGAGCAAGCACTTTCATTCGTCCTCCCTGTGTTCGATAACCCGCTCGCCGCTACACCGTGCGCTTGCGGTAAAACTACACGGTCGCACTTTTGGGTTACATTCCGGAGCGATCAAGTTTTTTGGCGCCGTTGCCGGGGAGGCCATTTTGACGGTGTTCGGCATCGACCACCCGGTTATTTTTCTTTTCTTTCTTTCCTTACTTTCTTCTATATCTTGTTCTAACTCTGTTTGCAGCCCTATTTGCATATTCTCCCCATATTTTGCATAAGATCTTAACAGGGAGAATGGAGAATGCAATGTCGACAATATAACTCAGTCAGGAAGATTATGACTCCTTCACAGACCTCCTTAAGGAGCTTGTCGATGAGGTCCACGCCACATGAGCATTTGCTATCGATATCAAGGACCCCGACGAACAAATATTTGCTAGTTTTGTGATGGATCAAGTCTCCCCGGATGGGATTATCGGGGGCAATGTCAGAGTTGATGTGATAGACGACAAGTTATACTTCGAAGATGGCAGACCAAGTGTCGAAGAGCACTATACTCCCGAAGAATCTTTCGAGCAAACTGATGATCAGGGAGTTACACTCTATGACACTAACTCCTGCTTTTATGAATCGTCTGATGTGTTTCTTGACTCCAGGAACGAACTGGAGCAGAATGAAGGTCTCGACAATGCTAGCACAGAATCGGAGAGCGCCTATTTCGATGCATCGTCCTCACTAAGTAGTGAGTCTGAGTCTTCGCATGAGAGCACGCCGCCTGAACATGAGCTAAACTCGGATGACAAGGAAGAAGCCAAACTCATGCGAGCTGACGAAGAAGAAAGAGCGGCACCTCTTGAGGTTGAACTTAAACAATTACCACCAAATCTAAGGTATGCCTTTTTGGGTAATAAATTAACTTTTCCGGTGATAGTAAACTCCCACCTCACGCAAGATCAACTTGAAAAACTCCTAGATGTTCTTAGGAGTCACAAAGATGTCCTTGGCTACAATATCTCCGACCTAAAAGGGATAAGTCCTAGGCTTTGCACACATAGGATCCATTTGGAGGATACCGACGCCACCTCCATAGAGCCTCAAAGGAGGTTAAACCCGAATATGAAGGAGGTGGTTAAAAAGGAAATCCTAAAATTGCTTGATGCCGGTATCATTTATCCCATCTCTGATAGCAGATGGGTTAGCCCCGTTCACGTCGTCCCCAAGAAAGGGGGGATGACAGTCATAAAAAATGAAAAAGGTGAGCCCATATCTACACGCACCGTCACGGGATGGCGAATGTGCATTGACTATAGGAAACTAAATAAAGCTACCCGAAAGGACCATTACCCATTGCCCTTCATTGATCAAATGCTTGAACGCCTAGCTAAACATAAATACTTTTGCTATCTAGATGGGTATTCGGGATTCTTCCAAATCCCTTTGCACGAAGATGACCAAGAAAAGACCACTTTTACTTGTCCCTATGGTACCTATGCCTACCGAAGGATGCCGTTTGGTCTTTGTAATGCTCCCGCCACCTTTCAGAGGTGTATGACATCCATATTTTCCGATTACATTGAAAATATTATGGAAGTTTTTATGGATGATTTTTCGGTTTATGGAAGTGAGTTTGACTCTTGTTTGGCCAATCTTACTAAAGTCCTTAAAAGGTGCCAACAAAACAATCTCACTCTAAATTGGGAGAAGTGTCACTTCATGGTCACGGAAGGTATAGTTCTCGGGCACCTTGTTTCCTCGAGAGGAATTGAGGTAGATAAAGCAAAGATTGAGGTAATCGAAAAACTCCCTTCTCCTATTAATGTCAAGGGCATTAGAGGCTTCCTTGGTCATGCGGGGTTTTACCGCCGCTTCATCAAGGATTTCGCCTCGATTGCCCGACCACTTACTTCCTTGCTCGCTAAAGATACTCCTTTTATTTTTTCAGGGGAATGCTTGCAAGCCTTCAACACCTTGAAGGAAGCACTAGTTTCCGCGCCCATCATACAACCACCGGATTGGAGCCTTCCCTTTGAGTTAATGTGCGATGCTAGCGACCAAGCCATTGGAGCGGTATTGGGACAAAGGAAAGATAGGAAGCTTCATGCGATATACTATGCGAGCAAGACATTGGATGACGCGCAGAAAAACTACACAACTACCAAAAAAGAGCTTCTAGCGGTCGTCTATTCCATCGAGAAGTTTCGCTCCTACCTCCTTGGTTCCAAGGTGATTGTCCACACCGACCATGCGGCGTTGAAATATCTCTTGAACAAGAAGGAGGCCAAGCCTCGGTTAATTAGGTGGATACTCTTGCTGCAAGAGTTCGATTTGGAGATCAGAGACAAAAAGGGTACGGACAATGTCGTGGCGGACCATTTATCTAGGCTTATTCGCGACAAGGAGGACGAGAGTTTGCCTATCGACGACACATTCGTGGATGAGAGGCTATACGCCGTAAGAACCGGAGAAGTACCTTGGTACGCGGACTTCGTCAATTACTTGGCTTGTGGAATTAAACCGCATGGGATGCCCGCGCACCAAAAGAGGAAATTTTTGCATGAGGTCTGTAGCTATTTTTGGAAAGATCCATACCTCTTCAAGATATGCAAATATAGCGTTATTCGGAGGTGTGTTTCTAAGGAGGAGGCAACATCTATCATTTTGCATTGCCACGGGATGCCTTGCGGGGGACATCACGCCGCCTCTAAGACAACCGCTAAGATCTTGCAGAGCGGATTCTTCTGGCCAACAATGTTCAGAGACACCCACGCCTTTGTAAAGGGGTGCGATAGATGCCAACGGACCGGGAATATCTCCAAACGCAATGAGATGTCAATGAGGCCCATCCAAGAAATTGAGCTTTTTGATTGTTGGGGAGTAGACTTCATGGGACCATTTCCGTCGAGCAATGGTAATAAATACATCCTACTGGCCGTTGACTATGTCTCCAAATGGGTGGAGGCAATCGCCACCCCTACTAATGATGCAAGGGTCGTCTCTAAGTTCTTCAGGCAGAATATCTTCCCACGCTTCGGAGTGCCTCGTACCTTGATAAGCGACGGGGGGAGCCATTTCATAGAAAACAAGTTTGAAGCCATGCTAAAGAAGTACGGGGTAAACCATAGAGTTGGCATGGCATATCACCCCCAGACAAGCGGCCAAGTGGAAGTCTCAAATAGAGAGATCAAGCAAATCCTCGAGAAGACCGTGGATCGATCTAGAAAGGATTGGTCAATAAAGTTAAACGATGCTTTATGGGCATATCGCACGGCCTTTCGCACTCCCATCGGCACCACACCTTTCCGACTTGTTTATGGGAAAGCTTGCCACTTGCCGGTAGAGTTGGAGCACCGCGCATATTGGGCCATCAAGACCTTTAATTATGATTACAAGAGTGCGGCGGTGAGGCGACTCTTAGACATCAACGAGCTTGATGAGATAAGTAGAGACGCCTACGAGAGCTCGAGAATTTACAAAGAAAGAACCAAGATTCTCCACGATGCACGCATAACCGTCACAGACTTCAAGGTAGGAGACAAGGTCTTGCTATATAATTCCCGGCTCCGATTATTCCCCGGTAAGTTGAGGTCACGTTGGTCCGGAACTTTCACCATCAAGCACATACAACCGGGAGGGGCTTTTGAGTTGGAAAGCAAGGACGGAGCCACATTCAAAGTAAATGGTCAGAGGCTCAAACACTATTCCGAGGGAGTCCCAACGGGCGAAACCAATAGAATATATTTGCTTAAGGGACGGCCGGATGATCTTTCGGACCTCCTAGACGAGGTTATTGAAGAAGCGATCCCCCATTCGATCGGCGCCCTATTTAAAGAGGATTTCGAGGAAGGCCCGGATTTAGGCCAAGACGAGAAGAAAAATGATTCCCCCGACTTCTCCGCTGAAATTGATGAAGGCGACGCTGATGTCGCAAGGATTCGAGAACTCTGCAAGCTCTCGAAATTGAAGTCTCCGAAGAAAGCTCCGCCGATACGGAAATCGGCGTCACCGATGAAACCGAGGACCGGAGCAAATGCTAGCTTGGGGGAGCCTCCCTCCAACACTATTCGAGACGGGAGACCACCGAGGGAGGACACGCCGACGCAACTTCCGAATCTAAGCGTCCTCCCCGGAAAGTTTGACGGGTGCATCCCATATGCACCAAACATCCCGCATTAATTGGAAATCATAGGGGGTCGAGCTCACGACCTTAAACGAGCGCTTGTCGGGAGGCAACCCGACGGTTATTGCTTTATTTTCACTTTTCTTTTATTTTTGTTTTAGAAATTTTTAGTGTTTTGAGTCGTTCGCCCAAAAATCTTGTGATAACGGGTCCTATTTTTCCTGACAGGAGAGGAGAACGAGGTACCCATCATTAGGAGGATGCACAAGGCGACGAGGAGCGCCCCAGGAAGGCGCTCGATGCTTAGGAGGAAGATGAAATCGACCGGAGGAAGAAAAACAGAGTTTAGAGCCCAAACGAAGACAAACAGCAGAAAACAAGGCTCACTTGGCCGAGCATACTAGTCACTCGGCCGAGCACACAAGTTCGTCCGGCCGAGCCGCTCACGAACGAGGGAAGTCTGCTGTACCCAACTCTCTGTTTATTTTCCTGATTTCAGTATAACTGCTACTCGGCCGAGTATATATATTCACTCGGCCGAGTAAAACTGATACGCTCCTAGGGCGAGTCATGCCGAGTAGCTTGAGCCACTCGACCGAATGGACTTACTCCACTCGGCCGAGGGTGGTAAGGCCACTCGACCGAAGTGTAGCGGGGAGGAATTTTTCTTTAAAGTTCACTCGGCCGAGTGACCTAGTCACTCGGCCGAGTCGTAACTTCTGCTATAAGAGGGGTCGCTGGGGGCTCGTTTTTCGAAACGAGCTAAAAATGATCAGCCCCGACCCTTCGCATTCCCAGCGCCCGAACCCCTCGCTTGCTCGCCCGATCGTCGACCCCGCGCCGCCGCTCGGCCACCCTTAGCCGGCCGAGCCGCCACCGCACCTCACCCGAGTCGCCGCCGGCGGCCACTGCTCCGGCCGACTCCGGTAACCCCATTTTGAGCCTGTTTTCTCCTTTTTTTTGTGTATTTTTCAAGGATCCATGTGCTTAACGAACCCCAAACCCGAATTAATTTCAATTTCTATCTATTATACCCCTAATGCCCCATACCTATTGAATATTACTCGCTGATATCTCCATTTCATGCGCAGGTTATTTTTGGGAGCTTAGGGGAGCCCATGGGAGCTTCCAGGGACTGATTTGGGCTATGTGAAGGCGTCGTCTTCGCACGCTTCCATAGCTTTGCACTCGCGGCGTGTCGTGGTATATTCTTTCCTTTAATTTACGCACGCCGCACTTTTCACGCTTTTTGGTGCGCGCTCGGGGCCCATATGCCGCCCCGGGCACGGCCGCGGTCGAGGAGAGTTTCTGCCAAGCGGAAGCGGTTGGATGATGCCGGCCCCTCCCACGAGGTGGAGGACTCTCCTCCGCCTTCTCCACCACACCCCGTCCACCCAGCACAGCCTGCAGAGCCTGCACAGCCACTCCCTGCCGCTCCACAGCCACCACCTCCGGCTCCACTTATCGGGCCGCTGGGGATCACGTTCCGAAACGACGCACACCGCGTCGCTTTCGAGCGTATCTCCCAGCGCTCGATCGTACTCTCCAGGTTCGCACACCTTGCAGACCTAGGACGCCTGGGGGTACTCGAGGGGATGCCCACGTTGTACGACAACGTGGGCTGGCGTGATTTCTTCCAGGTGTCGGTGGACACGTTTATCCGTCCGACACTTGAGGTTCTTAGTTCGATTGCCCGGACCGACGAGGGATGCTCGTTTCGGTTCATGGACCGAGAGTGCCAGGTCACTCTCGGTATGATGAGAGCTTTCTTCTCGTGGCCCGATGTCCCCGGGGCCGACTGAGGTTACGCCCCCACCCATATCCCCCCACCTTCCTTCGATGCCGGCGCCTTCTGGGCCCGGATTACGGGTCTTCACGCTGCCTTTGACCCTAGTAGGGCCAAGGCCTCGGCCATTGTCCATCCCTACCTCCGTATAGCTCAGCGCCTTATGGCGACGACCTTTTTGGCCAGTTATGAGCCGGGCACGATGTCCACGCCGGAGCTCTATATGCTCTACGCGATGACACGTCCCAGAGCTCTATCTAGGGAGAGCGATGAGTTGGTCCCCGCCGTCGTGATTGATGTCGCGGCTTGGTTTTTGGACCGCATCATCGTATCGGTGGGCGCTCGCTCACCGATATGCTGCGGCGGCCTGATCACCTTGCTCACCCTTATGACCGGCGAGGACTTTCCAGATGACCTGCGATGAGCACCGGGCCCCACTTCCCTGTCCATAGATGTTATGGCCCGGATGAAGATGTTGCGTCCGCATGGTGAGCGACACTGGGTCTGGCTGCACGGCCCCTTCGGTGCCGATTACATGATTCTTCCGAGCCCAGCTCGGACTCAGATTGCACCGACCCACGTGGACTGGCTCCCTGCGATGGATGTTCTGATCCCTGCCGCTTACGTGCTCGAGGCCGAGGAGGCAGAGCAGGCCCACGCTGCCCGCGCTGCCCCCTAGACCCCGTTGCACCTGCTGAGCCTGATGCCCCTGTTGACCCCGTGGCCCCTCAGCCTATCCCTGATATTTCTGCTGCTCCCGACACCTCTGTCCACACTTCTGTCGGTGTCGGGAGTACCCTAGTTGAGCCCACCTACACTGCTTCCACGCCTGCCACCACCACCACTGGCCCTCTGTCTGCCGAGCCCGTTTCCTCTGCCCCACCCGAGCGCCAGCCGACTATAGTTGAGTGCGGAGAGCCCTCTTTTACCACTGCCGTAGAGACCGTAGTCTCCACCTCTGTCTCCACCGCTGCTGTATTCTCTGAGAGTGTCGTGGCGTCTGTCCACACTTCTGTGTCACCGACCTCTCTGGCCGCCTCGTCGCCACTTTTGCACTCCTCTTTCGTTGCTGCTGCCTCCACTTCTTACCGTCCTGCCCAGCTTCACACTGAGGCCAGGCCCACTTTTGCGAGCGCAGCACCTTTCGTTCCCTTCCCTGCTGAGCCCATCACCTACGCCACCAGAGTACGCCAGCCCCGACCTGCACAGCACAGACCGGTGCGTCCCTCTGCACCACCTCCCCCCGACACTGTACTTCAGAGCATTCGTTCTCTCGAGGGGGCAGTGAGTGGCCTCAGAGGCGACCTTAGGACCCTGTCCTCCACCGTCTCTGTGATGGCTGGCCGCTTCGACCTGCTCCCGCAGATTCACTACTGCCTTACCCAGGTCCTGGAGCGACTCCCCCGCGTTCCCCCACCCACCCAGCAGGTCACCACCCCCACTCCTACCCATACCCATCCTGCTGCCACTTCCACACCCACACCCTCTCAGCAGTCTGTTCCACCACCTCCTCCTCCGCCGCCTCAGGACGGAGACGGCGCAGCCCCACCTTCTTAGGCACTCTTGATGCCATCGATTCCTTTTGCCGTTGTGCTGCCCGTCTCTACTGGGTCCTGTTGATTTTTGCCCACCCCACCCTCTCCTCACTGTTTTTGGATGCACATTTTGATCATATATTTATATATCATTTTTGGGAGAGCGGGAGAGTTTTTGGTGTCACACCTTTATATCTGTATCACTCCTATATCTGCATGCATCATGTCCGCATCATATTTTTATTTCTTATTTTTCTTTTGTTATTTTATTTTCTTTTTCCCCATGCATGCATCCTCACTTACCCCTCACATTACTAGTCTCTCGGTGTGCCACACTTCGCACATTGAGGACACTGTGCCATTTAGCTTGGGGGAGTGAGTTCTCACGTTCCTTTTCGATTTATCACCTTTTTTTAGTTTTTTCACGCCATTTTCCACTTTTACACTTATTTTCATCAATTTTCTTTTATTTTACCATGCATCATGTTTTTCTTATTTTTTGTGTGTCGAATTGTAAATAGCTTTATTTTCCCCTTTATCTTTATTTCTTTTTCATCTCATGCTAGAGATGACTTTTCTGTGATGATGATTACGTGGCGTTCGCTTTCTCTATATATGCATGCTATATTTGTCATGTCTTAGATTTTATTTCTGATATCATATGCTGTGATTTGCCTTGCATTTAGAGATAGTAACCCACACCTTTTTCCACATGAAAATGGATGAAATTTTATTATTAGCTGAGTCTGAATATTCATATGTATGCTATCGCAGAAAACACACCAAGATTCACTGTCACGCCCCGCTTCCCATTATACTTGGGAGCGAGGACGTGAGCGGGCCCGCTTGGGCTGGAGCTGTGAGGCCCCAACCCAATAAGCGTCTGCGTATGACTACTTTGGCAGGTTCTTGCTTGCGAATATTCGGAACAACAAAATAATGTCATCATTATACTTTAACTTCCCCAGATTACATGTACACAAAAATTAAAAGGCCTAGCATGGCCATTACAACAGTTACAAGGAAATTAAAATACACCTGAAAGTAAATACAACAATTATTAAAATTTAGCAAGCTGCGCAGTGTCCGTCGTCTTCAGTAGTGGATCTCGTGCTCTTGGTTCTCTTGGTCACCTTCTTCAATCTCCAAGTGAACTCACTGTGAACTCTACTCAAAACCTAACGTATATTTCACAAACAAGGAAATATACGTCAGCGAGGGTCGCTCGGCAAGATTTAAAACGTTAGTAATAAATGACCCTCGGCAAGGTGATAATATAGTTTTCAAAACTTATGGAGATGAGAAGCACAATAACATTTCAACAAGTTGAAACATAGCATCAGAAGGGCACATGTGAGTGTAAGCAATGTGTAATGTGCAAAGTAGTGAGCAGGCGAAGTGTAGTGTGCGAGTAGCAAACACAGCAAGGTGTAGTGTGTAAGGTAACCAGCATGGCAAGTGTAGTGTATACGGCAATAGTCGTGACGGTGTAGTGTGTACAGCAATATGTGTAGCAAGTGTGGTGTGTACAGCAAAAGTAGTGTCAAGCGTAGTGCGTACAACAATATGTATGGACAAGTGTGATGTGCACAACAATAGTCAATCGTGACAATAATTTTAGTAGTTTACCCCATAGCATCAGCAGAGGTGAAGCGAAGGGTGCATCAATCAATCAATCAATCAATCTCCTATCTAGTGACAAAGCCCAGTGTCCGAGGGGGAGGTGACCAGCATCACACCCAAGTCGACGGGAGCTACCCGTGACTCTATACTCACCGACCCGGCCAGGTGTCGGTCAAGTTCACCAATCGAGTGCAATCCAGCTTTCCAGCCTCTACTACACTAGACTACCCCACCCAAGTGTCCATAAGTCAAACCGTAGTTTAATGTTTGTCGAGTGGCAAACATTCCGTAAATGCCACGCGGGTCCATATCTGTATTGTCCGAAGGCCCAATAGTCCGTAATTTGCCCGAAGGCCCAATGTCACATTTCAATAGAGGTGGATAATTCAAAATATATCTGGCGACACAAATAGTAGTACCACAAGCAATAAGATCGAGTAATGTGCATTTTAAGGATGACGAGGCATTCTTGTACTTTAAAATTAATAGGGGATAAATACTTTGACATTTGAAACTTCGTAGGGGGAAAATACCTGCGCCTTTGAAAAAGTACGAAGAAAGTAATATACTTGCAATGGTAAATACTTGCCTGGCGAACATGATTTCGGGTGTACAGGGGATCGCAACGAGATGCGCGGTTCATCTGTGTCATTAGATTTTAATGGTCAGCTAAAGGGTTCAATTATGAAGTTCCACTTACAACTTATTGTTTATCTAATATTGCTTACTGTTGTACTTATATATAAAATTAATGGTAACATTATGAGGGGAGTTATAAAATAGTGCTACCATGTGTTAACCTATATTCTGATTAATATCATGGGATATAGTCTTGACATCGCATGCTAATTAAAGTAACATATTAACTTGTCAGATGCGATAGCCTAATTACTAAGCCAATCACCTTATTAACTGGGTTACTCTATACCAACATTAACTTATAAATAAATAGCTTACTGACAATACCACCCTAGGAATCTTAGAAAATATTTAGACTAGGAGAATGTTCATGTATTGGAAAGAGTCATGGTTCCTCTTTTCCTACGCCACTGATCGGTCATTGGCCTCAAAAGTCCCATGAGAATGGGGAATGTAATTTATTGTTTATAATATAAAACTAATGTACCTACTGTTATAGCTTGTAAGTTTATATAAATAAAAACAAACTGCTCTCTCACAGTTCGTGTGAGGTAATCAATTCGTTGCCTTACCTGTGGGTTGATGACCTAGGCTCGAAGAGGGGAGGAAGGGGGCGATGTTGCCTGGAGATGGCGAGAGGGCACGGTCCGCTGGAGGAGCCACCGGGGGAGGAGAGATGACGGGGTCGAGCTGTGAGAGGCGGTGGCATCGGTGCGGTTTCGACGGCAGGCCGGAGAAGGCAAGGGCGGGTTCCGTCGGAGGCGATGCTGAGGCGCCGGGGTTGCGACGGAGGCATGGATCCGAGATCTCCGAGCAGGCGGGGCGGTGGCATGAGGAGATCGACGGAGGGGGGGCTCCGATCCGGCGGCAGCTTCGATCCGAGGTGCCCAAGGCGACGGCGTGGCTTCCCGAGGCGGAGCAATCGAGGGGCGGCGGGCGTGATCGACGGCGCGGCGAGATCTGGCGGCTCCGGTCGGAGGCGGGCATTCGATGGCAGCGGGGCTCGACGTCGCGATCGGCGATATCGGGTGGCAGCGGCTAGATCAGACGGTGAACTGGAGTGCTCGGAGGTGAGGGTCACGGTGGCGGCTCCTCGAGTTGAGCGGCGGCTTCAGGCGGTGCGGATCGTCGAGATCAGGTGGCGGCGGTTGTTCGAAGACGACGGGCGACGGCGAACGAGGAAGGTAACGGCTGCTCCACGATGGCGAGAATTGGGGTTGATGATCTGGGGGTTACTCTGTTTAGGGATGAGAACAGGGGAGATGGTGGTGTGAGGAGGACGGCGGCTCAGGGGAGAATGCTCCGGCGGTGGGGAGCTCTCACAGGAGGAAGAGGCCGTGGGAGTTGGGTCGGTGTTGAATGGGGAGATGGTGTCGCCGGTGAGTCGCTGGGAAGGGCGGAGGCTCTGGTTGTGGCATGGAGAGAAGTCGGAGGATCCTCTGTTCGAAACAGAGGATCAGGATTCGAACAGGGGAGCGGAAGTCGAGGGGTCGGGGACTTCGAGCCTGCCAGCGCGAGGGTGATGGCGAGTTTGATGGGTTCGCTGTCGATGGAGGAGCGAAGTTGAAGCGGCGGTGGAATCCGAGGGGGTTGCCGCACGATGTGGACGTCGGAGAGGGAGCTTGGCGGTGGTGGAAAGAAGGGGAAGGAGGCGGTCTGTACGTGATGTTGGGGGGTGAAAAGAGCCTAGGTGTTAAATTGGCTAACTGAAAGAAAAGAAGCCCAGGGTTAAATTGGCTAGAGGGTAGAGAGAAAGAAGGGAGCCTGGGTGTTATCTTATTATAGCCTAGGGGTTGAATTAGGAAGGGATTTGATTGTGTTATAAATGGGGTAATTGAATTAGGATTAAATTGGTTTTATTAGGGAAAATAAGGGCTAATCAAGTATAGGTTTAACAGGTTGAAAAAAAAGGAAAGTCTGAAAGAAAATTAACAGATTTTTATTAGGTTTTAAATAAGGAAATGTTTTGAAATATAGCCAATAAGATTTAATGGGTTTTTAAAAGGAAGTCTTTTCAAACATTCAAAAGTTTTAATTTCGAATTTGAATTTTGAAATTTAAAATTAGAAAAGTTAAACTTATTTATAAGAAAAGATATTTTCAAAATAATTATTATGAAGGATAATTTGAGTTATAGAAATAATCGTAAAACAATTATAGAAACAAATCGGCTATTAGAAAAGATACGCACGAAATATATTTAAAATACGAATACACGTATAACACAGCACAAGTACGAAAAGCTGAGGGTTATGGAAGATCGTAAGACAAAGATGGGAAATGTAATCAATGGATTTTAATAGGGTCTAATAAGGAAAGATTTTGAATGATAACATTAATTGGAGGAATTAAGAGTAAGATAAAAAGGAAGGTTGAAATAAAAATAATTAGAGGAATAAAAAAGGGTTTGAATGAGTAAATACTTCCAAAATAGTTATTATTAAATTAGGATTATAAAAAGAAAGGTTTTAAATGAATTCGAATTTAAGCTTCTTAAAACATTTGAATTTAAATTTGAATAATTTATTTATATGAAATCAAATAATAACATATTTACATATACATATGGCTACTTAAATATGTATTTAAGTATTTAAAGTTAATTAAAATACGTTCGTAATTCAAATACGTAAAAGATACGGAAATCACGAAACATAAGATAGAATATACGAATCAAAAATACGTACCATTAAATACCGGCCGTTACATTCACGCATTGAATGCTTATATCTCGAGTACCGATTTCTTTTCCTATATCACTTCTATATGCATGATTTGTACATTTCACTTCAGGATGATTGAATGATGTTAGCTATGATAAATCTGGATTAGTTAGCTTTTTTGTGATCGAAACTGAGTAGATTAGATTACCCTGCTGAAGTTGTCGTGCACGTTCTATAGAGTGAACCGAGAGATATATTTATTTCTTTCTCCACAAATCTTGATCATCATTTCTCTATTTTAAAATCATTGGTGAATCTCCCCTTAGCGATTCTATTATATGGCATTTCCCCCGCTATTAATTCCTAGCTCCAAATTTCCCAAAATCAAAGGAAAAAAAAAGAGAAAAAATTCTTGTATATCCTTATTTCTCTTTGAGTTGGGATCATTGTGTTTATATGCCATTAAAAAAAAAGAGAAAAAAGAGAAAAAGAAAAAAAAAGAGAGAAAAGAGAAAAATCTCAATGAACGATCCCATCTCATGATCTCTCTTTCTTCCCTCTTTTTGTTTTTATTTTTGTTGCTTTTGGAGCTTCATCGAAATGGGGATGTAAATATTTTTTATGCCACCACGCTTATAGATAAGCTTGGGGGAGGGAATCCAATGATGTGTGAGAGAGTGACTACTTGACGTTGCACGACAACCTAGGCTAAGTAATATTCTATACTCGGTAAGATTATTTTTAGCTTTACGAAGTCCAGAATCTATGCCTAGCACTCATTTCATGAAATCCATGCTTATCTATTCTTTCTATTCTATTGCGTGATACTCTTATACTCCTCATAGAAAGCATTCAATTGAAAAGTGTGTGATCTGCGATTTGCATACCGCTTTAAACGATTCAGACGATGTTAATTCTAAAATTATTCCGATTTCATGATTATATCGTTGTTCGTGGGTTTTCTATTTCTATTTGCACTATTGTACTATGATATCGAAATAAAATTCTTTGACATGTGTTTTACATTCGGTGCGTGCTATAAGAGTAAGCAAAACCCACGTCCTGAGAAAATGATCTAGCAGCTTCCCTCTCCGCTTCCTTCTTTCTTCTTCGTTTTTATTTCGTTTTCGTTTCTCTTCGTTTTTCATTTTTTTCGTCGTTTTAGTTTTCTGAATCCACCGGGTTCGCCTTTTACTTATCTTCCTCGAGGACGAGTAAGAGGTAAGCTTGGGGGATTTTGATCACTCCTTATTTTACACTTTTTCCCGCATGTTTGCATGCCATTTAGATCGCTCAAATCATAATTTTCACGATATATCGACGATATTGCGATGCTTTTCACGATTTCTTGTTTTTGTCGAATTTCAGGTGATTTGGAGTGATTTGGAGTGATCTCGAGATACGCCTACTCCAGAGTGTCACCGATGACCTCCCCGAGGGATATTTTGCCATTAGAGAGGAGCGGAGGAAGAAAGAACGTCGCAGGAGCGACGAGGAGGCCAAAACAAGCTGTTTAGGCATTTTTGGTGTCCCACTCGGCCGAGTGAAGGAGTCACTCGGCCGACCAGCGAGACACCGCTTGGCCGACCTGATCGGACACGCTTCATGTGTGCACTCGGCCGAGCGACGGAAGCCACATCGGCCGAGTGACGAGATCCCGTCCGCCCGAGTGGCACTCAGACGAAGCCCATCAAAAATCGCCAACTTACTGTTTTTTGTCTGCCTGAGCTTCAGAAGACCCACTCGGCCGAGTGGCAAATGCCGACCGCCCGAGTACTAAGAAGCCATCGGCCGAGTGACGACAACTCACTCGGCCGAGCGACTCCCGAAGTGAAGACCCCCGAAGACCCAGACTTACTGGAAATTTACAGGGTTTCTCACTCGGCCGAGCGACTTTTGTCACTCGGCCGAGTGCGACGTGCTGCCTGTAGCGAAAATTGCGGATTTCAGGCTGCGCAGGGGCATTTTGGTCACAGTTTTTTGGACGATTTTGGGGGGTATTTAACCCCTGTTTTTACCCTAGGTTAGAGAGCTTTTCCTCTTAGATTTTTGCAGCTTTTTAGATTAACTTTTTAGCTTTATTCTTGTGATTGGAGAGGAGACAAAAGTTGATTTTTGTTGGATTATTTGAAGAACTCCATTGGTTTGTGTCTCTCTCCTCTAAAAATACTATTTTTATTGCTTATCTCAATATTGTGATGAATTATCTTATTAATTTCATTGATTATTTTTGTGTTTGTGCTATGAATTGTGAGTAGTCTCCACGTCTTGGGGCGTGGGGATGAACCCTACGAGCCCAATTTCAGATTTGTGATGAATTAGTAGAAATTTTGCTAGAATTGCTATTAGGGTTAGATTGGGATCGATTTACTACGGATGGCTAGGTATTCATATCGATTGGGATTTGCAAGAGATTGGATCCCAATTCGATAGGAAACCCTAGAAATCCGAATTGGGTTGGAATCGAATTTCCGTAGTATCGGTTTGCAAGAGATTGGACCGATACTAGGGTTTCCGGTTGCAATTCCTTGCCGATACCCGTTTGCAAGAGATTGGACGGGTAGAAACTATCCCAACCTAGGTCGTGGCCCGAGTTTGCACGAGAGTGTGCTCGGGGCGCGATTGAACGATGATGTTGATCCTAATGCTAGCTTGCCTAGGGTAGGGTTTGCAAGAGATTGGACCCGAACCTAGGATAGCTATAGACCGGCAACAGCGCGAGAGCGTGAGCTAGGTTTTACATTCAGTTGCAACTAGTTCATCCAAAATTTTATTCTAGCAATTTTGATACCAATGAACCGCATTGACGAAATACGGTGAGTAGCGGGGATTCCCCATTCCCTAGGCGTCTTTATTTGATTTGATATCTTCGTACTTTGTCTGACGATTGTGACAGGATCGCCAAAGGCAAATTCTCTCTTTTCCGTTCTTAATAGCCAGGTTGATTGGAGCAAGCACTTTCATTCGTCCTCCCTGTGTTCGATAACCCGCTCGCCGCTACACCGTGCGCTTGCGGTAAAACTACACGGTCGCACTTTTGGGTTACATTCCGGAGCGATCAGTGATGCGGTTACGGGGAATCCTATTTTGAATAAGAGTTTAGAGATTTGGTTCTATCACTTTGCACCACAAATAGGAGATTTGATTTGATCAAATTGGGATTTGATAGCAATTCAAATTGAATATGAAATTGAAATTGATCTCTAATTGATTTGACCAAATCCCAAGTTGATTCCATCTCTCTCCACATTGACCAAGTCAAAACTTCTTTGTGCACACACACTCCCTCTCTCCCAATATGCTATACGAATAGCAATTCCGCCAAAAGGTGAAAATATATTGTTTCGCCAATCCTGAAACACACTAGCACACACATTAGATATCACGACACGTTTGTCATCATCAAATAAAGAGATCCTAGATCGTTGCGTCCAACAATCTCCCCCTTTTGGTGATGACAAACCCATAAAAGATTTGAGCAATAAGTATGGGTGTGTGAAGTGTGGTGAAGGGTATAATGCAATATGAATCATGGAATGAGATATTCAAGTATTACAATATAGCATGCACAACATTATAACCAATAAAAAAGCATGCTCCCCCTTCTCTCAAGCTCCCTCTTCAATATTATTCAAGTACTTTCCATCAAGTACTTTCCATGCGAAAGTACTTTCCATGCTCCCCCTAAAGTACTTTCCATGCGAAAGTACTTTCCATGCTCCCCCTTCAACAAATAATTCCAGACATCAAATCTGCAAAATCTTTTCTTTCTCCCCCTTTGTAATCACCAAAAGTGGATTAATGAAGTCACAGAAATATTCCATGCAAAAGTAAACCATTATTAAATGTAGCGTGCAATTTGCATGAGTTTTCCAAAGAATAGACAATTCAAGCTCATAGAATCTCATAACAAGACTTCTCCACCTTCGTGTAAGTGTAATGATATAGAAAATAAAGTACTAAGGGAGATTCAATTTCAGAAAATCAACCAAATCAATCCGCATTTTCCAATTTTCATGAATATCACCAGGATTGATTTTTCCCACCTCATCAAAGATGAGTTCAAGTTACCGAACCCCAAAACATAGCCTAAAAGGACTTTTAAATGTGGGGTGGCATTGCTTGACGAGTTATATACACCAACTCTAATGATTACCCATTTAGCACAAGTTGGATACTCGTAGGTTGTGTATTAGCCATGAAGTGTATCCATTTTTCATACGGAGCAATTTTCATATATATTTTTATTTGCAATTTTTTTTGCTCAATTTTAATTTATGGCTAAACACTTCATATCCCTTAGAAAATTCAGAAATTAATCATTCCTACATTCACTTTCCATTATTCTTCAAAGAATCTCCAAAAGCACTAAGAAGTCTATTATCGTAAAAATGCAAATGTAGGTGTAGAAGTCAAATTCGAAATTTATGAGACATGTCATGGCTATTAAAAAGATAACAACATGTTCATTTAGCTACAACAATAATAAATTAACTTCTACAAGGGATAGATTTAATCATTCATACAATACCACTTAGGATAAAACAAAAAGGGTATTCTTTTAAGCCAATTTTTTTTTTAATTTTTGGGTTTTCAATTTTTTTTTTGGTTTTTTCAGAAATAAAAACATTAAAAATCATGCAAACAAGCACACAAACAAAAATAAATCAAGCACACAAAACAATGTATGAAGGTATGCAATGAAATGCAAAGAGGGATGAAAATTATACATTTGCGTCGCTATTTGGCTAAGGAGCTAGAAATAGAATGAGACTTTAAAAATTTGCTCCTCACCAAGCCTCCATCACACCTACATGAAAGGTGTTAAGTGTGACCTTGGAATCCAACAAGGTCCACGAGTGTTAGCCATTAAAGATTTAGGAACCTAAACTTGTTTAAACTTGATATTTGTGTTCCTAAATTTACAATAATATGAAGTGTGGTCTACACTATCACAAGTAAAGCACTTCGCATATTTGTTCTTTGCAATAGAGGATACATTATGGAATTTCTTGAATTTTTGCTTTTCAACGTTTTTTAGACTAAAACCAAGTCCTCTTCTATTATTGCCATATAATTGATTCTATAAAATAGTGTCCAACGATTGTTTTCCCATAGAGAATTTCTTAATGGCTACTTCAAGATGAGAGACTTTGGTTTTTAATTGTTTGTTTTCTTCCACAAGCATCGTGCATTTACTAATAAAAGCTCTCTTGTCTTCCTCTTCCTTCTTTTCAAATTCAATCATTTTTCTTTTAAAGTCATTATCCAACATGCAGAATTTATCATTCAGCTCTCTAATCACATAGTCTTTTTCAGTTTCGAGCTTAATCAAATCAAGTTTAAGCATGCTATTTTGGTTTAATAAAGAGGGACAAGAAGTACAAGGAGCAGTTTCATCAAAGCTAGCTTTTTCCTTCTTCATGATTTCAATAGTAGACTTACATGCATTGAGTTCAATTTTAAGTTTTTCATTCTCTTTAAACACCTTATCATCTCTAACTTGCATGTCATAGTTCTGATTTTGGAGACATTCAATAGTGAACTCATGATCTACTATTTGATTTTGCATTTCTTCACAAATTTTAAGAAGTTCAGCTTTGCTACCTGACGGTTTCTCATCTTGGATGCCCATCAAAGCCATGCAAGAATGGGCTTCATGTTCCTCCTCGCTTTCAGCTTCGCTATCCATATCCCATGTTAATACCTTCGCTTTTCCTTTTCCTTTAGCGAGCTGAGCAGTTTCATTTGGGCAATCCTTCGTCAGATGTCCTCTTCCCTTGCATTTAATGTAATGCCCTGCTAAGCTACTGCACAAGTACTAGAGGGGGGGGGGGGGGTGAATAGTACTTTAAAATAATTAAGATGCTAATTCCTAATTACTTGCAAACTCTACCAAACAACGCGGAAAATGCGGAAATGTAAATGTTAGACAACAAAGAAACAATCGCAAACAACGATATTACTGGGTTCGGATCCACCCAAGTCTCCCCGACTTGTTCCCGGTGATCCTACGTCCCAACCACCCGGATCCCCTCCGGATACTTGAGTTAGAAACCCTAACTCAAGATTTCCACTATGAAATACTTGTGAAAAACCTCCACAAGTCAAATCATACACAAAGTAGTTTGTGACTCCCACAACCCGGGATCACAACCACACTCTTACAACCGAGGGTGAAACTTACAATATGAAATTGAAATGAAATAAGAAACTTCTTACCAACAAAATACCTATGCCTTGAGTAATGCTTACGAATTAGGGCAAGGATGATTTTGAGGAAGAAGAAGTGGCACCAAACCCTAGCTCCAAGATGTAGATCAGCGATGGAGAGCTATGGGGATGTTGGTGACCTAGAATCAAGCACTTGGCTTGGAAGGCTTCACAATCAATGAATCTCTCTTTGGAAGTAAGAGTGAGGAGAGATTATTGAATGGAATGAAAGAGCTTTGAATGAGCTTGGAATGATTTCTCTTGATCTCTAAACTTGCAATAATATCAGCCTTGACTGCAATGAATGCAGCCCATCAAGTATATATAGGTTAGAGGAGAGAGAGAAAGAAAAACGTTTCAATTAATGCTCCAACGGCTCTTTTCTGAACCCAACTAGTCGGTCAAAGAACAACTACCGACCGACTAGTTCATCAACTAGTCGGTCGGTCAATTAACGTATACCGACTAATGGAAGAACAGAGAAAAGGTCAAAGCACAGACAAAAGGAATTAGTCGGTCCAAGAAGAGTAGCTGACCGACTAGTTTCACAACTAGTCGGTCGGTTACTCAACTGAGACCGACTAACAGATAAAACTGAAGTCTGAGCACAAATTGACTTAGTCGGTCCAAGAACAAATGTTGACCGACTAATTCACCAACTAGTCGGTCGCCAAATGAGCATAGACCGACTAACGATAAATACTTAGTTAGGTGAAAATTGGCATGTACAGTAAAGCTAAACTAGTCGGTCCAAGAAGGAACGTTGACCGACTAGTTCATCAACTAGTCGGTCGATCAATGAACACAGACCGACTAATGATAAACAGTAGCTCAGGCTCAAATGTGCATGTACAGGGAAAGCTCAACTAGTCGGTCACAGAAGCATCACTGACCGACTAGTTCATCAACTAGTCGGTCGGTGAGTCAACTTAGACCGACTAACTGTAAACAGTAAAGAGCTTAGAATTGACTGACAGAAACTAGTCGGTCCAAGAAGCTTTGCCGACCGACTAGATCACCATCTAGTCGGTCAGTTCTTCTTCTTGAACCAACTAACATGCACAAGAAGTCCCGAATCGAAGCGCGATGCTTCGGGGAAGATTGTATGGACTTCAACTAAGATCCTAGAACTAAGATAAGAGCGTTATGAAGATTTAAACTGTAAGACCTACTCAAGGCTTAACATACTACGAAAGAAGCTTAAAGACTATAAATAAAACTTGATGATACCATCTTCAAACGCTTCAATCGAATCTTCATGACTTCTAAAATGGTCCATAAGCTTCAACGAAGCTTTAGGCATACGATCACGTGCTTTGAGAAGTCTTGAGACGTCGTAATTGATATTCATATGAATTAGACGATGATCTCCATAACTGCGCTCACAAAGTGTTAGTTCACGATATATTTATGTTTGTTCATCATCCAAAATCAAATCCGGGGAGTCCAATATCCAACATTCTCCCCCTTTTTGGTGATGACAAACCAACATAAATAATAATCAAAAATAATGATTCAAATGTAATTTACTTACTCCCCCTGCATTGATGACACGTTAATTCCAAATTAAACAATAATAATACGCATCAAGCAGACGAGTAAAGTATATAAATGAGAATCGATTATTGAATTATCGAGTACCAATGGTTGGTTATTGAAATATCGGATTTGAAAATCCATTTATATATCTTAACTCCCCCTGAATCTAACATATCAAATTAGATTCTTGGAATAATGCTTTAAATTATCATTTAGCACATCGTTATTATTATATCTCTCCCCCTTTGGCATTAGCAAAAAGAGCGGGAGGAGATCAACGACAACAACAATGGCTTCAAATAAAAGCACGGGAGTCGTAGAAAATGACGACGGTTCAAGTGACACCAAAGAAAAATACGAATAAAATCAAGGCGTGTCAATGAAACCATAGTCGAAAGTCGTAAAACGAAATCATCAAAACTCAAATCAGTTTTACGGAGTGAGTTATGGAATATACTCTCCAATGTCAACATTCTTGGTTAATTTAGTGCATGGAAAACAATTCTATGTTTCCATAGAAGAAATTTCTATTAAACCAAGTTAATATCGTCGAGCGACGAAATCAAACATCAGAGACATACACGAAATTATAAATTGTGCACAATAGAATGAAATGTCAACGTCGATGTATATATATAAAAAGTATGAACCAGAGTACATCAAAAAATATACATCACTGACATACAAAACATCGATCCAACGATCGGGGCACAAAATACATCATCATATCAAACAGATATCAGAGTGTCACACAACATACAACAACATCAAAGTACATCAAAATACATCATCAAAATGATCCAAAAATCATAGCCACCCACACTATCCTACCCAACATCTCTCACAACTAGATATGTCATCCAATGAGTATCGGGAGAGTCCTCAAAGAAGCTCAAGAGGAAGCGGCGGGATCTGCAGCAGCATCAGGCTCTGTAGGAGAAGTGGTGGTAACTGGATCAACTGGAAGGTCAACTGGAGCGACGGAAGAAGTCTCAGGCACGGCAGAAGAGACGATCTCAGGAGTAGCGACGGTAGTGGCCTCAGGAGCACCAGTGGTAGTATCCACCGCAGGTGCGGTGACAACAGGTGAGCTCTCGGGGGCACCAGCAGACGAAGCAGCAGCAGCAGCACCAGAAGTGCCCTTGGGGGCACGAGTAGAAACACGATAAAGCTCCTCAATATCCTCCTCGTCCAACTCATCCTCGTCAGAAAAAGACGGAGGGACCTCAATATCAAGGCGTCGAGCGATACGGCAGAGAATCTCCTCAGAACGAGCCTGACGAGACTCCAAACGACGGATCGAACGAACGACATTGGCAAGAGTGGTAGAGGAAGCAGCTGAGGCAGAGGCAGAGGCAGACGCTGAAGGTGTCGTCCTCTGAACGTGACGGAGCGCCGCAAGAGACTTCTTGACGGCCGTCGCGTTCAGGGGAGGACCAAGTGGACGCTCATCGTCACGAGGAAGTGTGACACGGAAGTGGCGAAAAACAAGGGTCAACAAGCACGAGAAGGGGATGTGAGCCGATTTCGTGGTCTTGCAAATACACTCGAAAGAGTCCATCTTATCGAGTATAATGCGATCCCAGTTAATCGAGCTCCCCATGAAAATAGCGTAGATCAACTTCAGAAAAGGCTGGGACGGTAGAGATGAGGAGCCGTACTTGGGAAGCAAGCACGACTTCAGAATCAAATTGAGGACCCATGCATTTGGCTTGAAGGATTTGGAGGGTACGCCAATCATGGCGGGAGGAATCTGATGGAAAATCTCAGAAAGGATGGTCTGATCAAGGGAAGAAATATCATCTACCGAAATGTCTGAGGGGAGGAGGCCAGACGAGGAGATACCCAAAATCTCTCCTAAGATTTCTGCTGTGAGGACTATAGGAGTCCCCAAAATAGTCGTCTCAACAGAGTGGGTCGCATCGTACTGACCCCGGATCCTATTGGCATAGAATAGTTTGACTAAATGAGGGTAGGGGTGAGGATTCGCCTTAGGATCATATCGAAGGTAATCGATAAGACCCGAAGACGACAGAAGATCAGCTAGCCTTATGAAGTCACTAATCTGGACGAAATGCTCCAAAATCAGCGGGCAATGCTCGATACGGTTGTAAGCCGCGAGACACATAGGGTCATCACGACACAACGAGATATCGACACCGCCTACCGGCATCGGAGCCTTTCCCTTAGGCTTACGGGTAGACGAACGAGGTCGGGAGCTAGATGCCTCGTCTCAAATGATGTGAGAACTACTCCCAAGCGCAGGAGATCGTGCAAGTAATATCCTGGTGAGTCCAGGTATCGAATCCGCGGGACAACTGACCTGCAAAACTACGATCGTCAATCTGAAAAGAGTAATAATACGATGTTAGCCGACCACCTATCAAACACGAAGATATAGGATCAAGAGTATGGAATAAGAAATGAAAATCCTACGATATTTACGGTAACTTTGGAGAGGGATACAAGTATGGGGAGTTTGTGTTGGGTTTGATTTCGTTAGGAGATAATAATCGTTGAAATATCATGTCTTTTATATAGCTCAACGCTTCGTCCGGTCAGGGCACGAAGGCGTCGGAAGATGAAACGATGAAAACTAGTCAAAGTGGCCGTATACGCATCACTAGCAACATTGATTTCATTAAACGATAAAAGCAATAATAAGTTCAGATTAGTGAACATAAATTGGCTAGCCTTGTCAGGGCCTAGCCATAGGGAACATGAATGATATCGACAATAAGCAAATACCCAACAAATACGTTGTAGAAATCAACATTACTAGCAATTTGGACGTGATAATAGGGCTAAAGACATGAAATTCATCAACTAAATACTCCTAATTACATCACAACCATAGCACAAGGAGATTAGCCACGCATGGTGCAATAAAAATCAGATTTGATAGCCAAATACATCGTTATAATAGCCAAAATACGATAAAATACACCAAATACGGGGTATAAATTCAAGAATTTATCACCAAATCTCCACTTTAAAGCCCAAAACTCCTTTAGAATAGGAAGAATAGCCTCTGGAATTTTTCAGAATTTTTCCCTGGAGAAATACGCACAGTAGCCGCTCCAAAAGTCCCAAAATACGCCAGAATACCCCCCAAAACCCTAAAATACGCTTATATATTAGCATTGCGGGTTTAGAGAGCTTAACGGGTCTAAACCCGCACCCGAATCACTTAAATCCGCATCCGATAACCGCATCAAATGGTGGCCGTTCGATCCAATGCGGGATCGTTCGTGGGCGTGCCACGTGTGCTCCAATATTCGCGCGCGCCCGCCCCGCTTCCGCATCCGACTCACACTCGGAGTTAAATCGAGGCCGTCCGATCGTGGATCGACGATCCTCATAGCGCCGCGTCGCCTGCTTTCTTCGTCGCTTCTGGGCACCGTTGGATGAAGATCGAGCGGCCATCGTGATGCCACGTCGACGCTTCGAGGCGCTGCGCTGAGATATCGAGCGGGCGAATTTTCGACCGTTCGATCGAAATCGAGCGGCCGAAGAATTTACGCGTCGCCCCGTTGATGTGTGCCGTTCGATTTAGCGGGGGTAGCTGAGATCGCGCCGCGTGGCGTGCCAAGATTCGTGCGCAATTAATTATTTTCCAATAAATGGTATTCTACATTCAAAAATTCATAGAAATTAGCACATATCTAGACTCAGGATGTGTAGGAGGAGTGGGTTCCCTATGAGTCTCAGGCTCGGGAATGAACTCGGAATCGGAATCGGTAGGAGTATGAAAAGAGGAGGGAGATGCAAGTTGCTTGGGCTTGGGCTTAGGCTTGGGTTGGGCTCTAGGCTTGGCGGTCGTCGTACTCTTCTTCTTGAGAGGAGGCGAAGACGACGAGGGTTGGGTGGTCTTAGCACGACATTTCGGAGGGGTTCTCGAAGGTTGAACGGGATCCGTAGGGGATGGTTCTACGGTCATCAGCGAAGGGCTTGAAGGACGGATATGGATACGTGTGCGTGCCATAAGCGAAGCAAGACACGAAAGCAAGAGATCGGAAAATAACCCTAGACACAAACCCTAGCAACCGAAATGGAAACCCTAGCCGAGATTCTAACCCTAAGATCTAGAAAAAGAGCCCTAGAGCTAGGAGAGGGAGAGATGATCACCTAGGAGGAGAGGGCGATGGTCGGCGACGGAGGAGATGGCCGGAATCAGGCCGGAGATCGACGGACACGAAGGTGGAAGTCGAATGGTCGGCGGAAATTTGGCTGAGAGAGGTATTTTCGATCGACTTGAATGAGAGAAAGTCGGTCGAGATGAGTAAATAAACCGATTAGAAGCCAAAAGACGAATCAGTCCCTGGCACAACTAGTCGGTCACAGTTCAATCACTGACCGACTAGGTCACGATCTAGTCGGTCGGTCAATGAGCTTGAACCGACTAGTTGTAAACAGAGGCTGAACCTAAGTGTATAGACAGGAATTAGTCGGTCTGTGTTCATTTACTGACCGACTAGATCTCAATCTAGTCGGTCGGTCACTGAACATGAACCGACTAAAGAGGTCCAAAAATTGATAATATATGAAATTTGATTTCTCTCCTAATCACACTTGGATGAAACATCAAAATACTCTCATTAATCATTAGACTACCCCATTAAACATCGAAAATCTGAAATTTGACGATTATGCACAAATCGAGCGAAAATTCTGAAAATTCAACAAAAATCCAGAAAATTTCAATACTTCAAGCATGAGCAAATTTAACGAATAGTATAGCATGCAAGAATATTGAATAAAAATGAATCCTATATCTCGGATTCACCCATAATCCCCAATTCTCGACGTAACCGCACAAAGGAGTCCTCCTTTAGGGGTTTCGTGAAAATATCGGCGATTTGCTTCTGGGTTTCAACGTACACTAATATGATGTCCTTTTTAGCAACATGATCATCTAAGAAATGGTGTCAGACATCTTTGTGTTTCGAACGAGAATGGTGTACCGGGTTCTTGGAAAGACATATTGCACTTTGATTGTCCACCATGATAGGGCAAGTATCACAGTTTATACCAAAGTCTTTAAGTGTGTGTCTCATCCAAAGAACTTGAGCACAAGCTGCACCGGCGGCAATATATTCCGCCTCGGTGGTTGAAAGTGATACAGAATTTTGCTTCTTGGAAAACCAAGAGACAAGGGAATTTCCTATAAAATGGCAAGTGCCACTAGTACTCTTCCTGTCGGATTTGCATCCCGCATAATCGGCATCACTATATGAGACTAACTCATATGTGCTAGATTTCGGATAAAGTAATCCAAAATCTAAAGTGTAACTTAGATAGCGAAAAATACGTTTTACCGCTACTAAGTGAGACTCCTTAGGTTGAGACTGATAACGAGCACATACGCATACGGCAAACATAATATCGGGCCTACTTGCGGTAAGATAGAGTAAACTACCTATCATACCTCGATATAGACGAATGTCTACATCCTTACCGCCCGTATCCTTATCAAGATGCGTAGTCGTGCTCATTGGAGTCTTTTTCCCGGAGGCATTCTCCATTCCAAATCGCTTAAGCAACTCCACTGTATACTTCGTTTGGTGGATGAAGATTGCATCGTCTATTTGGCGAATTTGGAGACCTAAGAAATATTTGTGCTCACCCATGTGGCTCATCTCAAATTGATCCTTCATTACATTAGAAAACTCTTCGCAAAGAGCAAAGTTAGTAGCACCGAAAATGATATCATCAACATATATTTGAACTAAAATTATATCATTATTCGAATGCTTAACAAAAAGTGTAGAATCGGCTTCTCCCATTTTAAAATTCAAATCCAAAAGAAAATTCTTTAGGCGATCATACCAAGCTCGAGGAGCTTGTCTCAGACCGTAAAGCGCTTTCTTTAGTTTATAAACATGATTTGGAAATTTTTCATTAATAAAGCCCGGAGGTTGAGAAACGTAAACTTCCTCAACAACATCTCCGTTTAAAAATGCACTTTTAACATCCATTTGAAATAATTTAAAATCCTTATGGCATGCAAAAGACAATAATAATCTAATTGATTCTAATCTAGCTACCGGAGCGAAGGATTCTTCGAAATCAATACCTTCCTCTTGACGGTAGCCTTGAGCAACTAACCGAGCTTTGTTCCGGACGACGACTTGGTTTTCGTCGGTTTTGTTCTTGAAGATCCACTTTGTCCCTATGACGGTGTGGTTCTTCGATGGCAATGGAACAGGCTCCAAACCTCATTCCTCTCGAATTGAATGAGTTCCTCCTTCATGGCTAAGATCCAAGCGCTATCTTCGCACGCTTCATTAACATTCTTTGGCTCTATCGAGGAGGCAAAGGCACACTGAGCGAAGTAGTTCACTTGCGATCTCATCTTGACACTATCATAGATATTGCCAATGACTTGCTCATGAGGATGGTCATGAACGGTATGAAGCCGTTTGGGAATACCTTGATCACTAGGAACATTCTCAACAACTTCATTAGACGAGTTAGTCTCAATAGAATCAATAGAATCATTAGAGTTAGAATTACCAATTGAATCACATAAGACATCCATAGAGTCATCATCATTAGTAATTCTAGTTGGAACAAATCCTTCATTAAATGACACATGAAGCGATTCCTCGATCGTTGAGGTTCGTTTGTTGAATATCCGGTAGGCTTTGCTACGCGAAGAATATCCAACAAAAATCCCCTCATCGGATCTTGGATCGAATTTGTCCAAACTACCATACGTGTTCTTAATAAAACATTTTGAGCCAAAAACACGAAAATGTTTAACCTGAGGCAACCTACCAAACAACAATTCATAATAAGTTTGTTTAGTGCCGGGCCTCAAAAGTATTCTATTAAACACATAACAACAATTCATATAAGGGGTTTAGAAGGATTACCCACTTTACCAACACCTATGATGGTTCCGCTCTCGTTGCCTCCAAATACGACGCGGTTTCCATTTGCAATGGGAACCACTCCGGAGAGCAATTTAGCGTCACCCGTCATGTGTTTTGAACACCCGCTATCGAGTATCCAATTCCCCTTGGAGCTAAATTTAAATTTGTTGCTCCTTTTCTTTTTCTTTTCCTTGAGTACCTAAAGATAGAAAGTTTCATATCATGGTACCCAAGGTCATTGGGTCCAAAAGATTAGACCTTTGGAAGCCAAGTCCAATTGGACTTAGACTTCCCCACATAATTTCTACTATGCACAACATCCGAAAAATAAGCATTCATGTAAACTTGTTTTTCATCCATGCTTGTGTCCTTTGGGCTCCAAATTGTGAATATTTTGGGAGCCCTCATCCTATTGGGTGCATGCATGCGTTGTTGGTTTCTACGTGATGCATGTCGTGGATAGGCATAAAGAACATGATGGAATGGTGCATGTGGATAGTTATTCATACGATGATGTGGGTGAACATATGCATGTGGAGGAACACGTGCGTGAGGGTGTCTCACATGGTGTGCACGTGCCCGTGAACGTGTAGCATAGAAATCATCATATGTGTGAGCCGGTGGAGTAGGACGTGTGTTCCTACGTGGCATGGTATTGGTGTACATATAAGCATGCCCCTTCTTTGGAGGTCCACCCAAAGTGGGTTTCTTTCCGAAAGAGGGTGTGAACGAGGTGGAAGCACCATTGGTAAAAGAACTACCAATAGAGTGTTTGCTACCACTCGTTGAGTCACCGGAAGTTGGCCTAACAAAAGTAGTGGCCGATTTGGATGAACTTCCCATCGTATACCCCAAGCCAATGTGGTGATTGGCCGGAAGTAAGTCACTTAGGATTTTATCCAAATGGTCCTTACCCTTATTGAATTTATTAATTCGGCCTAATGTGTTCTCATATTTCTCGGTGAGAGAACGCAAAGAAGTATCCAAATTGGATACTTGCGATGTGAGCACATAAACACGAGATTTAAGACTCTCATTCTCAATACTCAAAGTCGAGTTTTGAGAAGTCAAATCCGCTACCTTGTGTTCCTCCGGATCTTCAATGCTAACATGTTCAAGTTGAGTCTTGAGATTAACAATCTCATTCTTCAACCCTTCAACAACGGTGTCGTTGTTGGTGATGATAGTTTTAGGCGAGGTTTGAATGCTAGCTAAGTCATCTTTTACTTTAGTATACCTATTTACTAATTTAGTATACTTAGACCATAATTGAGAATTAGCATTCCTAAGGTCATCCATAGTTACCTCATCGCCTTCGTTGTCTCTATCATCGGAGGAGGAAGATCCTTGATCATGCTCCTCTCTTGCCATGAAGCACATGTGCGCTTGCTCCACTTGCTCATCGTACGACTCTCCGCTTGAGGAATCCTCGGAGTCGGTGAATGTTGCTCCGACAAGTCCCTTTTTGTACCCCTTTTTGTACTTCTTGGACTTATCGAATTTCGGCGCCTTCCACTTCTCCTTTTGCTTATTAAGAGGACACTCCGCTTTTATGTGTCCTGGCTTATTGCACTTGAAACACAAAGGAGAGGAGGAGGCGTTAGAAGAACCAAATTTAGCTTTGTTCTTATAATTACCTTTTCGGAAGAAACGGTTGAACTTTTTGGCCATGAGTGCCATGGACTCCAAGTCCAACTCGTTTTTCGAGTCTTCATCATCGGTTGATGTGGATGTGGATGGAGCGGCCTTGAAAGCAATAGCCTTCTTCTTTGGCTCGTCTTGCTTTAGGTAGGACTTCATCTTTTCCTGCAATTTTAACTTGCTATCCTTGCGTACCTCGTATGACATTAAAGTACCCATTAGTTGAACTACTGTGTACTTATTCATATCATTACCTTCCTCGATGGCGAAGGTACGCTTTTCCCAAGAGGAAGGAAGTCCTTCGATAAGCTTCGAACTCTTCTCCTTTTGGGTGTAGGTTTTGCCGAGAGCCTCCAACTCGTTTATGATGTCGACGAAGCGAGCATAATACTCCTTCATCTTCTCACCCTGTTGCATATGAAACATTTCGTAATCTTTGTTAATAACAACGAGTTTAGAGTCTGTTACCCTACTCGTCTCTTCATGTAGTATGAGGAGGGAGTTCCAAATTTGATATGCACTCTTACATGTGCATATCTTATTGAAGTCCTCGGGCTCCAATGCGCATTGCAAGGCGTTCATTGCCTTGGCATTGCTTACCTCCGCGGTGACCTCCGCGGTTGTCCATTTCTCAAAATCTTCTTCGGCGGGCTCGACGTATTCCTTCATCGTGGTCCTCCATAGAGATGCACTCCGGAGGAAAGTTTCCATCCGGCATTTCCAGTACCCGTAGTTGGTACCGTTTAAGAATGGAGGCCTCGTTGAGGAATGTCCTTCCATCACCGAAGATGCTCCTTCACGGTTCCTGAAGGTGCCATAGTCGGAAGGTGGACGAACGGTCTTGTTGTCGTTGGCAGACATAGCTATAGACTTGGCTCTGATACCAAATGTAATGCCCTGCTAAGCTACTGCACAAGTACTAGAGGGTGGGGGTGAATAGTACTTTAAAATAATTAAGATGCTAATTCCTAATTACTTGCAAACTCTACCAAACAATGCGGAAAATGCGGAAATGTAAATGTTAGACAACAAAGAAACAATCGTAAACAACGATATTACTGGGTTCGGATCCACCCAAGTCTCCCCGACTTGTTCCCGGTGATCCTACGTCCCAACCACCCGGATCCCCTCCGGATACTTGAGTTAGAAACCCTAACTCAAGATTTCCACTATGAAATACTTGTGAAAAACATCCACAAGTCAAATCATACACAAAGTAGTTTGTGACTCCCACAACCCAGGATCACAACCACACTCTCACAACCGAGGGTGAAACTTACAATATGAAATTGAAATGAAATAAGAAACTTCTTACCAACAAAATACCTATGCCTTGAGTAATGCTTACGAATTAGGGCAAGGATGATTTTGAGGAAGAAGAAGTGGCACCAAACCCTAGCTCCAAGATGTAGATCAGCGATGGAGAGCTATGGGGATGTTGGTGACCTAGAATCAAGCACTTGGCTTGGAAGGCTTCACAATCAACTAATCTCTCTTTGGAAGTAAGAGTGAGGAGAGATTATTGAATGGAATGAAAGAGCTTTGAATGAGCTTGGAATGATTTCTCTTGATCTCTAAACTTGCAATAATATCAGCCTTGACTGCAATGAATGCAGCCCATCAAGTATATATAGGTTAGAGGAGAGAGAGAAAGAAAAACATTTCAATTAATGCTCCAACGGCTCTTTTCTGAACCCAACTAGTCGGTCAAAGAACAACTACCGACCGACTAGTTCATCAACTAGTCGGTCGGTCAATTAACGTATACCGACTAATGGAAGAACAGAGAAAAGGTCAAAGCACAGACAAAAGGAATTAGTCGGTCCAAGAAGAGTAGCTGACCGACTAGTTTCACAACTAGTCGGTCGGTTACTCAACTGAGACCGACTAACAGATAAAACTGAAGTCTGAGCACAAATTGACTTAGTCGGTCCAAGAACAAATGTTGACCGACTAATTCACCAACTAGTCGGTCGCCAAATGAGCATAGACCGACTAACGATAAACAGTAAGTTAGGTGAAAATTGGCATGTACAATAAAGCTAAACTAGTCGGTCCAAGAAGGAACGTTGACCGACTAGTTCATCAACTAGTCGGTCGATCAATGAACACAGACCGACTAATGATAAACAGTAGCTCAGGCTCAAATGTGCATGTACAGGGAAAGCTCAACTAGTCGGTCACAGAAGCATCACTGACCGACTAGTTCATCAACTAGTCGGTCGGTGAGTCAACTTAGACCGACTAACTGTAAACAGTAAAGAGCTTAGAATTGACTGACAGAAACTAGTCGGTCCAAGAAGCTTTGCCGACCGACTAGATCACCATCTAGTCGGTCAGTTCTTCTTCTTGAACCAACTAACATGCACAAGAAGTCCCGAATCGAAGCGCGATGCTTCGGGGAAGATTGTATGGACTTCAACTAAGATCCTAGAACTAAGATAAGAGCGTTATGAAGATTTAAACCGTAAGACCTACTCAAGGCTTAACATACTACGAAAGAAGCTTAAAGACTATAAATAAAACTTGACGATACCGTCTTCAAACGCTTCAATCGAATCTTCATGACTTCTAAAATGGTCCATAAGCTTCAACGAAGCTTTAGGCATATGATCACGTGCTTTGAGAAGTCTTGAGACGTCGTAATTGATATTCATATGAATTAGACGACGATCTCCATAACCGCGCTCACAAAGTGTTAGTTCACGATATATTTATGTTTGTTCATCATCCAAAATCAAATCCGGGGAGTCCAATATCCAACATTTAAAACATTGCATTTTATCGGTAGATTTCTGATCATTAAATTGCTTGGAAGAATTATTAAAGTTAGAACGATTAAACCTGGGTGCCATTTCATTTCTCCCATGCTTGGTCTTGATGAACTTTCTTTAGTTTCTCACCATTAGCACTATGTCGTCATCATCATCTTCACTTTCGTCAGCTTTCAGAGCAAGGGGCTTTGTGGCTTTATCTTTCTCCTCAGGTTTCTCTCTTGCTTCAACATTTTGCAGTTCCAACTCATGGGACATCAAATTTCCAATAAGGTCCTCCACCTTCAATTGAGACAATACCTTTGCTTCCTGGATGGCGGTGACCTTTGGTCTGTAAGAACTTGGCAATGCTCTTAGGATCTTCCTCACTTGATTGAGGCTATCATATGGCTTTCCAAGCGAGCTAGACTTGTAAACTATATCGGTGAACCTCGCATACATCTCTGATATGCTCTCTGATGGTAGCATACGAAATCCCTCGAACTCTGCACTCAAAAGAGACAGTCTAGACTCCTTTACCTGTGACGTTCCCTCGTGCGTCACCTCCAAAGTATGCCATATTTCCTGCGCAGTTAAACAATGTGAGATTCTATTATATTCAGATTTATCAAGTGCACAAATGAGATCATTCATAGCTTTAGCATTTAAAGAATAAGATTTCCAATCATCATCATCCCATTTGTCATTTGGTTTTTCAATCTCAACATTTTCTACTTTGATAACAGGCAGTTTATAACCTTTTTCGATTATTTGCCAAGCTTTATAATCAACAGAAATAAGGTAGATTTTCATTCGATTTTTCCAATAAGCATAATCACCTCCATTAAACCTAGGGGGACGGGAAACAGACTGACCCTCAGCAAAAGCACTATCCATATGGTTATTCATGGTCAATCCTAGGCTAGATCCTAAAACCTACTTTGAAACCACTTGTTGGATCTAGATCTTAGCCTAGGGGGGTGAATATGCAAATAAAAAATAATTCGTTCAACCCACGAATAAGCACACGCAGTTATAGCAGCAACATGGTAAATAAAAGCGGACACAGAGTACACAGTAGATTTACACTGGTTCGGTCGTCCCAACGACCTACTCCAGCCCCCAAAGCAATACTAGTATTGAATAGCGCAATAGGTACAAAACCACAAGTTAGAGCACGCTCAGAGCACCCTCTACGTCTCTACACTCGCCAGGCTCTCAGTACCCCACATACAATGTTTTCTCTCACTATAAATCCTAGTAAAGCTTTCTACCAGCTAGTCCCAAACTAGCTGGGTCCCACTTGTCTAGTCCCAACTAGACAAGTCCCAAAATAGTCACAGAAAAATAGGTAAAGTTTCCCCTACGACGATCTATCACAATTGCTACACAAAATAATAAAGTATTGAGTTTAGAAAGCTCAGATTGTGCAGCAGCGATGTCTTCGTCAATAAGCACGGGCCAGAAATCGTCTGGCGTAGATGTCGTAGTCTTCTCAGCAATGTCAACTCTCCTCCTCAAATTTGTGCGTGCTCTTGCCCTTGTCAAAAAAAATTGGATGCTAGAGGAGTTCGGCCAACAAAGAAAACACAAGGCTGTCTTTTGATCTTTTTGTGGATTCGGCCTGCCTCTGAATTTTTGTACTGCCCCCCCAAGAAATGTCGGCCTTGAGGAAACAATTCGGACTGCCCTCTACAAACTTGCGGCTGTGCACTAGGGACGTGAGCAGTTGATTATAAAATCAATATGAGAGGCTCTTGGAATTTTGGCACAGATCAAAAATTAATTCGGCCTCTTTGATGATCTCTCCCTGGGGAAAGAAAGCTTTGATCATATGTTGATCCTTTGATTATTTCGGCCCTGCTCATACACTATTTGATTGGCTTTTGACAAATATCTTGAGGCACTTGGGATTTTAAAGGCACATGGAACGTGAAAGAGCTTTGAGCATGTTGAATAACATTGGGTCTTCAATTAAATTTCATGCACAGAACAAGAGGCCGGCCACCTTTTTTTCTTCTTGATCTTTGTTTGACCTGCAAACACAACAAGGAGATTGTCAATAATTTCGGCTGGCCCAATAAAAAAACAAACCAAAATTCGGCAGAGATTAAAATGAGAGAGAGAGAGAGAGAATCTTCCCTTTTTTTTGATTAGGTGTAAGTGCTTGGTGCTCTTTGGTCAATCAATTCGGCATGTAGCACATGAGGTGTTTCAACTCTTGCAGCAAACTTGATTCTTAAGTGTTGGCTTGTAAAGAAATTTGCGGCTGGGAGAGTCCGAGATTTCGGCCTAGGCTTGTTTCGTTTTTGTTGCCTGCAAGAACAAATTGTTAGCACATAAAAATGAGTTAGGCTCAATATTTCGGCCTGTGTGCTCTTGGATTAGCAAAAAGCTTTTGTTGTTTAAAAACAATTTGTTTGATGCTGAGGCAATGGATGGCCTTTGTGCCTTGAGAGTGCGGCTGTGTTTTGTCTCTTCAAAGAATTTTTGCAGCTGCCCTTTGTGATAAAACAAACCGATCTCCTTATTTTTAGCACCCTTGAATTCTCTTTTCCTGCATCATTATTCGGCCCCTGCACAGTTGAAAAAGCAAACAAAACTTTTGATTTTAATTTAAAGGAGAAACAAAACCAAAGTTAATAGAAACATGTTCCTCTTTTGTTGTTGCTGCAAGCATAAGCCTTTGGAATTTTTGGCCGACTTCTACTTTGTGTATGCCGTGCTTAAATCATTAGGGTTGAGAGGAGAGCTTATATAGGGTAATGATAGGGTGATGCGGTTACGGGGAATCCTAGTTTGAATAGGAGTTTAGAGATTTGGTTCTATCACTTTGCACCATAAATAGGAGATTTGATTTGATCAAATTGGGATTTGATAGTAATTCAAATTGAATATGAAATTGAAATTGTCTCTAATTGATTTTACCAAATCCCAAGTTGATTCCATCTCTCTCCACATTGACCAAGTCAAAACTTCTTTGTGCACACGCACTCCCTCTCTCCCAATATGCTATACGAATAGCAATTCCACCAAAAGGTGAAAATATATTGTTTCGTCAATCCTGAAACACACTAGCACATACATTAGATATCACGACATGTTTGTTATCATCAAACAAAGAGATCCTAGATCGTTGCATCCAACAAGCTTGACTAATGATAATCTTGTTGCTCAAAACCTTAGCTTAGAAACTCGCGTTCAACAAATTACGTTGAAATGTGAAGAGGAATCCTGTAAGCTCAAAAGCTTTGTGTATTCTAGGGATTCACTCCACGATTTGCTTGAAAAACAACATCCGGCAAATCATAGAGGAGGTTTGGGGTATATTCAAAATGTGGTACCCAAACCCACCTCTAATTCCTCTTATGGTGCAAATACAAGAAATATTGCTAACGCACCTAAGAAGAATCAACATGCTTTCTTGTACAGCAATAACATCAATAAGAAGCATGTAGATCACAAGGTGATGAGGAAGAATGAAGACTCTTCATTTTTTGTTAAGAAGCAAAATCCTCATTCTTTGCATGCCAAGAAATTCATTTCTACACCTAAGCATGCCACATCCATCCCTCTTGCAAAGGCAAAATACTTGCCTAGGAAATCCTTGAGTTTATGGATTCCCACTAAGTTTAGTTTGCAAGATAGGGATAGTTACATCTGTTGGATCTGGATCCTAGCCTAGAGGGGGGGGGGGGGGGGGGGGGGGGGGGGGTGAATAGGCTAATAAAAATAATTCGTGCAACCCACGAATAAGCACACACAGTTATAGCAGCAACAGGGTAAATAAAAGGCAGACAGAGTACACAGCAGATTTACCCTGGTTCGGTCGTCCCAATGACCTACTCCAGCCCCCAAAGCAGAACTAGTATTGAATAGCGCAATAGGTACAAAGCCACAAGTTAGACCACGCTCAGAGCACCCTCTACGTCTCTACACTCGCCAGGCTCTCAGTACCACACACACAGTGTTTCCTCTCACTATCAATCCTAGTAAAGCTTTCTACCAGCTAGTCCCAAACTAGCTGGGTCCCACTTGTCTAGTCCCAACTAGACAAGTCCTATAATAGTCGCACAAAAAAATGGTAAAGTTTTCCATACGAAGATCTATCACAATTGCTACACAAAATAATAAAGTATAGAGTTTAGGAAGCTCAAATTGTGTAGCAGCGATGTCTTCGCCAATAAGCACGAGCCAGAAATCGTCTGACGTATATGTCGTAGTCTCCTCTCTCTTCGCAATTCAAGTTGCGATCTCCTCGCTCTTGGCTTTGAATTGCAACGTAACAAAGATTTTCTTTGACTCTCTTTTGACCGGCTTGTTTATGCGGCTAGGTCCCTGTGCCCCTGAAGATTGCACCGTTGAGCTTGTGATTTGTGCGTGACCTGCAAACACACAAGAGAGTTGTTCAGCTCTTTAAAAAAATACAAACCTCAATTCATTTATAAAGATGACATTCAGCACTTCCCCTTTCTTCTTGATCTTGCGGCAGTAGGATGCCCTCTGAGAAATCAAAATATGGAGTGATGGTGGGAGAACAAG
This sequence comes from Scilla litardierei, assembly GCA_030789695.1. Lineage (NCBI taxonomy): Eukaryota > Viridiplantae > Streptophyta > Magnoliopsida > Asparagales > Asparagaceae > Scilla > Scilla litardierei. The sequence goes on from CM061142.1 coordinate 368,257,913, forward strand.
TTTGAAAGTATTGGCCTCTTTGATGCTCTGTATGCCGTAACTTAAAAAATATCCCTGTATGAATTTTTGGCCGGCCTCTGTTCTTTGATTCCCTCTTGATGATTGGCTCCTTTGATTAATTTATCTACTTGTAATACTTTTTGTATTTGATGCATGCAACTGAGCCAGACCTTATAAAAATCGTGTGCCTGCAACAATAATAAAAATATGTGAAAGGGTACACACAAGAAATCCGGCCCCCACTACAAATTAGTGCAGCAGCTTTTTGAAATTTCGACCTGTGATCTCTGTGCCTCAAGATCTCAAGAGATGCGACAAAAAAAACTAGATGAAGGTTCGGCTGCTCCTCAAAATTTGAAGGCCTGCAAAAATGCGTGAACAACAAAATGTGCTTGGTGCTCTTATATTGCAAGCTCTTGATAGATTTGAAGGCCTCCCTCAGATTCTCTTCTTAATTGGCTTTCAATATGAGTTCCTTTTCTTTAATTTTTTGTGTTGCCTGCAAGCAAAATGAAGCACAGTTTAATTAAACCTATTCAATATTAAAAATGTTGAGATCCTGACATCCTGCAAGAAAGCACATTAAAATAATAATAATAAAGGTGGGTGCTTTGATTAGCTCTTCAAGGAATGGGTCAAAAAAACAAAAGTAGATGAAGAGCTCTTTTGTTTTGTGCAGGCTCAGGGATTGACGCAGTCAAGGATTTCGGCTTGGGTATTCAAGGGTTACGGCTGAGGCTCTCAAGATTTCGGTGCCAAAGGGAAAAAAGAAAACGTTTGCAAAATACAACAGAGAATCCCTATGCTTAAAAAAACAGGCGGCTCTTAGGGATTCTGTTTGCCAACCTACGCACAGGGTTACAAAATGATGGCCAATAAAAGATCTTTAATGAAGGCCGGCCCTTTGAGATTAGCAGGGGAATCAAATAAGAAAAGTCTGTGCTTTCAAAAACATTAAAACTTGTGCTCTTGAAATTTTGCAAAGCACAATATTAATTCAGCTGATCCCCTCAAAAATAACCCACGGCTGTAAAGAAGAAAATGATGCGTAAAATTTTTGGCATGTCTTGGAAAAAATATTGTTTAAGCAGCGCAACCCTTCAACCCTATAAGATGGGTATTTATAGGACACGGGTGATAGGGTTGTGCCGACCGCTTAGGGATTTGACCCAATCAATATGGGATTTGATTAGGTGTTTGAATAGGAGATGGGTAGACACAAATCCATCTAATTGATTTGATCAAATATTAAATTGATTTGAATCAATATAATCTCCTAATTTGACCAAGTCCAACTTTGCTCTCCATTGACCAAGTCAAACTTCTTTGTGCACACACACTCCCTTTCTCCCAATATGCTATACGAATAGCAATTCCGCCAAATAGTGAAAGTATATTGTTTCGCCAAGCCTGAAACATACTAAGCACATACATTAGATATAACGACACGTTTTTCATCATCAAACCAAGATCCTAGATCGTTGCTCCCAACAATCTCCCCCTTTTGGTGATGACAAACACATAAAAGATTTGAGCAATAAGTATGGGTGTGTGAAGTGTGTTGAAGGGTGTAGTGCAATATGAATCATGAAATGAGTACTCAAGCATTACAACATAGCATGTACAACATACAAATATAAAAGCAGCATGCTCCCCCTTCTCTCAAGCTCCCCCTTCAACAAATAATTCAGTCATCAACTCTATCAAATCCCCCTTCTCTCAAGCTCCCCCTTCAACAGATAATTCAGTCATCAACTCTATCAAATCTTTCTTTTCTTTCTCCCCCTTTGTAATCACCAAAAGTGGATTAATGAAGTCACAAATATATTCCATGCAAAAATAAACCATTATTAAGTGTAGAGTGCAATTTACATGAATTTTCCAAAGAATAGACAATTCAAGCTCATAGAATTTCCTAGCACGACTTCCCACCTTTGTGTAAGTGTAGAGATATAGACATTAAAGTACTAGAGGAGATTCAATTTTAGAAACTCAACCAAATCAATCCACATTTTCCAATTTTCATGAATATCGCGAGGATTGATTTTCCCCACCTCATCAAAGATGAGTTCAAGTTACCGAACCCCGAAACATGGCCTAAAAGGACTTTTAAATGCGGGGTGGTATTGCTTGACGAGTTATATACACCAACGCTAATGATTACCCATTAGCACAAGTTGGATACTCGTGGTTTGTGTATTAGCCATGAAGTGTATACATTTTTCATACGGAGCAAATATATATATTTTTCATTTGGAATTCTTTTGTGCTCAATTTTAATTCATGGCTAAACACTTCATATCCCTTAGAAAATTTCAGAAATTAATCATTCCTACATTCACTTTCCATTATTCTTCAAAAGAATCTCCAAAAGTACTAAAAAGTCAAATATCGTGAAAGTGCAAATGTAGGTGTAGAAGTCAAGTTTAAAACTTATGAGACATGTCATGGCTACTAAAAAGAATAACATCATGTTCATGTAGCTACAACAATAATGAATTGACTTCTACAAGGGATAGATTGATCATTCATACAATACCACTTAAGAGATTCATAAGAGGATAATCAATAAGCACAATTTTTTTGATTTTTGGTTTTTCATTTTTTTTCAGAAATAAAAACATTTAAAGAATCCTGCATGCAAGCACACAAATCAAAATAAATCAAGCACACAAACAAATCTATAAAGGTATGCAATGAAATGCAAAGAGGGATAAAAATTATACCTTCTCGTCGCTTTTTGACGAAGGAGCTAAAAGAATGAGACATTGAATTTAACGCTCCTCGCCAAAACTCCATCACACCTACATGAAAGGTGTTAAGTGTGACCTTGGAATCCAACAAGGTCCACTAGTGTTAGCCAATATAGTTTTAGGAACCCACACTTGTTTAAACTTGATATTTGTGTTCCTAAATTTACAATAATATGAAGTGTGGCCTACACTATCACAAGTAAAGCACTTTGCATATTTGTTCTTTGCAATAGAGTGTGCATTGCGGAATTTCTTGAATTTTGGCTTTTCGACATTTTTCAAACCAAATCCAAGTCCTCTTCTGTTATTGCCATATAGTTGATTCTCTATAATAGTATCCAACGATTGTTTTCCCATAGAGAATTTCTTAATGGCCAATTCAAGATTAGAGACTTTGGATTTCAGCAATTTATTTTCTTCCACAAGCAATGTGCATTTACTTATAAAAGCTCTCTTGTTTTCCTCTTCCTTCTTTTCAAATTCAATCATTTTTCTTTTAAAATCATTATCCAACATGCAAAATTTATCATTAAGCTCTCTAATCACATAGTCTTTTTCAGTTTCGAGCTTAATCAAATCAAGTTTAAGCATACTAATATTATTCATCAAGGAAGGACAAGAGAGGCAAGGTGCTTCATCATTAAAACTGGACTTTTCCTTTTTCAAAGTGTCAATAGTAGAGTCACGAGCAACAATATCAATTTTGAGTTTTTCAATCTCTTTAGACATTTCATATTCAGATTGTTGCATTTCAAAGTTCTCATTTTGATAATCATCTATAGTGGATTCAAGCTATACTATTTTATCTTGCATTTCTTTACAAATAGTAAGGAGTTCAGTTTTACTACCAGAAATTACCTCATCGTGTATTCCCATCAATGCCATGCATGAGTGGGCTTCATGTTCTTCGTCCTCACTCTCAGCTTCGTTGTCCATATCCCAAGTTAGCACCTTGGATTTTCCCTTTTCTTTAGCTACCTAAGCTGTCTCATGTGGGCAATCCCTCATTCGATGTCCTCTTTTCTTGCATTTAAAACAAGTCATTCTATTAATAGCATTCTGATCATAAGTTTGCTTAGAAGACTGAAAAAAGTTAGAGCGATTAAACCTGGGTGCCATTTCTGTTCTTCCTTACTTGGTCTGGACATACTTTCTGAAGTTTCTGACCATTAGCGCTATGTCATCATCATCATCTTCACTTTCGTCAGCTTTCAGAGCAAGTGGCTTGGTAGCTTTTTCCTTCTCCTCAGGTTTCTCCCTTTTATCCACGTTTTGCAATTCAAGCTCGTGGGACATTAGATTACCTATCAAGTCCTCCACCCTCATCTGCGATAGATCCTTCGCTTCTTGGATGGCAGTAACTTTAGGCCTGAAAGAGCTTGGCAGTGCTCTTAATATCTTTCTCACCTGCTCAAGGCTAGAATATGGCTTACCGAGCGAACTAGACTTGTAGACAATGTTGGTGAACCTCGCAAACATTTCTGATATGGTCTCTGATGGTAGCATGCGAAATCCCTCGTATTCCGTGCTCAGAAGTGCAAGTCTAGACTCCTTCACCTGTGACGTTCCCTCGTGCGTCACCTCCAAAGCAGTTAAACAATGTGAGATGCGATTGAATTCAGATTTATTTAATGCACAAATGAGAGCATTCATAGCTTTAGCATTAAGAGAATAAAGCTTCCAATCACTATCATCCCATTTATCATCAGGTTTAAGCATCTCAGTGTTTTCAATTTTAATAACAGGTGATTTATATCCTTTTCAACAATTTGCCTAGCTTTATAATCAATAGAAATCAAGTAGATTCTCATACGATTTTTCCAATAAGCATAGTCTACTCCATTAAATCTAGGTGGTCGGGAAATAGACTGACCCTCAGCAAAAGCACTATCAATGTGGTCCATGGTCAAACTAGGCTAGATCCTAAAACCTGCTCTGATACCACTTGTTGGATCTGGATCCTAGCCTAGAGGGGGGGAGGTGAATAGGCTAATAAAAATAATTCGTGCAACCCGTGAATAAGCACACACAGTTATAGCAGTGACAGGGTAAAAAGACAGACACATAGTACACAGCAGATTTACCCTGGTTCGGTCGTCCCAACGACCTACTCCAGTCCCAAAGCAGAACTAGTATTGAATTGCGCAATAGGTACAAAACCACAAGTTAGAGCACGCTCAGAGCACCCTCTACGTCTCTACACTCGCCAGGCTCTCAATACCCCCCCTCCACACAGTGTTTTCTCTCAATATCAATCCTAGTAATGCTTTCTACCAGCTAGTCCCAAACTAGCTGGGTCCCACTTGTCTAGTCCCAACTCGACAAGTCCCAAAATAGTCACAAAAGAATGGTAAAGTTTCCCCTACGAAGATCTATCACAATTACTACACAAAATAATAAAGTATTGAGTTTAGAAAGCTCAGATTGTGTAGCAGCGATGTCTTCGCCAATAAGCACGAGCCAGAAATCGTCTGACGTATATGTCGTAGTCTCCTCTCTCTTCGCAACTCAAGTTGCGATCTCCTCGCTCTTGGCTTTGAATTGCAACGTAACAAAGATTTTCGTTGACTCTCTTTTGACCGGCTTGTTTATGCGGCTAGGTCCCTGTGCCCCTGAAGATTGCACCGTTGAGCTTGTGATTTGTGCGTGACCTGCAAACACACAAGAGAGTTGTTCAGCTCTTTAAAAAAATACAAACCTCAATTCATTTATAAAGATGACATTCAGCACTTCCCCTTTCTTCTTGATCTTGCGGCAGTAGGATGCCCCCTGAGAAATCAAAATATGGAGTGATGGTGGGAGAACAAGTTTGAAAGTATTGGCCTCTTTGATGCTCTGTATGCCGTAACTTAAAAAAATATCCCTGTATGAATTTTTGGCCGGCCTCTGTTCTTTGATTCCCTCTTGATGATTGGCTCCTTTGATTAATTTATCTACTTGTAATACTTTTTGTATTTGATGCATGCAACTGAGCCAGACATTCTAAAAATCGTGTGCCTGCAACAATAATAAAAATATGTGAAAGGGTACACACAAGAAATCCGGCCCCCACTACAAATTAGTGCAGCAGCTTTTTGAAATTTCGGCCTGTGATCTCTGTGCCTCAAGATCTCAAGAGATGCAACAAAAAAAACTAGATGAAGGTTCGGCTGCTCCTCAAAATTTGAAGGCCTGCAAAAATGCGTGAACAACAAAATGTGATTGGTGCTCTTATATTGCAAGCTCTTGATAGATTTGAAGGCCTCCCTCAGATTCTCTTCTTAATTGGCTTTCAATATGAGTGCCTTTTCTTTAATTTTTTGTGTTGCCTGCAAGCAAAATGAAGCACAGTTTAATTAAACCTATTCAATATTAAAAATGTTGAGATCCTGACATCCTGCAAGAAAGCACATTAAAACAATAATAATAAAGGTGGGTGCTTTGATTAGCTCTTCAAGGAATGGGTCAAAAAAAACAAAAGTAGATGAAGAGCTCTTTTGTTTTGTGCAGGCTCAGGGATTGACGCAGTCAAGGATTTCGGCTTGGGTATTCAAGGGTTACGGCTGAGGCTCTCAAGATTTCGATGCCAAAGGGAAAAAGAAAACGTTTGCAAAATACAACAGAGAATCCCTATGCTTAAAAAAAAACAGGCGGCTCTTAGGGATTCTGTTTGCCAACCTACGCACAGGGTTACAAAATGATGGCCAATAAAAGATCTTTAATGAAGGCCGGCCCTTTGAGATTAGCAGGGGAATCAAATAAGAAAAATCTGTGCTTTCAAAAACATTAAAACTTGTGCTCTTGAAATTTTGCAAAGCACAATATTAATTCAGCTGATCCCCTCAAAAATAACCCACGGCTGTAAAGAAGAAAATGATGCGTAAAAAATTTGGCATGTCTTGGAAAAAATATTGTTTAAGCCGCGCAACCCTTCAACCCTAGAAGATGGGTATTTATAGGACACGGGTGATAGGGTTGTGCCGACCGCTTAGGGATTTGACCCAATCAATATGGGATTTGATTAGGTGTTTGAATAGGAGATGGGTAGACACAAATCCATCTAATTGATTTGATCAATTAAATTGATTTGAATCAATCTAATCTCCTAATTTGACCAAGTCCAACTTTGCTCTCCATTGACCAAGTCAAACTTCTTTGTGCACACACACTCCCTTTCTCCCAATATGCTATACGAATAGCAATTCCGCCAAATAGTGAAAGTATATTGTTTCGCCAAGCCTGAAACACACTAAGCACATACATTAGATATAACGACACGTTTGTCATCATCAAACCAAGATCCTAGATCATTGCTCCCAACAACATCAACCCTCTAGTTAGGGATGTGATCACCTCATGTGATTACATTAGGAAATCAAACTCCTCTTAGGGGTTGGTTCCCTAATATTTAGGTTCCTCACACATATGCATATTGCATGGGTATTGTGCTTAAATATTTATTTTTTTGCATACTCATTGTTTGTGTGTGTTTCATGATTTTGAAAATGTTTTCAAACTTATTTTTTCATGAAAATGGGGACCTTGGGGAAGACATTGGCATACATGCATTTGTTGATCCATATGTATGTCAATAGGGGAATTATAATATCTAATAAGTTTAAAATATCTTTAAAACATAGTTTAACTCTCATTTTGGGTTTTTTTTGATAAAGATCATTATTTACATTTGGTTATTATGGTCTTGATTTTAACCCATTGATATTGCCAACATGTTTCATGTTATATCCTTTTTTTGGGAATATCATTGTGTATCTTTGAAGCTTGATTTTTTTCCATATCTATTGCTTTGATACACTTTAGGCCCATGGCTCCAATATTTGTATATCAATTGGTAAAGTGGATTATTTTCCAAGATTCTTTGTCTACAATTGGTATTACCTCAATTGTTAGAGATTGTTTATCTTCTAGCTTTACAATTGGTATTAGATCCTAGAAGTCAATATATGACCATTTCTATGATCTAGGGGGAGCATGGGATAGTGATTGATACCCACTAAAATTTTCAATTTGGTATCATACATCTCCTTATATCTTGCATATTGTCACATCTTTGGTTAAGTTGACAAAGGGGGATATTTTTGATGTCCACCTTTTTGACGATGTCAAGGGGGAGAGATATGTGCATTATGTAAATGTAACTCTTGTATTTCATACATATGCATTTGAGGAGAGATATATCTATGGGGAGATATATATGGGATTGTATAAACCATTCATGTTTGCATGATATTGTCTATTGCAATTGGTTTATGTAACCATGCCTATTATATGTCACCATGTTGTCTCATTATTTCATTTGGAATAATGAGCATTTATATTTGTGTATCTCATTTTACAATTGGTGCATATAAGTAAGGGGAGCTCATTAGCATTTTGCTTTATTTCTTTGTGTTTTACATAATGTGTGTCATCATCAAAAGGGGGAGATTGTTGAGTATTGGTGTTTCATACCAATCTTATTTTGATGATGATCACAACATTATGTTGTTGCTAATGACTCTCTTGTTTTAGTCTCATAGTTTCATTTCAAGAATATCTTTCTTGGAGACTAAACACTTGGTGCAAGGATGGACATCAAGTGGAGAAGGGCCAAAGCTTGGACTTAAGGTGTGCCAAAGCTTGGAGATGATGGAGAGCATCAAGGCATCAAGATTGAAGACATAGACTCTAAGGAAAGCAATGTAATCCATGTAATGCCTTGATAGATGGTCTACTCATTCATGCATATGCATTTAGCCATCTTAATGAGCCTTAGGATTATCATCGAATCCAACCTAATAGGTTCATCTTGACCAAAGACTCATTTGGAGTCTCTGGCTTTCCATCAGTCGCCTGATGAATGATTTACAGTCGACTGGATGATTTCCAGTCGCCTGTCGATCCTTCTACAGTCGACTGATATGCACTGCTCAAGTCAACATTTCTATTGACTCTACTTGAGCTTTTCGCAACAGTCGACTGATGCTCAGTTTACAGTCGCCTGTGCATTGGTCAACAGTCGTCTGAGTAGCGTAAGTGTATATACTGCTTCTCTCTGTTTTTCTCCATCTCATACAGCCGTCGACTGATGAAGGATTTACAGTCACCTGACTATTTTACAGCTGACTGTATTATTGACATCAGTCGCCTGTATGCTTATCTGGAGAAAGAGTGCAGCTCTCTGTTTTATTACATGCCTACAGCAGTCGCCTGCTGAAGGTTTTACAGGCGCCTGTCCTGTTTACAGTCGACTGTATCGACTTCATCAGTCGACTGTCCTGGCTCAGATTATAGCCGTTGGATATTTTCTAGCCGTTGAACAGTCGACTGTCATTTGTTCTTCAGTCGACTGTCCTTGACGTTTCTGCCCAGAAACTAGCCGTTGCAGCCTTGTGCTTTTTGCTGTTTTCTTGGGTTTTGAGGGTTGATATAGGGTTCCTATATATATGAGTGTGCTGAATTCATTAGAACTTCTTGATGCTATTGAAAATCATAATCGATCAATAAGCCACTCTCAAAGTCTCTCATTTCCCTCTTTGAGCTCTCATTCCTCTTCATGCATTGAAGTCCAGCTCAAGGAAAATCATCCAAATGCTTTCAAGCCAATCTCAACACTTGGAGATCCTCTTCCATGCCTTGCATTCATCTATGAGTAAGCATCTCAAGGCATATGTAAGAGTATTTATTTTACTTGGTGATTCTTGTAACACTAATTCTCTTTGTGGGAATTTGTCTTTCTCTCTTTGTGGGAGTTTATCTCTTTGTGGGATTAGGATATTCTCTTAGTGGGAATAACTCTCTTTGTGGGAGTAACTCTCTCAGTGGGAGTTTGGTGTCCTAGTGTAGGGCTAACCTTAATTCTCTAAGTGGGAGTTAGTAATTCTCTAGGTGGGAGTTTGACCCTTGTGGAGGGTTGGTTGGGTACTTGTGTAGGGCAAAATCCTCTTGGTGAGGTATTTCTTTGTGGGATTTGTATTCACTTCTCTTTGTGGGAATATAGTGAATATTGGTGTGGCTGGACGTACCCAAGTTTTGGGAAACCAGGGTAAAATCTTGTGTTTGCGTTTGGATTGATTGTGTCAATTATTTCCTCTTGCATTTATTATTCCGCATTTGCAAGTTTAATTTTAATTAGACAATTTTATTGCAATTACACTATTCACCCTCCGCTAGTGTGTTGTTGTTAGTATTGCAAGGGTAAGGCGATCCTTACACTACAAAGAACCGTCAGAATGAAGCTTGTGGCATACAGCAGATGATAGAAGTATCCGAGGGATGGGGAACCAATTCCCAGGTATTATTTGCAATGAGAGCACGATATTCATCCTGCATGGCAGCGGTCCAATTCTGGTCCTGAAAAGCAACAGGGGGGGATTTGGGTAAGGGGGATATCTGTTTTTGGTGGGTAGTAAAGCGGTTCATTTTTGTGACTGGTTTGTATATGCCGTGCTGAGAACGAGTGGCCATGGCGTGTGTAGGTAGGGGCGGTGGAGTTGGGGGGTTGGAGGAGGCAGGGGCGGGTCAGGGGTGTTGTTTGTGTTGTCGGATGGTGTCGGGCTATTTAGTGCCTGGGCAGGGGAAGTATGGTGCTGGGCAGAGAGGGGGGTATGGTGCTGGGCAGAGAGGGGGGTCTGAGGTGGGGTAGGTTCGGGTTGATTTGGGTGGTTAGGAGTGTGGGCGGCTGAAAGAAGGGTGGTAGGCCGAGCTGGTCATAGAGGAGAGGGGAGGTAAGAGAGAAGTCAGGGTCGAGGAAATGATAACGGGAGGCAGGGGATGGGGCGGATGTGGCGAAGGAGAAGACATGTTCTTCGAAGGTGACACGGCGGAAGAGAATAACCTTTCAGGTAGCAAGGTCGAGACAACGGTAACCTCTATAGTTGGAGGGGTAACCTAGGAAAACACTCCGGGTAGATCGAGTGTCAAGTTTGTGGTGGCGGTTTGCAGAGAGGTTTGGGTAGCAAAGACAACCGAAGACGCGAAGATGATCATATGTTGGATGTTTAAGGAAAAGAGCGAAAGTGGGTGAGTGGTAGTTAAGGAGTTTTGTGGGTAGAATGTTGTGTAAGTATGTGGCGGTGTGGAGAGCTTCGACCCAGTAATTAGGTGGTAAGGATGCGTGATAAAGGAGAGAGAGTACAATTTCATTGAGGTGACGAAGCATTCTTTCAGATTTGCCATTTTGGGATGATGTGTGTGGGCACGAGAAACGAAGTGTAAGGCCATGATGGGTAGCAAGATTGTGATAAGAGGATTTGTCGAATTCACGTCCCATATCACATTGAAAACTTTTGATTTCTTTTTCGAATTGGGTGCGAATGTAAGCATGGACATGAATGAATTTTGGAAAAACGTCTGACTTATATTTAAGAGGGTACACCCATACATATTGAGAAAAGTTGTTTATGAGCACCAAGTAATATTTATAGTCACTTTTGCTTGGGACAGGGGATGTCCATAAATCACAATGGATAATGTCAAAGGGAGCACAAGAATTAGAATTTGAATCATAAAATGGTGAACGTTTGTGTTTGCTTAATTCACATGAATGGCAAAGCTGGGAGCGGCGCTCCTTATTACAACGAATAGTAGAATTACTCCAAAGATAGTCAATGATAGGAAGACCTGGGTGGTCGAGTCGATTGTGCCATAAGGAGGATGAGGAAGCGGAGAGGAGGGCCAAAGGTGCAGATGATGGCATGGGAGAGAAGGGGTAGAGTTCGCCATTACTGTTGCTCCTCATAATGATAGTCCCAGTCCAGAGATCCTTTACAGAAAAACCAGTGCGGTCAAATTCGACAGAAACGTTATTATCATTGGTAAATTGGTGAACGGAGATAAGATTTTTGATAATTTAAGGGGTGTATAGGACACAGTTTAGGCTGAGGGTACGAGTTGAGAGATCTATTTTAGTAGAGCACGTTCCGTGAACCGGAATGGTCATGCCATTACCAACAAATATCGAACTAACATTACTAGTAGTACCAATAGAAGTAATGTTACCTGAGTCGGAGGTCAAATGGGACGAGGCTCCCGTGTCCATGTACCATTGTGTATCCTCGGGCGACTGAAGAGACATTGCATTGAAGGCTTGACCCATGTTAGTTTTTTCCAATCCTGTACCATCAGCAACCATAACATGTGTTGGGATGCTGCGCGGTGTTGATGATGAGGGCAGAGGAGCCCTGTATAAAGTAGCATAGGGCCCACGGGTAGGTGGTTGCCACGGTCTGGCCCAGCCCGGCTGTGTTGGATATAGGCAGGGCAGTGGCATCTATGAAGCAGGCCACGGTGGCGGAAACCAGTAGTTGTATGGCAGAGAAGGCATCGGTTATGGAGGAGTGACAGGCGAAGTGCGAGCACCCCCGGAATTTGCACGTTTGTTATTGTGTCATCCACCATTGTTGCGGTACCATTGTCGGGCCTGTTGTTGTAGCAGTGGTTATTGTCGTTGCCATTGCGGGCCCCATTTCTGTAATGGGGCTGAGAGGAAACCGATTGATCACCCCAAGTGCACGTGTCCAAAGAGGGGGCAAAAGGGGGGGGGGGGGGCGGCGAAGACCGCAGCCTAGGTGTGTTCTGTACGTGCCGATCGACGTTGAACTTCAAGTAGGAGCATACTCCGAGCAGTTTCGAAGCTAGGTAAGGTCTGATTTATTTAAGCTCCGACAGTGTCAAAATCGGCAGGCAACCCCCAAACCAGCTGAAGAACGAGACATTGATCATTGACCGTGCTACCAACATCATTAAGTTGGTCAGCAATTTCCGTTAATTTCTGGCAATAATCATCGAGGGCCGCCATGTTGGCAAGAGCGAGATTGTTGAACTCATGCTCAAGTGCTGCCGTCCGAGAACCTTTGTTGTTATGAAAGTGGTTTTTAAGGCGAGTCCAGGCGTCACGGGCGGTTGATTCGGTCTCTAAGATGCGAAGGAGTAGGTCGTCGGAGAGGGTGCCATAGATCCATTGAAGCACATGTGCGTCAACTTCAGCCCATGCCTCGTAGGAGGGGTCGGTTTTAGTAGGAGGGGGAGTGCCGTCGATGTGACGTAGAACTTTATACCCCTTAACATGGAGGGTAAATAGTTTTACCCATGCGGAGTAGTTGACTTTAACACCGTCGAGCAAGCGTACCTTATGAAGGATGTTGGTGACCGAGAAGACAGGATGGAGCACGGGCTTGCCGCTGAAGGTCTGGGCACTGTTGGATCCATCGATGTTTGCCATGGCAACAAGAGGAGTGGAGGAGATGTCGTTTAACGGGTTGCCATAGCAACAAGAGGAAAATCAGGAAGAGAGGTGAGATTTTCTTTTGGCTCTGATACCACGTTAGAATGTAATCCACTGATCGGGTCTTTCTGATTCATTGAATATAGGGACTTACAATGATTTTACAGGATAATAACAAACAATAAGTTGTTATGATCAGTATAATATCTTACTAACAATATCAGTATAATATCTAACTAACAAATAAACTAACTAATGTTGGAATTGTAAGAAGAAAGTAGACATATGGTATTCACCATAGCCATATATATATTATCATATGAGAGTTACAAGTCTCTTGGAACCCAAGGGACACCCACTAAGAGTGGGTGTAATGGTGGATGTTAGTGGGTGGAGACCAAAGGTCTTCCCCATTCATAACACTCCCCCTCATCCATCCATACTTAGCATATGAACTCTTCAGGATCCAATACGCTAATATGGGGTAGATACTGCTGGATCCAGAGTTACCGTGTTTTGCCTCGTTAAAACCTTAGCTGTGGAAAATCCAGTGGGAAAAACCAGCAGCTTAAGGAAAAAGAGTACAATACACAAGTGACTCCCCCTGATCCATACAAGCTTCAGGCTTGTAGGTCTTTCAGCTGTCGCATCCCTATATCTTTTACAAGCTTTCTAACAGTACATCTAGGTAATGCCTTAGTAAATAGATCAGCTAAATTATTACAAGACTGAATCTGTCGTACTTTAATCTGCTTCTGCTCATGTAGCTCGTGTGTCCAGAAGAACTTGGGAGAGATGTGCTTCGTCCTGTCGCCCTTGATGTAACCAGCTTGTAGTTGAGCTATACAAGCTACATTATCTTCAAATAACATAGTTTGCTCAAGGTCGTCCGTCTTCAGGACGGTCGTCACTAGAATGTGATGAATGACTGAACGAAGCCAGACACATTCAATGTGAGCTTCATGGATCACCAGGAGCTCTGAGTGGTTGGATGATACTGCTGTGGTGGTCTGCTTCACAGATTTCCAGGAGATGGCCGTACCACCGAAGGTGAATACAAAACCAGTCTGTGATTTCTCGGTGTGTGAATCAGACCTGTAAACTGCATCTGTATAACCAATCAAAGTGGAAGATCCACCTTTCGGAAAGTATAATCTCAGGTCAACTGACCCTTGGAGGTAGCACAGAAGCTGCTTTACTTCCAGTGGCGCTTTGTGAGCACTGAACTGTATCTGGATAGTAGGTTGACTGCAAACGCTATGTCGGGACACGTGTACTTTGCCAGATGTAGTAGTGCTCCAATTGCTCTAAGGTAAGGTACTTCAAGACCTAATGTTTCCTCCCCCTCTTCCAGCAGCCAGAAAGGGTCCTTATATACATCCAATAATCTAACGACTATTGGTGTGCTTAGAGGATGGCTCTTATCTATGTGGAAATTTTTAAGTAATTTCCTTGTGTATGTAGATTGGTGAAACAGGATTCCTCCGCTAAGGTGTTCTATCTGTAAGCCAAGACAATATTTAGTCTTGCCTAGGTCTTTCATTTCAAATGTTATTTTGAGGCTTACAGATATATCATCAATCTCTGTAGGAGATCCGATGAGGTTTAAGTCGTCTACATAGACGGTTTTTAATATGAATCATGTTCCCGTGGTTTTAATGAAAATACACAGGCAGACTTCATTATTGGTGAAAACTTGTTGAACAAGGAATTCACTCAGTTTTTTATACCATATTTTTTCCCGATTGATTAAGATCATATAATGATCTTTGAAGTTTAACAGAATAGACGTCCCGAGGTATATCTCTTATTTCTATTGGTATTTTGAAACCATCTGGAAGTTTCATATAGATATCTTTATCTATATTGCAATATAGATATGCAGTCACAACGTCCATGAGCTGCATTTCTAGGCCTTCCATTGATGTTAAACTTATAATGAATCGGAATATAATCGCATCCATAACTGGGGAATATGTATCTACATAATCTATCCCCGGTCGTTGGGAAAATCCCTGAGCTACAAGCTGTGATTTGTAGCATACGATCTGATTATTCTCATTTCTTTTCCTTACGAATACCCACTTGTATCCCACATGTTTTACTCCTCTTGGTGTCTGGACTACTGGTCCAAAGACTTTGCGTTTCAAGAGTACGTCCAGCTCTACTCCTATTGCTTCGTTCCACTTTGGCCAATCATCTCTGCATTTGCATTCAGCTAGAGATCGTGGATCGATATCATCATCGCATTGAGTGACGTGAACATCAATATCGAACGCAAAGTCATCGTCATCGATAATGCTTTTTCTGTCCAGTACCTCCCCAGAACGTACGGATTTTAATGATATTTCTCCAATATTGTCCTCTTGGGGGGACTGAATGAGGGGAGATGTTACTGGTCTGAGCTCATCATCCTGTGGTGGGATATTCTTTATTTCTCCAAGTATTTTCCTCTTGCGAGGAAATTTATCCTTGGAGCCAGGCGGTCGTCCTCTTTTTATTTGAGGTACGGCCGATTCTGCTGTCGGTGGATTACACCCATCTTTGGGAATGTCAATCTTAGCTGGGGTATTGGCAGCAGGGACGTGTGATCTGATAATCGTCTGTTTATTGGTGAATTTGTCCGGTAGTAGATGTACTGTATTTTGAATGTGAAGGATCTTCAGGATCTCATCTTCACACAGATTAGTACGCGGATCATAATGAGACAAAGACTTAGTGTCCCAAGAAATGGTCTCTGAAGCTTCAGGCTTTTTGGTTTGTGAGCCTAGTATGGGAAAAGAATTTAATGAAGATGCATCTATCAGTACCATAAAGTAACGAAATGGAAAACTTGATGGGTAAATTGGCCCACAAATGTCTCCATATATTCTCTCCAAGAAGCCAGGAGACTCAAACCCCACTTTCAGGTGTGATGGTCTCGTGATTAGTTTACCCTTATAACAAGGGGACAAGGAAAATCACCCTTCTGAAGAATCTTCAGGTTCTTCAAATTATGTCCACGTGATTGGGTTATGATGCGATGCATCATTACCGATCCTGGGTGACCTAGTCTATAATGCCAGAGAATGAATTCTGGTGATGTAAAACACTGCTGGTGCTCTATTAGATTAGCTTCTATAGGTTGGATGTATATTTGATAAAGGCCCGACGGGAGTCCTTTAAAACATTCTAGGATGGTTTTAATACCATCCTTATGACGAATAACATACAATTATTCAACACTATTGAAATCATTAGTTTCCAAATGATATCCGTTTAAACGGATGTCCTTGAAACGTAGTAGATTTCTTTTTAATTTTGGAGAAAATAAAGCATCTTTTATTATAACTTGCGTTTGGTTTGGGAGCAATAGAATTGCTTCACCTGATCCTTCTATTATATTATTTAGTCCCGAAATTACAGTGACATGACCATTATAATTAATGATGCTATTAAAATAGCATCTATCAGGAAGGAACGTGCGTGTGGAAGCACTATCCACTGGGCATTCACAATTCATCTCTATAAAAGAATGTAAAAACTTTTATGAAAAGTAAAACTACATTCAATTCATAATATAAAAAAGACATAATTGAAGATACATCAAAACATTTATGATAAAGACTGAAAAGATGACTAAATTAGCTTTAGTCAAGGAGGTCGTTATTCTCGAAATCCTCGGTGTTGAACCGAGTTGGAGGCTATATATTTATCAGATTGTTTCAGCGGAAGGCTTCAGGCTAGCCATATATAAATCTTGGAGGTGGCTTGGAGTACGACAGACCCTGAACCAATGTCCAGTCATGCCACATCTGTGGCATTTGTCTTCCCAATTTTTCTTGGGAGTAGACACCTGGTCAGAGGTATTCCTCTTCCACGTATTCTATTTCTTCCCCTCATTATTGTTGTTCTGGGAGGAGCTCTAGTCTGCTTCTTCACAGCTTTTCCCTTGTTGAATTTTCCTTTGTGCTTGTTCTTCATCTTCTGGGAAGAAACTGTGTGAGCGTCAAGGAGAGGAGCAGAGCCAGCAGGGCGTAGGTTATGAGTGGCCAGTAGGAGGTCTGTAACGACCCGCTCTCAGGGACCCGTTACTTATTTGATTTATTTACAGGTCTTGCAGTTTACCAGTGAAATCAATATAAGTTACAATCCAGATATGTACCAAATACTCAAACCAGTGTACACACATTATTACAGTCCAAATTAAAGTATACAACAAGCATCACTCTCTCACCCAAAATACATAAAAAGGAAACACTGAAAGGAAATGCGAATAGGAAATACATAGCACAACACATATACCAACACAAGCAGCTAAAACTCTGCAGCGTCTGGGTCAAACTCAGTCTCCTCGAACTCGGGGACAACCTCCTCGATCAGGTCGTCGTCTGTCAGTGCCATAAATGGAACCGTAGGTAAGTCACAACAATTCTAAATATAGAAAAGAAGCAGTGTACAAATATGACAAAAGTAACTACGTACAAGCAGAGCAGAGTGAAAAGTAAAGTAACTGTACACAACTGAGTGGAAAAGTAAACAACACTGAAAGGAGAGAACAACTGTACGTGGGAGTGCGAGTGTAACAGGCTACCGCTGTAGCTAAAAGTATAACAAGTAAAGTACGGTGACTGTAGTAGGTAAAGTGCACGTACTGCAAGAAAGTGATCATGCGAGCTACGCTAGAACTATGTGACTCAAGTCGGAAAGTACAATATGTGACCATCGAGTTCATCTATTGCCCAGGTGCGCTTACCCAGACGAATGCTAAAAACACAAGCAGCTAGACATGATGCTGACATGCAACATTTTTATATTTGCCGAAACCCAGGCAGCTAGACAGGATGCTGAAACCCAGGCAGCTAGACATGTAGATTGAACTCCAGTCACTCCCGCACTCTCTCAAACTATGAGTTACCCCAAAACCCCAGTGAAGTGTCAAGTGTTATACAGGATGTTGCATAAGATGTTCCATACGATATATCACACGATGTTAGTCAACCCAAGTCCACTGGTTGACTTTCTTATTGAAAACCAGAAGTTTAGAAACTCTTTTCAAAGCAGGCTGGGCCAAAGCAAAGTGAGGATAAAGACAAGTCCAATATTCAGGGTGTCAATTCCATGCTTCGAGTATGTAGTAGTATTGTTTAGCACACAATTTACCCAAGTTGATGGTTGTGTGCTACAACCACCAAAGTTGAAAGTTGGCAAAGTAATTTGTACTTGATTATTTTCCTATTAGGTTAAGTTTCTAGTTCGGTTCTAGTCAAGTAGCCGTTCTGAGGCTATAGTGGTGTTCTAAGTTCGTACGAGGACACTAGCTAAATTCCTAATTCTAGAATTAGTCGTGACTTACGAAATTCGAGGCCGTCGTAGCAAGTCGAGATTAGATCTAGAGCTTCCTTGGAAGTTGGTGCAGAAGAATTGGTACCTGCAACCCAAAAATAATTGGTTAGAGAACACGACATTTCCTATTTAAATAATTTGATCGCTCTGATTTTTAAAACTGATGAAACGGTGTCGTAAAACCTTCTAAATTTTTATATAAGCTGAAAATAAAGATTATAATTTTACTGCAAGAGAAAAATTATTTCAGAAGTCTCTGTTCATTTTTTATAATTTTCAGAAGCTCAAAAATCTCTTTAAAAACTAGTTTTACTTAAGTAATATAATCATTCAACATTTTATTCTGGATACAATACTAATCAAAGTTGTTCAAGTGAGTAGTCAAAACGACCGTCTCGAAGATTACTAGAACATATATTTTTATCACGTATCAGTGTACGTGAAAATACGAAGTTACGGATTTTTAAAAGGAAATTACGTATTTAAGTTTTAAGGTTAAAAATTTATTTTGGAAAAACTAAGCGTCTGATCAAGATAAGACCAGTGCCATTGGATCCAGAATATTATTTCTGATTTGCTGGAGCTGGTCTCACATTTTTCTGACCCTTATATAATTACTTATGAATTAAAACCATTTATCCTCATAAAATAATTCATAAAATACTGCATTTATCTATATACGAATACGTATCTTGCGTATTCGTTTTAAAAACTCACCCTAACCGTCGACTGAGCATGGGGTGGGGGCGTTCGATGCCGGAGGTGGGCTCAGGGTCGACTGCGGCGGAGGAGCAGTCGACGGCGACTCGGTGGGGGGGGGGGCCTCGGCGGCGAGCGGCGTAAGCCACCAGAGATGGGAGAGAGCGGGGGAGAGAGCGACGAGGGACGAGGTTCGCTGAGAGCTGCAGCGGGCTTGGGGCAGTGGCCGGAGCGAAGCATGGTCATCGGGGGTTCGTTCACCGGAGGCAGGGAGCTCGGACGTGGGGCTGGTCAGCGATGGCGTCCACAGAGGGGCACAACGACGTCGTTGCGTGGACATGCAGATGGGGGAGCTCAGCGGTGTCGGGAGCTGCTTGGGGGGGCAGCGACGCTGGACGACGGGCGTCGAACGAGGTTTCCGACGGTGGGAGAAGGAGGAGAGGGGGTTGGGTTCGGCTGCCGTGGGTTCGGGAGAGAGAACGAGAGTGAGAGAGATTGAGAGGGAGAGAAAATTTGAACGGCCTGGGTTTTGTTCAAACGTGGAGAGAGAGAGAGAGAGAGAGAGAGAGAGAGAGAGAGAGAGAGAGAGAGCTAACTGTGGGTGTTAATTAGGGGGTTAGGGGGGGTATTTATAGGGTTAATTAGCAATTAATAGGGTTGTTGGTTTCATTGACTAACTTAGACAATTGTAATACGGTGGTAAACGTTTTTACTAAGCTTACACAATTTTTAAATGTTTCTCCCCCATGTGTTAGTCATGGTTAGGGTAATCTAATAATTAATTAGGTTAGGGTAATTAGTAATTAGGTTATAGTAATTAGCTAAGGTAATTAGTGACGGTAATATTGAAATATCATTTTCTCTATACAAACGATTCCGAAAAATTACGAAAACATACCTATGGGTTCGTATCGTCACGAGGATCACAAATACGACATCCATTTTGGGGTTTGAGCTACGGAGATACTAGTTTTAGGCCAAAATGTTTAGAAAGTGGATTTGCAGGTTCTCTATAGATTTGACTTCAGAAAATTACGAAATTAATATGGGGAGATCTAAATGATCATAGAATGATACTGCAGAAGTTTGAAAATGTTTGATGATGTTTGTATAGAAAATTAATTCATTAAGCCTAAACATTAATAATTGAAAATGATTTTTTATCATATTATTTAGAGGTATTTGATGAAACCCGAACTTACTAAAATACTTCATAACTAGTTTGATACTTCAAAATATTTTTATAAGAAATTTCTGAAATCATAAAACTCCTGACAAACCATTATAAAATAGTTAAAAAATTGAAAATGTAATTATATGTATTGATGAAAACAGGCCGTTACATCCTACCCTCTTTAAAATAATTCCATCCTCGGAATTTCTTAAACAGATAATCTCTGTTATGAAGAAGCTCAAGCAAATAAATGATGATAATGATCTAATAAATCAGATTGTAAATAACATGAAATATAATGTTATATCATAGCATCAAGAAAACAAGAGATGATGTTTATGAATACTTACTATTGACATCACCATAGCTTCCGTAACTGGTCTTGAAACTTGTAAGATTATCTGATTCGGTAAATAGGTACGGGTAGCGTTCTCGTATATCATCTTCTCGCTCCCAAGTAGATTCTCCCGACGAGTCGTGACTCTACATTATCATGACAAGGTTGATCACTCTATTCTTGAGGGTCTTCTGTCGTCGATCCATGATCTTGACTGGATGTTGCTCGTAAGATAAATCCGGACGAACAACAATCTCGGAGTAATCCACAACATGACTAGGATCACTCACATAGCGTTGAAGCTGTGAGACATGAAAGACTTCATGTACTCCATCCAATGCAGGTGGCAAGGCAAGGCGATAGGCCACCTCGCCTACTCGCTCCAAGATATCAAAGGGACCAATGTATCGTGGACTGAGCTTCCCTCTTCGTCCAAAACGAATCATCCCACGATTCGGAGAGATCTTCAAAAACACATGGTCGCCAGGATGGAGCTCCAAATGTCGGCGCTTTGCATCTATCCAATGCTTGTATCGATCCTGAGCCAACTGTAACTTCTCTTTGATGGTCCTGACTACTTCCACTGCTTTAACAATCAAGTCTGGCTCGATGAGTTCCCAATCACCAACGTCGTCCCAACTCAAGGATGAACGACACTTCCTACCATATAGCGTTGCAAAGGGCGACATACCAATGCTGGCCTGATAGCTGTTGTTGTAAGCAAACTCTACGAGATGAAGATGGTCTTCCCAAGATCCCTTGAAGTCTAGCACATACGCACACAACATGTCTTCTAGGATCTGTATGGTGGATTCCGATTGGCCATTTGTCTGAGGATGATAAGCTGTACTGAAGCTTAAGTGGGTCCCCAGACACTCCTGTAAGCTCTTCCAAAAGTGAGACGTGAATCGAGCGTCTCTGTCTGAAACAATACTGACAGGAATACCATGCAACTTCACTATCTCCTCCATATACTTCTTGGCAAGCACCTCGGTCGACTGGCCCACTCTGAAAGGGATGAAGTGTGCTGACTGGGTCAATCGTTCAACGATCACCCAGACAGCATCATTATGCTTCGTACTCTTGGGCAGTCCCGTCACAAAATCCATCGTGATGTGTTGCCACTTCCATTATGGAATGGGCAAAGGCTGTAACAATCCGGCAGACCGGTGATGTTCAGCCTTCACCTGTTGACATACTATACACTTCGCCACACTTCGAGCAATGCTT
Source organism: Scilla litardierei (assembly GCA_030789695.1). Lineage (NCBI taxonomy): Eukaryota > Viridiplantae > Streptophyta > Magnoliopsida > Asparagales > Asparagaceae > Scilla > Scilla litardierei. Next base: position 368,279,635 of record CM061142.1, read on the forward strand.
CACTTCATACTGTGCCACCAGTAGTGTTGTCGCAAGTCCTGATACAGCTTGGTACCGCTTGGATGAATGGAATATGGAGAACTGTGAGCTTCCTCCAATAGAGCTTCTCTGACGTCTCCAGATGGTACACAGATGCGGTTGCCGAATCTCAAAAGATTCGTCCTCGTGGATCTTGAATTCAGACCTCTGACCTGCCATCACCATGTCTCTGATCCTTTGCAGCTTCTCATCTCCTGCTTGGACGGCCTTGATCTTGTCCACCACGTTCGACTGGATTTGAAGGTTGAGTAACGAAGACATTACTCCAGGCAGTATGACATCCATCTCTATGGCTCGTATCTCATACTGAAGCCTCCATTACGATGTGAGAGTCATCACTGTAGGGAGACGACTCAATGTATCTGGTACGACATTGACCTTCCCAGGATGGTGCCGAAGGTCAATATCATAGTCTGCCATCAGCTCGATCCATCGTCATTGTCGCATGTTGAGCTCCTTTTGGGTGAACAGGTACTTGAGACTCTTGTGATCTGAGAATATATTCACATGTTCGCCCAACAAGAAGTGTCTCCATATCTTCAGAGCAAAGATAACTGCCGCCAACTCATGGTCATGAGTGGGGTAGTTCTTCTCGTCGACCATGCTGGTGCAGCACACACCCAAGTCCTTTGCCAGAAGCGTCACAAAATACTTTGAAACATCCTGTCCTGTCTGGAATGACTAGAATCGGGGCCGAAGTCAATCTTTTCTTCAGCTCCTGGAATGCATCTTCACAAGCCTTCGACCAGACGAATGCCACGTCCTTTCTCGTCAATTGCGTCATGGATCCCGCGATCTTCGAGAAATCTTGGATAAATCATCTGTAGTAACCAGCCAGTCCTAAGAAACTTTGAATCTCCGTCACAGTTTTAGGGACCGGCCAGTCTCGAACAGCAGCTACCTTCTCGGGGTCAACAGACATTCCTTCTCCCGACACGATGTGGCCCAGGAAAGCCACCGTGTCGAGCCAGAACTCACACTTGCTGTATTTGGCATACAGTTGGTGATGTCTTAGCGTCTCCAAGACCTTTCTCAGGTGTACCCTGTGCTCTTGAGCATCCTTCGAGTAGATGATGATGTCGTCGATGTAGACGACTACGAACTTGTCCAGATGGTTGTACAGAACTTGGTTCATGAGACTCATGAATACAGCAGGTGCATTAGTCACACCAAATGGCATCACCAAGAATTCGTAGTGTCCATATCTGGTCCGAAAAGCAGTCTTGTGGACATCCTCCTTCTTCACCTTCACTTGATGATATCCGGTCTTCAGGTCCAACTTTGAATACACGCTCGATCCTCCAAGCTGGTCGAAAATGTCACGCCTCGCTTCCCATTACACTTGGGTGCGAGGGCGCGAGTGGGTCAGCATGTGCTTAAAGCAAGAAGGAGTTACTTTTTTCTTTTCTTCCTCCTTGGTTTAAGCACAATAAGCGTCTGTGTGATAACATCCCTGCAGATTCTTGCATGCAACTCAACAACACAGATAAATATTTCATTACAATCTCAAGTCTCAAAGATGATTTACAACAATGAAGGAAAAGAAAGAGGAAGGGTCATAAGCCCATACAAATATAAAAGAAATACTAAGCACCACGTTGCTGCGAAGGTATGTTGCTCTTCAGCGGGGGATCTCATCGGCAAACTGCTCCTGATCAGCCTGCTCGGTCTCCAAGCATACTCCTCTGCAAAATCTGTCTAATACCTGACGTGTATTTCACAAGATAAAAACAAGAAAATATACGTTAGCGAGGGTCGCTCGGCAAGTTTAAAGTATTTAAGAAAGTTGTTCGGCAAGGTTTTCAAAATCATTAACAAGGCAAGGTAAGTGACATGATATGATTTCAATAATTAAAACATGGCAACGTAAGAAAAGTATGGGCATGTCAAACGTAGTGCACAAAACAGTGGCATGGCAAGAGTAGAGTGTAAAATAACAAAAATGGCATGTGTAGTGTGCAAAGCAGTGTCAGGACAAGAGTAGTGTGTAAAGTAACAAACATGGTATGTGTAGTGTGCAAAGTAGTGTCAGGACAAGAGTAGTGTGTAAAGTAACAAACATGGCATGTGTAGTGTGCAAATCAGTGAGCAGACGAAGCGTGCCAAGTATCAAACATGGCAAGGTGTGGTGTGTATAGCAATAAGCATGGCAAGTGTGGTGTGTACAGTAATAAGCATGGCAAGTGTGGTGTGTACAACAATAAGCATGGCAAGTGTGGTGTGTACAGCAATAAGCATGGCAAGTGGTGCACGAACAAGGAAGGAGTAACTAGCAAGAGTACGCAATTCTCGAATGGTAACAATAGGGTAAAGAGTGTGACAATCAATCAAGTGTGCCTAGTGACAAGCCTAATGTCTGAGGGGGAAGTGACTAGCATTACACCCAAGCCAACGGGAGCTACCTGTGGCTATCTACTCACCGACCTGGCCAGGTGTCGGTCAAGTTCACCAATAGAGTGCAATCCAGCATTCCGGCCTCTACTACATTGGACTACCCCACCCAAGTGTTATGCTGGAACACGAGACAGCCTAATCCATTTCACGAGTTCACAAAATGCTAAATCGCCATCTACTGGAACACGAGCCAGACTAGTCATCATGTGACCCTACTGGAACACGAGCTAGACTAGTCACATATGACCGATGGGAGTAGCCAATCAAAAGCACGATTTCACGATTTCAAGGTATTCCGTACCATCAAGTCATTCCATTACGTCAATATGTTCCATCAATACGTATTCCATCAATAACCATTCAATCAAGAGTACTGTATGAGCCTGATGTGCAACATGACGTAAAGCAAAACTAACAATTCTTGATTTAGTAGTTAAATGAAACGGTATTTAAAAAGTTGTAAAATGCACACTTGCCTGACTTGATGATTTTGGGGTCCAGATGATCGCAACGAGATGCACAGTTCATCTGCGAGGTTGGATTTACAGTATTAAGTTAACAGTCTTTAATCAAAAAAAATTAGTTATCACAACCATTGCTTGCATTAATTAGATAACTAGTATGTTAACTTATGTACTGATTTTGATATAGGTTCAAGCATTTTTAAAATATTCCAATATAAACATACGTATTGATTTTAAACTAATTAACTTACTAATATAGTCATCTAACATCATATATATATATATATATATATATATATATATATATATATATATATATATATATATATATATATATATATATATATATATATATATATATATATATATATATATATAGACACATATTAATAGCATCACTAATAATTTACATGCATTGCTAGCTAACATTGTTTACTGACATGCTAACTAGTATAATGAAAAAAAGATTACCAGTCACATGTTTAGCTCGATAGTACTAACGTACTGTTGTATGGCAGCTTACACTTGCATTCAACCCGAAAGTCTAATGAATTCCTAGTTAGTAGGCCCTAGGGTACGGTTATGAAAGGAGACACTATTAATACTACAATGTACTTTATTAATATACAACAACTCACATTACTCTCTGTACAGTATATAATGTAATTAACTTATATATATTAACTAAAAGTTATAATACTTACAGTTCATATTTAAAACTCTCCTAACATTCTCATGTAGGTGGGCGGCGACTCTGCAGCGAATGTAACAGCGGTGTCGCAGGCGGCGCGTGGCAATGATCGAGGTGCAAGTGGAGATGGTGGTAGTCTCATGATGACGCCGAGAGCTCGAAGGATTGGTGACTACAGCAAGATCAATGGAGAGGGGGTCGTCGACAAAGGAGAAGGGCGGGGGAGATGAGGCTGTCGACGTGCGTGGAGGTGAAGGGTTTTTGCGGACCCTCATGGCACAAATCCGTGCCCGTCCTAAGTCGGACGGATCCCGGAAGCAAACATATTGATTCGGGTTGAATATTACATATTTAACCCCCCCATTTAGCCCTATTTTGTGCTCATGTGATGCTATATTAGTCTCTAATACATCCGTATTTTATATATCATCATTCACTAGAGAAAATACCTTATTTGAGCACAAAACAGTAATTAACGGAGTATTTCTGCACTTTTTATATTTTTTCTAGCTTGATCTCGATCTCACGATTCCAACGACTATTTATTCGTATTTTTCTGAGATCTGTGCTAATTACTGTGTATTTTTGAATGCAGAATACTAATTAAAGGGGGAAATACGCTCGAAATACGCCTAAAATACGATTATACGGCCGTACCGTACGCACTTCACTAACGAAGGTGCCACGTGGCACAATCGCAAGGGTTCCCGCCTACGATCCAACGGCCACGCTGAGCTGAAGTGCATGTAAAGCGGCAGCGGCGATTTCTTTTACGAGCGAGCGACGTGGTATCGCTCCGTTCGTTCGATTACGAATCAACGGTCCAGCTCGAGTCCGATTTGAATTCGAAGAGCAGCGGAGAGCAGAGACGTGGCAAGATCGCAGCCGTCTGCTGCTCGCGTGGCCGGTCGCGATGGAGTCGTTTTGGATTCGGATGCGGATGCGGGCCGTGCACGAAAATTGGCGCACACGTGGCGGCCTACAGTCAAATCCCGCAAGATCGGACGGCTCTAATTTTCTCCGACTGTAGGATGCGGGTTTAATGCTGTTTGGGTGCGGTTTTGAACCCGTTAAGGGCCCCAAACCCGCAATGCTTATTATTTAAGCGTATTCTAGGGTTTTGGGGCGTATTCTGGGCGTATTGGAGGCTCTAGGAGCCGTATTTCTCCTCTGAAAAATTCTGTAAAATTCCAGAGGATATTCTTCATTTTTTCAGAGAGTTTTGAGGCTTATATTGGAGATTTGGTGATGAATTCTAAAACTTCTACCCCGTATTTGGTGCTTTTCTATTGTATTTGGCTATTAGAATGAAGTATTTTGCTATGATCATTGATTATTCTTGCATTATGAGTAGCTAAATCTTATTTGTGCATGGTATGGAGTAGTTAGGGGATATGATTTGTGTTCGTTTGATTGGATATTCGTTGTGCTTAATCGTTAACGTTGATAAAGTTGTGAACTTTGGTATTAAATCGTCTTTTTCATCTTCCAAAAGAAGTGATTGAGTTGATGATCGCCCCAAAAGGGTGAGCTTTGATCTCTCCAAAAGAGAGTATCATACCGTAGTTGTAAGATTATAACTTTAGCAACGATTTTATTCATATTGTGCTTTAACCCCCAAAAGGGTATCTTCCGATGAATTGCTCCCAAAAGGAGAATTCATTGAGTTATATTGAGTATTTTCCAGTGAATTGCTCCCAAAAAGAGAATTCATTGTGTTATATTTGTCAACCAAATTAATACGAATTATTGATCCTAACAAACCCATACCATGTGCATACTTTTCGTCGATACTTTCATACACAACTTTTCTTTGTTCGTATTGTTCGCACATCACTATCACGCACTTTCACACCATCGCCATCATTATTGAAGTTGTTAGCTTCTTTTCGTTGGGTTTCTATTTGATTTGAGTTGTGGTTACAACAGATTTCCTCCTGAGGATTCGACATCTGGACTCCCAGATTATATTACTTGTACGGACTCTTGCGCTTGAGAGAAGCACTATTTTGGGCCAACCAAGTTTTTGGCGCCGTTGCTGGGGAGGAATGGTTTATTACCACAGTTTATTTTATTTAGAGGACCTTCGGTGAGATCTTTCCACTTTACTGTACATAAACTTTTGTTTTTTTATTTTTATTTTTTTTAAAAAAATGGAGTATATGAACTTCTATTGCACAAACAATCTGTATGATGCAAAGTATGCTAATGCACACAAACATAGGATGGAGAAGCTCAAGATCGTTAATTTTAATCAAACTGACTGTGATACTTTCTTTCAGGCTTGGAGGAGGTTCACAGACATAGTATCGAGCTATCCGCAGCATGGGTACACAAATGAAGAGCTTATGGAGTCCTTCCTAGATGGACTACGACCACAGCTGCAGGAATTATTGGGAGGCATGACGCCGACAGAGGCGTGGGAATACATGGAGTCTCTGCAAGAAAATGAAGAAACCATGGAAGAGACTTCAGAGTTGATCACTCCTTATTTTACACCTTTTTTCCGTGTATTTGCATGCCATTTAGATCGCCCAAATCATGTTTTTCACGATATATCGATGATATTGCGATGCTTTTCACGATTTGTTGTTTTTGTCGCATTTCAGGTGATTTGGCACGATTTGGAGTGATCTCGAGATGCGCTTACTCTAGACGGCCACCGACGACCTCCCCGAGGGGTATTTTGCTGTTGGAGAGGAGCGGAAGAAGAATGGACGTCGCAGGAGCGACGAGGAGGCTAAAACAATCAGATTGGGCATTTTTTGTGTCCCACTCGGCCGAGTGGAGGAGCCACTCGGCTGACCAGCGAGACACTGCTCGGCCGACCCGTTCAGACACGATTTTCATGTGCACTCGGCCGAGCGACGGAGACCACATCGTCCGAGTGATGATACCACGTCCGCCCGAGTGGCGCCCAGACGAAGCCCCTCCAAAATATCGAAGTTTCTGTTTTTCGGCCACCTGAGCTTCAGAAGACCCACTCGGCCGAGTGGCAAACCACGTCCGCCCGAGTGCAGTGAAGCCATCGGCCGAGTGACGACAACTCACTCGGCCGAGTCGCTCCCGAAGTGAAGACCCCTGAAGGCCCCGACTTACTGGAAAAGTACAGGGTTTCTAACTCGGCCGAGCGACATTTGTCACTCGGCCGAGTGCGATGCGCTGCCTGTAGCGAAATTTGCGGAAAACAGGCTGTGCAGGGGCGTTTTGGTCAAGATTTTTGGACGATTTTTGGGGCTATTTAAGCCCTGTTTTAACCCTAGTTTAGAGAGCCATCTCTTAGATTTTTTGCAGCTTTTTAGATTACTTTTTAGCTTTATTATTGTGATTGGAGAAGAGGAAAAACTTGGATTTTTGTTGGATCAAATTGAAGAACTCCATTGGTTTGCATCTCTCTTCCCTAAAAATTCTATTTTTATTGTTTATCTCAATATTTGTGATGAATTCCATTGCTTATTTTATTGATCAAATTTGTGATATTGCTATGATTTGTGAGTAGCCACCACGTCTTGGGGCGTGGGGATGAACCCTACGAGCCCTATTTCATAATTGTGATGAATTGGTAGAAATTGAGCTAGGATTGTTATTTGAGATTAGATTGGGATCGATTTACTACGGATGGCTAGGTATTCATATCAATTGGGATTTGCAAGAGATTGGATCCCAATTCGATAGGAAACCCTAGAAATCCGAATTGGGTTGGAGTCGGATTTTCGAAGTATCGGTTTGCAAGAGATTGGACCGATATTAGGATTTCCGGGTGCAATTCCATGCCAATACCCGTTTGCAAGAGATTGGACGGGTAGGAACTATCCCAATCTAGATCGTGGACCGAGTTTGCAAGAGATTGGGCTCGGTGCGCGATTGGACGATGATGTTGATCCTAATGCTAGCTTCCCTAGGCTAGGGTTTGCAAGAGATTGGACCCGAACCTAGGAAAGCTATAGACCGGCAACATCGCGAGAGCGTGAGCTTGGTTCTACATTCAGTTGCAACTAGTTCATCCGAATTCTCATTCTAGCAATTTTAATACCGACGAACCACTTTTATGAAATACGGTGAGTAGCGGGGATTCCCCATTCCCTAGACGTTCTTTATTTGATTTGATACTTCGCACATTTGCCTGACGATTGTGACAGGATCGCCCAAGGCAATTATCTCTCTTGAATAGCCAGGTTGATTAGGAACAAGCACGGTCATTCGTCCTCCCTATGTTCGATACCCGCTCGCCGCTATACCGTGCGCTTGCGGTAAAACTACAACCGTCGCTCCGGGACGTGTATCCGGGGTGCGATCAAGTTTTTGGCGCCGTTGCCGGGGAGGGCGTTTTGACGGTGTTTGGCATCGACCACCCGGGAGAATGGAGGATGCACTGCCAACAATGGAACTCAGTCGGGAAGACTATGACTCCTTCACAGACCTCCTTACGGAGCTTGTCGACGAGGTCCACGCTACCGGAGCATTTGCTATCGATATCAAGGACCCCGACGAGCAACTATTCGCTAGTTTTGTGATGGACCAAATCTCCCCGGAGGGGACTGTCGGAGGCAATGTCAGAGTTGATGTGGTCGACGACAAACTGTATTTCGAAGACAATAGAGCAAGTGTCGGAGAACACTATACTCCCGAAGAATCCTTCGAGCAAACCGACATTCAGGGAGTTACACTCTATGACGCTCACTCCTGCTTTTATGAATCGTCTGATGTGCTTCTTGATTCCAGGTACGAACCGGAGCAGAGTGAAGGTTTTGGCGATGCTAGCACCGAATCGGAGAGCACCTATTTCGATGCCTCGTCCTCACTAAGTAGCGAGTCTGACTCGTCACAAGAAACCACGCCACCTGAACATGAGCTAAACCCGGATGACAAGGAAGGGGCCGAACTCATGCGAGCCGATGAAGTGGAAGGAGCAGCGCCTCTTCAGGTGGAACTTAAACAATTACCTCCGAATCTAAGGTACGCCTTCTTGGGTAGCAAATTAACTTTCCCGGTGATAGTAAACTCCCACCTCACGCCGGACCAACTTGAAAAACTCCTAGATGTTCTTAGGAGCCACAAAGATGTCCTGGGCTACACTATCTCCGATCTAAAAGGGATAAGCCCTAGGCTTTGCATGCATAGGATCCATTTGGAGGATACCGATGCCACCTCCATTGAGCCTCAAAGGCGGCTAAACCCGAACATGAAGGAGGTGGTTAAAAAAGAAATCCTAAAACTGCTAGAAGTCGGCATTATTTACCCTATCTCAGACAGTAGGTGGGTTAGCCCCGTTCACGTTGTTCCCAAGAAGGGGGGGATGATGGTCATAAAAAATGAAAAAGGTGAGCCCATATCTACACGTACCGTCACGGGATGGCGAATGTGCATCGACTATAGGAAACTCAATAAAGCTACCCAAAAGGATCATTACCCATTGCCCTTCATTGATCAAATGCTTGAACGCCTTGCAAAACATAAATACTTTTGCTACCTAGATGGGTATTCGGGATTCTTCCAAATCCCTTTGCACGAAGATGACCAAGAAAAGACAACTTTCACTTGCCCCTATGGCACCTATGCTTACCGTAGGATGCCGTTTGGTCTTTGTAATGCCCCCGCCACTTTTCAGAGGTGTATGACATCCATATTTTCCGATTACATTGAAAATATTATGGAAGTTTTTATGGATGATTTCTCGGTCTACGGAAGTGAGTTTGACTCTTGCTTGGAAAATCTTACTAAAGTCCTGAAAAGGTGCCAACAAAACAATCTCACTCTCAATTGGGAGAAGTGTCACTTCATGGTCACGGAAGGTATAGTTCTCGGACATCTTGTTTCCTCGAGGGGAATTGAGGTAGATAAGGCGAAAATTGAGGTAATCGAAAAACTTCCTCCTCCTATTAATGTCAAGGGCATTAGAGGCTTCCTTGGTCATGCGGGGTTTTACCGCCGCTTCATCAAGGACTTTGCCTCGATTGCCAGACCACTCACCTCCTTGCTCGCTAAAGATATGCCTTTTGATTTTTCAGGAGAATGCTTGCAAGCCTTCAACACCTTGAAAGAAGCACTAGTTTCCGCACCCATCATACAACCGCCGGATTGGAGCCTTCCTTTTGAGCTAATGTGTGATGCTAGCGACCAAGCCATTGGAGCAGTATTAGGGCAAAGGAAAGATAAGAAGCTTCATGCGATATACTATGCAAGCAAGACATTGGATGACGCGCAGAAAAACTACACAACTACCGAGAAAGAGCTTCTAGCGGTCGTATATTCCATAGAGAAGTTTCGCTCCTACCTCCTCGGTTCCAAGGTGATTGTCCACACCGACCATGCGGCATTGAAGTATCTTTTAAACAAGAAGGAGGCCAAACCTCGGTTGATTAGGTGGATACTCTTGTTGCAAGAATTCGACCTAGAGATAAGAGATAAGAAGGGTACGGACAACGTCGTGGCGGATCATTTATCTAGGCTCATTCGCGACAAGGATGATGAGAGCTTACCTATTGACGACACGTTTGTTGATGAGAGGCTATATGCGGTAAGGACCGGTGAAGTACCTTGGTACGCGGACTTCGTCAACTACTTGGCTTGCGGAATCAAACCGCATGGGATGTCCACGCAACAAAAGAGGAGATTTATGCATGAGGTCCGTAGCTATTTTTGGGAAGATCCTTACCTTTTCAAGATATGCAAAGATACTGTCATCCGTAGGTGTGTTTCTAAGGAGGAGGCGACATCGATCATTTTGCATTGCCACGGTCTACCGTGCGGAGGACATCATGCCGCCTCTAAAACAACCGCTAAGATCTTGCAGAGCGGGTTCTTCTGGTCGACAATGTTTAAAGACACCCATAACTTTGTAAAGGGGTGCGATAGATGCCAACGGACCGGGAATATCTCCAAGCGCAATGAAATGCCAATGAGGCCCATCCAAGAAATTGAACTTTTTGATTGTTGGGGAGTAGACTTCATGGGACCATTTCCATCGAGCAATGGCAACAAATACATCCTATTGGCCGTCGACTACGTCTCCAAATGGGTGGAAGCAATTGCCACCCCTACTAATGATGCAAGGGTCGTCTCCAAGTTCTTCAAGCAAAATATCTTCCCGCGCTTCGGAGTGCCTCGTACCTTGATAAGCGACGGGGGAAGCCACTTCATAGAGAACAAGTTTGAAGCCATGCTAAAGAAGTACGGAGTAAACCATAGAGTTGGCATGGCCTATCACCCCCAGACGAGTGGCCAAGTGGAAGTCTCAAATAGAGAGATCAAGCAAATCCTCGAGAAAACCGTGGATCGGTCTAGAAAGGATTGGTCAATGAAGCTAAACGATGCTCTATGGGCATATCGTACGGCCTTTCGCACTCCCATAGGCACCACACCGTTCTGACTAGTTTATGGTAAGGCTTGCCACTTGCCGGTAGAGTTGGAGCACCGCGCATATTGGGCCATCAAGACCTTTAACTACGACTACAAGAGTGCGGCGGTGAGGCGACTCTTGGACATCAACGAGCTTGATGAAATAAGGAGAGACGCCTATGAGAGCTCGAGAATCTACAAGGAAAGGACCAAGATTCTCCACGATGCCCGCATAACCGTCACGGACTTCAAAGTAGGAGACAAAGTCTTGCTCTACAATTCCCGGCTCCGACTATTTCCCGGTAAGTTGAGGTCACGTTGGTCCGGACCTTTCACCATCAAGCATATACAACCGGGAGGAGCCTTCGAGTTGGAGAGCAAGGACGGTTCCACGTTCAAAGTAAATGGTCAAAGGCTCAAGCACTATTCCGAAGGAATCCCGACGGGCGAAACCAATAGGGTATATTTGCTCAAGGAACGGTCGGATGATCTCATGGACCTCCTTGATGAGGTGATAGAGGAGGCCATTCCCCACTCAATTGGCTCTCTTTTTGATGAAGATTTTGAAGAAGGCCCGGATATAGGCCATGAAGAGAATAAAGATGATTCCCCCGACCTCTCCGATGAAGAAGATGAAGGCGACGCTGATGTCGCAAGGATTCGAGAGCTCTGCAAGCTCTCGAAATTAAAGTCTCCAAAGAAAGCTCCGCCGGCACGGAGACCGGCATCACCGGTTAAGCCGTTGACCGGAGCAAATGCTAGCTTGGGAGAGCCTCCCCCCGACACTATTCGAGACGAGAGACCACCGCGGGAGAACGCGCCGCCGCCACATCCAAATCCAAGCGCGCTCCCCGGAAAATTCGATGGGTGCATCTCATGTGCACCAAACATCCCGCATTGATTGAAAATTATAGGGGGTCGAGCTCACGACCTTAAACGAGCGCTTGTCGGGAGGCAACCCGACAGTTTTTGCTTTATTTTTACTTTTTCTTTATTTTCGTTTTAGAAATTTTTAGTGTTTCGAGTCGTTCGCCCAAAAATTTTGTGATAACGGTTCCTATTTTTCTTGACAGGAGAGGAGATAGGTAGATCCATCATGAGGAGGATGAACGAGACGACGAGGAGCGCCCCAAGAAGGCGTTCGACGCTTAGGAGGAGGATGAAATCGACTGGAGGAAGAAAGACAGAGTTTAGAGCCCAAACGAAGACAAACAGCAGAAAACAAGGCTCACTCGGCCGAGCATACTAGTCACTCGGCCGAGTACAGAAGTTCGTCCGGCCGAGCCGCTCACGAACGAGGGAAGTCTGCTGTACCCAACTCTCTGTCTATTTTCCTCATTTCATTAGAACTGCCACTCGGCCGAGTATAGATTCCCACTCGGCCGAGTACAACGGATACCCTCCTAGGGCGAGTCATGCCGAGTAGCTTGAGTCACTCAGCCGAATGGACTTACTCCACTCGGCCGATGCTGGCAAAGCCACTCGGCCGAAGCGATAGCGGGGAGGAAACTTTCAATGGTCTCGCTCGGCCGAGTGACCCCGTCACTCGGCCGAGTCGTAAGTTTTATTATATAAGGGCCGAGGGGGGGCTCATTTTTCGAAATCGCAAACACCCCCAAACCGCCCGACGCTTCAGTTCCCTCGCCCGAATCCCCTTGCTCGCACCCATACTCGCCCGCTCGCGCCGCCGCTCGGCCCGCCACCGCCGGCCGACCACCGCCGCGACTCGCCCGAGTCGCCGCCGGCGGCAGCCGCTCCGGCCATCTCCGGTATCGTTTATTCTGCCTATTTTCACCTCTTTTCGTGTATTTCTTGAGGATCCATGTGCTAAACGCCCCCCTAACCCAAATCAATTTCTATATCTATCCATTATACCCCTATTGCTCCATACATTTTGATTATTACTCGCTGATATCGCTTTTTCATGCGCAGGTTGCTTTTTGGAGCTTAGGGGAGCTCAGGGGAGCTTCTACGGGCTGCTCAGGACTTCGTGGAGGCGCGGACTTCGCACGCTTCCACTGCTTAGCACTCGCGGCGTGTTTGGGTATACTCTTTCCATTCTTTTACACGCACCGCACTTTTTTCACTTTTCGGCGCGCTCGGGGCCAATATGCCGCCCCGGACACGACCGCGGTCGACGAGAGCTTCCGCCAAGCGGAAGCGGTCGGACGAGCCCGGCCCCTCCCACTTGGTGGAGGACTCTCCTCCGCCTTCTCCCACACACCCCGCACAGCCTGCAGGCCCCGCACACCCCGCACAGCCTGCAGCGCACCCACAGCCCGCACAGCCCGCACAGCCACTCCCCGCCGCTGCACAGCCACCACCACCTGCTCCACTGGTCGGGCCGCTCGGGATCACGTTCCGAGACGACGCACACCGCGCCGTCTTCGACCGTATCTCCCAGCGCTCGATCGTACCCTCCAGGTTTGCACACCTCGCTGACCTTGGACGCCTGGGGGTACTAGAGGGGATACTCACGTTGTACGACAACGTGGGTTGGCGCGACTTCCTTCAGGTGTCGGCGGACACGTTCACCCGCCCGACACTTGAGGTTTTGAGTTCGATCGCCCGGACCGATGAGGGATGCTCATTCAGGTTCATGGATCGAGAGTGCCAGGTCACTCTCGATATGATGAGAGCGTTCTTCTCATGGCCCGCCGTCCCCGGAGCCGATCGCGGTTACGGCCCTACCCACATCCCCCCACCTTCCTTCGACGCCGGTGCCTTCTGGGCCCGGATTACAGGCCACCACGCCGCCTTTGACCCTAGTAGGGCCAAGGCCTCGGCCATTGTCCACCCCTGCCTACGTATTGCCCAGCGCCTTATGGCGACCACCTTTTTGGCCAGATATGAGCCGGGCACGATGTCTACGCCAGAGCTCTACATGCTCTATGCGATGACACGTCCCAGAGCTCTATCTAGGGATGGACACGAGCTTGTCCCCGTCGTCGTGATCGACATTGCGGCTTGGTTTTTAGACCGCATCATTGTATCGGTGGGCGCTCGCTCACCGATATGCTGCGGCGGCCTGATCACCCTGCTTACCATGATGACAGGCGAGGACCTACCTGACGACCTGCGGCGAGTATCGGGCCCCACTTCTTTGTCGATTGATGTCATGGCCTGGATGAAGATGCTTCGTCCGCATGGTGAGCGTCACTGGGTCTGGTTGCACGACCCCTACGGGGCCGATTACATGATTCTCCCGAGCCCTGCTCGGACTCAGATTGCACCAGCCCACGTTGACTGACTCCCAGAGATGGATGTTCTCATCCCCGTCGCCTACGTGCTCGAGGCCGAGGAGGCCGAGCAGGCCCAGGCTGCCCACGCTGCCCAGGCTGCCCCCGCAGACCCTGCTGCACACCCTGCCGAGCCTGCCGCCGACCCTGTTGACCCCGTGGCCCCTCAGCCCATACCAGTCGTGTCCGCTGCTCCTGACACTTCTGTCCCCACCTCTGTCAGTGTCGAGAGTACTTTTGCTGAGCCCACTTCCACCACTGTCACCACTTCCGAGGCTGTCCCCACCACTCCCGCTGCCACCTCTGGCCCTCTGTCAGTGGAGCCTCTTTGCTCCGCACTCCCCGAGCGCCCGCCGACCTTTGTCGAGAGTGGAGAGCCCTCGTTTGCCGCGGTCGTGGAGACCATGGCTAGCATGATCTCCGCTGGGATTGCGCCTTTTGGTCCACACAGTTCCGCCCCAGCGGTAGAGTCCTCTGTCTCCACAGCCGCCGTATTCTCCGAGAGCGTCGTGGCGTCTGTCCACACTTCTGGGCCACTGACCTCTCTTGCTACCTCGTTGCCACTTTTGCACGCTTCCTTTGCTGCCGCTGCCTCTACTTCTCACCAGCCGGTGTCCCGGCCTCACACTGAGGCCAGGCCCACATTTGCTGGCGCGGCACCTTTTGTCCCCTTCCCTGCTGAGCCCGTTACATACTTCACTCGCGTACGCCAGCCTCGCCCTGCGCAGCCTAGACCGGTGCGTCCCTCTGCACCACCCCCACCCGACACTGTACTGCAGAGCATTCGTGCTCTTGAGTTGGTGGTGGGCGGTCTCAGAGGTGACCTTAGGACCCTGTCCTCCACCGTCTCTACGATGGCTGGACGCTTTGACCTGATCCCTCAGATCCACTACTGCCTGACACAGATCTTAGAGCGTCTCCCGCGCGTACCCCCACCCACCCAGCAGGTTCCCACACACACTTCCACACACACTAGACCTGCTTCCACTTCCACGCCCACCTCAGCTCAGCAGCCTACACCACCACCACCACCACCTCCGCCTCGGGACGGAGACGGTGCAGCGCCACCTTCTTAGGCACCCCTGATGCCTTAGTCTATTCCTGCCGTTATGCTGCCCGTTTCTGCTGGGTCCCGTTGCATTTTTGTCCGCCCCCTCCCCTCACTTATTTTGGGATTCTCATTTTGCCGTATCTATTTATATATCCTTTTTGGGAGAGGGAGAGTTTTTGGTGACACATTTATACTCGTATCACTCATATCTGTGCATGCATCATATCCGCATCATATTTTCATTTCTTTATTTTTCGTTTTATTATCTTTTTTCTTTCCATCATGCATGCATCCTCACTTGCCCCTCACATTACTTGTCTCTCTGTGTGCCACACTTTGCACATTGTGGACACTGTGCAGTTTCGCTTGGGGGAGTGAGTTCTCACGTTCTTTTTCGTTTTGCCACCTTTATTTTTAGTTTTTCACGCCACTTTCCGCTTTTGCACTTATTTGCACTTATTTTCATCATTTTTCTCATTTTACCATGCATCACGTTTTTCTTATTTCTCTGCGTGCCGCATTGTAAATAGTTCTATTTTTCCTTTATCTTTATTTCTTTCTTTTTTCATCTCATGCTAGAGATGAATTTTCTGTGATGATGTCTACGTGGAGTTAGCTTATTCTATATGCATGCTATATTTGTCTTGTCTTAGATTTTATTTCTGATATCATATGCTATGACTTGCTTTGCATTTAGAAATAGTAACCCACACTTTTTCCACATGAAAATGGATGAAATTTTATTATTAGCTGAGCCTGAATATTCATATGTATGCTATCACAGAAAACACACCAAGATTCACGCATTGAATGCCTATATCTGGAGTACTGATTTCTTTTCCTTTATCACTTCTATATGCATGAATTGTACACTTCACTTCAGGATGATTGAATGATGACTAGCTATGATATATCTGGATAAGTTAGCTTTTTTGTGATCAAAACTGAGTAGATTAGATTACCCTGCTGAAGTTGTCGTGCATGTCTTATAGAGTGAGCCGAGAGTTATATATATTTCTTTCTCCACAAATCTTGAACATCATTTCTCTACTTTTAAAAATCATTGGTGAATCTCCCCTTAGTGATTCTATTTTATGGCATTTCCCCCGCTATTAATTCCTAGCTCCAAATCCCCTATTCAAAAAAATAATAATAATAAAAGAGAGAAAAACATTCTTGTATATCATTATCTCTCTCTGAGTCGGGATCATTGTGTATATATTGCTTATTGCAAAAAAAAAGAAAAGAAAAAAAAAAGAAGAAAAAAAAAAGAGAGAGGAAAAATCCTCAATAAAAGATCCCATCTCACTTTCTTTCTCTCTTCTTTCTTTTCGTTGCTTTTGGAGCTATATATATAAAAAATGGGGATGTAAATATTTTTGTGCCACCACGCTTATAGATAAGCTTGGGGGAGGGGATCCATTGATGTGTGAGAGAGTGACTACTTGACATTGCACGACAACCTAGGCTAAGTAATATTCTATACTCGGTGAGATTGTTTCTAGCTTTACGAAATCCAGAAATCTAAGCCTAGCGTTCATTTCATGAAATCCATACTTTTCTATTCTCTCTAATCTATAGTGTGATACTCTTATATTCCAGATAGAAAGCATTCAATTGAAAAGTGTGTGATCTGTGATTTGTATACCGCTTTAAATGATTCAGACGATGTTAATTTTAAAATCATTCCGTTTTTCATGATTATATCGTTGTTCGTGGGTTTTCTATTTCTATTTGCACTATTATACTATGATATCAAAATAAAATTCTTTGACATGTATTTTTCATCCGGTGCATGCTATAAGAGTAAGTGAAACCCACGTCCTGAGAAAATGATCTAGCATCCTACCTCTTCGCTTCTTTCCTTCTTTCTTTCTTCTTCATTTTCATTTCGATTTCATTCTTCTTCGTTTTTCATTTTTTTCGTTTTTCGCCGTTTTCGTTTTCCGAATCCACCGGGTTCGCCTTTTACTTATCTTCCTCGAGGACGAGTAAGAGGCAAGCTTGGGGGATTTTGATCACTCCTTATTTTACACCTTTTTTCCGTGTATTTGCATGCCATTTAGATCGCCCAAATCATGTTTTTCACGATATATCGACGATATTGCGATGCTTTTCACGATTTGTTGTTTTTGTCGCATTTCAGGTGATTTGGCGCGATTTGGAGTGATCTCGAGATGCGCTTACTCTAGACGGCCACCGACGACCTCCCCGAGGGGTATTTTGCTGTTGGAGAGGAGCGGAAGAAGAATGGACGTCGCAGGAGCGACGAGGAGGCCAAAACAATCAGATTGGGCATTTTTTGTGTCCCACTCGGCCGAGTGGAGGAGCCACTCGGCCGACCAGCGAGACACTGCTCGGCCGACCCGTTCAGACACGATTTTCATGTGCACTCGGCCGAGCGACGGAGACCACATCGGCCGAGTGACGATACCACGTCCGCCCGAGTGGCGCCCAGACGAAGCCCCTCCAAAATATCGAAGTTTCTGTTTTTCGGCCACCTGAGCTTCAGAAGACCCACTCGGCCGAGTGGCAAACCACGTCCGCCCGAGTGCAGTGAAGCCATCGGCCGAGTGACGACAACTCACTCGGCCGAGCCGCTCCCGAAGTGAAGACCCCTGAAGGCCCCGACTTACTGGAAAAGTACAGGGTTTCTAACTCGGCCGAGCGACATTTGTCACTCGGCCGAGTGCGATGCGCTGCCTGTAGCGAAATTTGCGGAAAACAGGCTGTGCAGGGGCGTTTTGGTCAAGATTTTTGGACGATTTTTGGGGCTATTTAAGCCCTGTTTTTACCCTAGTTTAGAGAGCCATCTCTTAGATTTTTTGCAGCTTTTTAGATTACTTTTTAGCTTTATTATTGTGATTGGAGAAGAGGAAAAACTTGGATTTTTGTTGGATCAAATTGAAGAACTCCATTGGTTTGCATCTCTCTTCCCTAAAAATTCTATTTTTATTGTTTATCTCAATATTTGTGATGAATTCCATTGCTTATTTCATTGATCAAATTTGTGATATTGCTATGATTTGTGAGTAGTCACCACGTCTTGGGGCGTGGGGATGAACCCTACGAGCCCTATTTCATAATTGTGATGAATTGGTAGAAATTGAGCTAGGATTGTTATTTGAGATTAGATTGGGATCGATTTACTACGGATGGCTAGGTATTCATATCAATTGGGATTTGCAAGAGATTGGATCCCAATTCGATAGGAAACCCTAGAAATCCGAATTGGGTTGGAGTCGGATTTTCGAAGTATCGGTTTGCAAGAGATTGGACCGATATTAGGATTTCCGGGTGCAATTCCATGCCAATACCCGTTTGCAAGAGATTGGACGGGTAGGAACTATCCCAATCTAGATCGTGGACCGAGTTTGCAAGAGATTGGGCTCGGTGCGCGATTGGACGATGATGTTGATCCTAATGCTAGCTTCCCTAGGCTAGGGTTTGCAAGAGATTGGACCCGAACCTAGGAAAGCTATAGACCGGCAACAGCGCGAGAGCGTGAGCTTGGTTCTACATTCAGTTGCAACTAGTTCATCCGAATTCTCATTCTAGCAATTTTAATACCGACGAACCACTTTTATGAAATACGGTGAGTAGCGGGGATTCCCCATTCCCTAGACGTTCTTTATTTGATTTGATACTTCGCACATTTGTCTGACGATTGTGACAGGATCGCCCAAGGCAATTATCTCTCTTGAATAGCCAGGTTGATTAGGAACAAGCACGGTCATTCGTCCTCCCTATGTTCGATACCCGCTCGCCTCTATACCGTGCGCTTGCGGTAAAACTACAACCGTCACTCCGGGACGTGTATCCGGGGTGCGATCAAGAGTGCGATTCAACGGAGCCTTCGTGCCTCGATCAAGGGGAGAAAAGCGTAGACGTACCTTTGCAATCCTTGAAAGAGGAAGTTTACTTGATTATTCATACACAGGAGGCTACATCCCATTAATTCCAAGAGAATTTCCTTGCTCGGAGTCGGCAGATTCAGAAATCCTTTGAAAATCTTACTCTGATTGTCACTTGCTTAGAAGAAAATAATTCTTTTGAAATTCAACTTCAAGAATCTGATACGAGTTTATCTTCTATTGCAGGTATATCTAGCGAACCATGTCACATTGAGGACACAAATGAAAATATCTACATGGCAGAAAGTGTGTGCAAAAGAGAGGACGAGCTAGCAATTTTGGATGAACGAGAGGAGGAGACAGCTAGGGACAAGGGTTTTGAGATTATCGCCATGGAGTCAGAACCATGCCCTCCTCCAGTTTTATCCCAAAATCATTTATCCCTCTCTCCAACGATCGAGCATCATACCGAGAGTAGTGCATATCTTTCAGGGAGTAGTCGTCAACTTGCTTTAATTTATTTCGACCATTTTGATGACTACATTTGGAATAGTTCTATTAAGAAGAATCTTAGACTAAAATGGATTGACGTGACTCATCTCTTGCAGGATACAGGTGAACATCCTATAGAGATCCTGGGAGTTACGTTGCTGGGATCCAGTTTAGTCGTTGGAGGAAGATTACTCGCCGAGGAGCGCAAGGAGCAAATCGAACAACTTCCTGCACAATTAAAGATTCGGGATCCGCCATTTGACCACGGTGTGTTCTTTCCATTAGTGTAGTTTTTATATGCTTTCTAGGTTGCTTGCTTGAATAAACTCGTACCTCATTCGACATTGAGGACAATGTCCATCTTTAGTTGGGGGGGTGTGTATGAGACCCTTAGGATTTTTTTTGAGAAGAATAAATCACTAAATCTCATCATTTAAAACTCCTTCACATTCCACGAATACGGATGATTATGCATTGATTGAGTTCTAAAATTTGTTTGTGGCTCGAGTTAATTATTTTTCCTTCATGGAATTACCGTTAATATGCTATTCATGAAAATTTTCAATTTCCATGATTAATATCTCGAAATAGTTTGAATTTATTTCATGCATGCTAATGTGATGAAAAAGCTTAAGTATACACGATTTATAAGAATAGTCTTCAAGTTGAAGAGGAATTTGGCCTTTGTTATTAATGTTTTGTTCGAAGAATGGGCGTTGAGTTGCTTATAAAAAAACAGAAAAGAAGAAAAAAAATGAATGAAAAATGAATAAAGAAAAATGAATGAATAAGTATGTCACTAATAAATAACTTGGTTGGCTTGAGTAGTACAGTCCGAGGGGTCCTTCTTGGCCTAATGCCCTATTATCGTCTGATTTGGGAGCTATTGACCGAAACCTTACTCATTTGATGGAGCGATCCAAGTTATACATTTTTCTGCGAATGTTACTTGATGAGCGTTACGCGGAACTAATAAAAGAAAAAAAGTGGCGAATAAGCGAAGCAACCTCAATGCCCATGACTTGAACGATCTTTGTGAGATGCCAATTCCTTGGAAACAAGAAAACTAGAATATAACGACGTGGTATACTTTCGCTTGCGCAAAACGATGCTTGCTTGCTATTTATTCAAATTAAATTAGAGAAAATATCGTGTGATTGATCTTGTGCATGGATTGTGTATATTGATAGTCTAGATCATGTTGGAAAGCGAACTATTGAGCCATGTCATAAGCAATTGATAGAATTTATTGTTTTATTGATCATCCGAATTAATCGCTCTTTTTGCTAGAGACTAGCAAATCGCTAGTTGGGGGGTGTGATTCAGGTTGAATATTACATATTTAACCCCCCATTTAGCCCTATTTTGTGCTCATGTGATGCTATATTGGTCTCTAATACATCCGTATTTTATATATCATCATTCACTATAGAAAACACCTTATTTGAGCACAAAACAGTAATTAACGGAGTATTTCTGTACTTTTTATATTTTTCCTAGCTTGATCTCGATCTCACGATTCCAACGACTATTTATTCGCAATTTTCTGAGATCTGTGCTAATTACTGTGTATTTTTGAATGCAGAATACCAATTAAAGGGGGAAATACGCTCGAAATACGCCTAAAATACGATTATACGGCCGTACCGTACGCACTTCGCTAACGATGGTGCCACGTGGCACAATAGCAAGGGTTCCCGCCTACAATCCAATGGCCATGCTGAGCTGAAGTGCATGTAAAGCGGCAGTGGCGATTTCTCTTACGAGCGAGCGACGTGGTATCGCTCCGTTCGTTCGATTACGAATCAACGGTCCAGCTCGACTCCGATTTGAATTCGAAGAGCAGCGGAGAGCGGAGACGTGGCAAGATCGCAGCCGTCTGCTGCTCGCGTGGACGGTCGCAATGGAGTCGTTTTGGATTCGGATGCGGATGCGGGCCGTGCACGAAAATTGGCGCACACGTGGCGGCCTATAGTCAAATCCCGCAAGATCGGACGGCTCTAATTTGCTCCGACTATAGGATATGGGTTTAATGCTGTTTGGGTGCGGTTTTGAACCCGTTAAGGGCCCCAAACCCGCAATGCTTATTATTTAAGCGTATTCTAGGGTTTTAGGGCGTATTCTGGGCGTATTGGAGGCTCTAGGAGCCGTATTTCTCCTCTGAAAGATTCTGTAAAATTCCAGAGGTTATTCTTCATTTTTCCAGAGAGTTTTGAGGCTTATATTGGAGATTTGGTGATGAATTCTTAAACTTCTACCCCGTATTTGGTGCTTTTCTATCGTATTTGGCTATTAGAATGAAGTATTTTGCTATGATCATTGATTATTCTTGCATTATGAGTAGATAAATCTTATTTGTGCATGGTATGGAGTAGTTAGGGGATATGATTTGTGTTCGTTTGGTTGAATATTCGTTGTGCTTAATCATTAACGTTAATAAAGTTGTGAACTTTGGTATTAAATCGTCTTTTTCATCTTCCAAAAGAAGTGATTGAGTTGATGATCGCCCCAAAAGGGTGAGATTTGATCTCTCCAAAAGAGAGTTTCATACCGTAGTTGTAAGATTATAACTTTAGCAACGATTTTATTCATATTGTGCTTTAACCCCCAAAAGGGTATCTTCCGATGAATTGCTCCCAAAAGGAGAATTCATTGAGTTATATTGGGTATTTTCCAGTGAATTGCTCCCAAAAAGAGAATTCATTGTGTTATATTCGTCAACCAAATTAATACGAATTATTGATCCTAACAAACCCATACCATGTGCATACTTTTCGTCGATACTTTCATACACGACTTTTCTTTGTTCGTATTGTTCGCACATCACCATCACGCACTTTCACACCATCGCCATCATTATTGAAGTGGTTAGCTTCTTTTCGTTGGGTTTCTATTTGATTTGATTTGTGGTTACAACAGATTTCCTCTCGAGGATTCGACATCTGGACTCCCAGATTATATTACTTGTACGGACTCTTGCGCTTGAGAGAAGCACTATTTTGGGCCAACCACATATGCAGCGAAAAATTAATGTTAATCTAATTAACATGCAGCACTAAGGAACCAGACCCTCTTAGCCAGGATCTCTGCCAACTCGGGGTGGATCTGACCACCCCAAGAGGGATCTAAACTACTGCGAATAATTAAAATGAAAGCTTCTAAAAAACATACCAGGTATCTCAACCCTGGGGCGGGCAAGATGTTCCGCACCGTCTTCTGAGCCTCTCCTTGTCCCACGCCGAGCCGCTCCTCGAACCGATCCTTGAACCGCTCTGCATCCCGAGGCGAGCATTCCTCGTGTCACCGAGCCAACCACGCGTCGAAGAAAGTTTCACGCGAGTGAAAGCCTTCGCCAAGATTTCGGATCCGAATCCGAACTCCTTCGTGGCTTTGCTAGAGCCCTCAGGAGTAAGGCAAAAATATAGGGAGAAGAAGAATATTAATTTAAGCATAGATCTGAGCGTGCTCCAACATTTACGGGAGCCGCTTAGATCTGGAGCTTAGGACAAGTTTGGAGGAAGGGGGAGGCCCCTATTTATATAGGCGGCCGACTCTCCCCTTTTCCACACAACCGATGTGGGACTATTAAATGGAGTTAATAAATTCAATTTAGTTTGTCTTTCAAAAAGGCCAAACTTCCATGAATTTTAACTCCCTCACTATTGAGCCTCATGATTGATACAACATATCAATTCGATGGGCGTTCAACGGTGAACGCATAGGAAAAAACGGCGAGTCAATCGGAGTCCGTTTGACCCTCCAATTGATCGCCCAAAGTTCAGCCTAAAGCTTGTTTTTCGCAAAAACTGAGCCGTCAAAAACTGCTCAACCCCTAGGGTTCTGTACCCAACTTATGGGGCCCACACTGCCAGCTTCATTGGACTTGGGCGCAGCCCAGACCTGGACATGGGCGTAGCCCAGGCCAGGCCTGGGCGCCCAGGCGCCCCGGCCTGGGCGCCTGGGCCCGCTTGGGCCTGCGCCCAGGCGCCCGGGCCTGGGCCTGGGCCGGGCGCCCAGGCCCAGGCAGGCCGGGTGCCCAGGCCCAAGCAGGCCAGGTGCCTGGCTCCGCTGGGTCTGGCCAGGCGCCCAGGCCAGACCTGGTTTGGCCTGGGTCAGCCTGGTCTGACCCATGAGCTGTTTTGGGCGTATTTTGGGCATCTGGCGTCCGATTTGGACGCCGTTCGAACCTGGGTTTAGACCGGGACATTCCCATCTTACCCGTGAACTTTTCCTTGTGTTTATTTCATTAAATATTTTCGTAAAATATTTACGACACATTTAATCCGGTTCGCATCAAATGCAAAATATTCCCTATCTAAGCTTAAATTACTATATTGCATCAAATGCAATATTCCATCCATTGCATCAAAACGCAAATTATTCTCCCTAACTAATTTCTACCTATTACTAGACAAAGGTCGCACTCTGTGCGAGACCCTACAGCCTGATCCTTACAACAGGTTGGGCTCGAAGCCCTATACGGCAGTGACCACGAGCAGTGGTTGCCGTCCCTGCTTCAGAATCATAATTATGTGGTTGACTCGTCGACATGAGTATTTTCGGGACCACACTGACTGTGTCCGTGATGAATTCTGCAGTTTTAGTCTTTTCGTCTAAACTATGTCGTGTAGATTAAGTCTAGGGTACGATCAAACTGTCAACCCCAATAACTTGACTCTGGTTAGTTTCTATCGATCTTTAGTCAACTAATATTGGACTACTTCCTACATACTCTGATCAAAGATTTTACTAAAGACCGAACTAACTCTACGACACTAACTCCCATTGACCGGGAGAGACGAATCTTCTCTTGGTCATTACTCTCCTCGTACGCTTCAAGTGACACCCAATCAAAGACCTTTCGACAGGCCTAGCCTCGAAGTTAGGTCAGTGATCTAAGTGGCACCGTTCACGCATAGGTTCGTAAAATGATCTCAAGTCAAAAGACTAACTTGCCTATCATCACTAAGAGTTATCATTGACAGATTGGTCAATATAACCATATAATAACTCTTGTGGATCGTTCAGTAAACTCATTCTCTAATGAGCACATGTGTCTCATCTTCTACTTCGCCAAGTCAAACAATCGTGAGATCATCGCCACCGCTAAACGGTGAAGACTAAGACACAATGGTCTATCCGATGTTTCGATATCCTTGTCTCGAAACATCTACGACCACGAACCCTTTTAGACTTATGCTACAGACAGTCAAATATTTCTCCATGATCGAGATACTCATCTCGATACTTGTTTGACCTTGCTTAAAGTCTCAGGACTTTACCTAAGTTAATATCTAATGTTAACTACATTATAAAATAACTTAGATAAATTATTACCAAACAGCTTAGTGTTATTACGAACATAATGTTTGTGCTATTCACACTAAGATAAATAGCCTCGAGGGCATCATCTCTCTACATCTCCCACTTGCACTCAGGCCCATTTATCTCGGTATCTCATACCGTTTTACACATAAGTTTTTCAAGACTTCATGTGGTAGAGCCTTCGTGAGTGGATCTGCTAAACCGTCTACTCTATAGACTTAAGGGGTTTCTATGTTCATGTTAAACCAACTATTTGAATCTCATTCAAATAATTCACTTGGTCTTTCAGAATCCATAATATTTTATTTCCTTGGATCTTATCCAGCTCATCGTACCTTACGATAATCATTTAAATTTGTTACTGGTCATTTCAAATGGCTCATATCTATTTCTGATAAAGTATCAAACTCTTTGATTACTCTGTCAAAATATATGTTCCATCCCTTTGATGCCTCGCATGTAATTTATACGCACCCACTGACCTTGAAAACTTTCTGGCTAATTCATATAAGTTGGTTCGTCTAAATCATATTTAGAAAAACGAACTTACAAGTGAATGCTTCAATTTTCATGGTTAACATGAGAATTTACATCGAGTTTTGTCCGAGTAGATCTGTACACATCTGCTGGTGAAAACGGTTTCATCATAATCCGTTTTATAGGAATTAGGATGAAAACCGTTCTCGACCAACATGATTATACTTCACTATTTACTTTCTGCACCAATCTTTTAACTTAAAGATTTACTTGCAGAAAATGAGAAAACATTTTTCTTGGGCACGTAAACTAAATTCCAAAATTTATTTATGCACAAGGACCTTTTCTGATTGCATCAAGTTATAAATCGGAGTTACTACTCCGAATTTCATCCTAGAAGTTGACTAAGTCATCATCAGTTATGATGTTTAACTCGACAATTCGTCTCACGAGATTCGAGTAATTATACAAACTCCTTACGATTGATTTAATGAATATCTTATTGATAATGTCATCATAGAACATTATCAAAACCTAGGCATTACTATTTGGGACTTAACCCAGAAGGAGGACTTAACTCAGAGTCACTGGCTATGGATCACACCAAGTCTAACTAAGTGTGATTCATATCTTTTAACACACCGATGTGTTAACAGACTTGACCTGAGAGAAAATCATATTTTCTTTTAATTACGCAAGATTTTATATAGCTAAGTATTTGACCATTCGATCTAATCGAATCAGTTTAAATACTTTCGTCATTTCGTTCTTTATTTTATCAGACTTGTGTTTCATCAAAAACACATGTCTTAAAAATATAAGAATAACTTATTTTGGTTAATCTAGACTCAGGTACATCGGTATGTACGAGATTGAGTTCGACAACTCATTCTCCCACTGTCTTACAGATGGGTTTCGGCCATTATATCTAAGAGGATAAGATTCACAAGTGTCCGTAGACTTCATAATACGAGAGATCAGACCCCTCTTTATGTGACTTGTGAAGCTTAGTCTCTTGATACTGCCTAGTCTATTTTGCCATATAAGTTTGCTACTATCTTGTGTATTTATATATTAACATTTAATATACTATAGTTATTGCAAATTACTAACACAAAACATTGCTTCAGAAGTAAGTTGCGACATTCGTCAAAATGTGTTAGACGTCTTTTGTATAACAATTATTTTGAAATCGTGACATCAAAATATGTCACATTTTCATTTCCTCATACTTATGCCTTTACTAATGATAAATATAACTAACTTTCTCAATGGACTTTTCGGAGTGCCTCTTCCTTTTCTAGATCATATTTAGATATTTAAATAGCCCAACATAAATGAATAGCTATGCAAGCATCTCATGTATCCAAACGCTTGAGCTTTGCAACCTTGAGTGTAGCTCAACAAGTTGCTTGTTTCAAGATTCGGTTGGGATACATAGCTTTGCACCGTTCATGCACTCGTATTCGACTCAAACAGTTTGATCGAATTCTCGAACTTTGCGGATCAAAATTGTTTTTCCATACAACCTTGAGCGTAGCTCACTAAGTTGTATGGAGAAACATACATACTTCGAATATCCTATATTTTCAAGCTGCCACATATAGAGGCGAGTGACATATAGCATGAATTTATTTGTTGGACCCAGGACTTAATGAAATCATATTTCTTAAGTCTGTTCTTTAGAAGGTCATTTTAATGTCAACGAGAATATAGTTTAATTCTATCAATTAAAATTAACTTGAGATTCAATTAATCAACCTATTTGACCAGTTAACTTATTTCATTAAAATATTAAATTTTGATTCCTTTGTAAACTTAGAACTTACCCTAGTTTAGCATATGTTCAATATTAAATATAGGTAGAATGGCTTTTATCTATCTATATCCTTCCACTATTTTTACGATCATTTTTAAGCCTTACCAATAAACGATTTAATCGAATTAAATAAATGGGTAAGAGATCCAATCACCCTGAGCCTAACAACCTTGAGTGTAGCTCAACAAGTTGTTTGACTCTGTAATCGGAAGATGACTCTTCATCGATCATATCAGATATACCCTCTTATCCGTTTTTACCCCTAGCCATCTATGATCATGAGTGTGCTCATCCAAATCACAATGTCTAGTCTAGTCGGATCCTTATTTTCGCGTCTAGCCTGACTTGCCCTGGTGCTCGGTGTATTCACGATACGTCAGTTTGGGTCAGGTCTTAGACTACATCTAGCCACACTACATCATTGACTTAACTTACGCCGGCGCTCGGTGTATTCACGACACGACGGTTTGGGTCAAGTCAAGATTTTATCTTATGTATTTAAGGAGTTGGTTTCTCTAAGGTTGCCATGTCACAGCTTGAGTGTAGCTCAACAACTGGAACACGGGTCCTATAGCTGCCAACTCCTAAAACAAGGAGGGCTACTGCTAATCTTGAAGAATATTATTAACGTATTTGACTTAGATATAGTCCAGGGTGTCATATAGTCATGATTCGCATCATTGCGGTCCAGCGGAACACAGCCAGGGAATTGACTAAGCCAGGATCACTATCCCTTAGACTAGCTAGGGTGATCCAACCAACTTAGCCAAGCACATTGACTGGATCATTATCCATTGAATGAAGCTTGTCATTTTTATATGCGTGCCATAGACTAAAAGGCTTTTATTAACAACTAATTAATCCTATCAACTAGTTGAATCCTTAAATTCAAAATTTTAGGATTTGTTTAATAACTTTTATTAAATCCTTATCAACTATAAGGTTCACGTGCTATCCTAATCATTATTAGGATTTTAATAAATTTATTAACAACGCTAAAAGCGAAGTCCTTTAATGAGAATTAATCATAACAATTAGAATTAAAATTTTCATTAAAGGGACTACCCTAATCAAGAATTAGGTCTTAAAGTGTTGTTAATGTTTTATTAAAACATAACATGTCATTAGAATTTATCTCATAAATTTTAACGAGTTCTTTAATGGCTAACCTAATAGGGTTGTCTTGTATTATCAAATAAGTGGCAACATTTGCATAGCCATTAACATAAAGTTACACTAATTTTATCGCATAAAAGAAAAGGGTACAACTATTTAACAATTAAATAGAATGATGTTTATCAAATAAACTAGTTTAGCATGCATACTTAAATTTAACATTTAAATTTAAAATATGATTTTTAAAACATTTTATTTTATCTCATAAAAATAATAAAATGTTGTGAATGGAAATAACTAGAGTCGGTTAGGATTGCGGGTATTTTAGAGATACGCCCATATCTATGTATTCTATCTTTCTACTCTCCTACCATGCCTATAAATAAAGGGCTGGGGGTTTCTCCCCTAGTAGTTGATTCATAACACGTTATCAGCGCGAGCCTCTAAATTTTTTTTCCACAAATTTTTCGTTCGTTCGAAGGTGAAAGGAGACGGGAGATCTATGAGCGCGGTGCAAGGCTTCCTCAATCGAGCGTTGTCATCCGCGTAGGGCTTCATTCAACCGCCGCTATATCCGGAGGACGGATATAGAGGTAAAATCACTAAAAACGATGTTTTTAATCATACGTATGATTGTTCTACCACTAGATCTCGTAAGATCGATACGATGATTTGCTAGATCGCCTAAAAAAGATGAATTTTTCGTCCCAAAATCAAAATTTTAGGGTTTTATGTTCTATAAACCCTAGTTTAAGCCCGCTGACGGCCTTGTCGCCGGCCAAACCCCCCATCCGTAATACTCCGCGCCCCACCCACCCCCGCATGTAGCTGGGGTCGTCGGTTCATGCCCCAACCCCCCCCCCCCCCGCCTGAAGCGGGGGGCGGCTACTGTCGATGCCCGAAGGGGCGTTCCCCCCCGGCCTGTAGCTGGGGTTGTCGGTTCATGCCCCAACCCCCCCGCCTGAAGATGGGGGCGGCTACTGTCGATGCCCGAAGGGGCGGTTCACGCTGGTAGGCCCAAAATAGTGCTTCTCTCAAGCGCAAGAGTCCGTACAAGTAATATAATCTGGGAGTCCAGATGTCGAATCCTCGGGAGAAAATCTGTTGAAACCACAGCTCAAATCAAATAGAAATCTGACGGAAAGAAACTAACCACTTCAATAAGGATGGTGATGATGGTGTGAAAGTGCGTTGTGAATACGTAATCAATGAGAACAACGAACTTAGCGTATGAAAGTATATATGAGAAATATGCACATGGTATGGGTTCGTTAGGATCAGTGATTCGTATACGTTGGTTGATTAAATATAACTCAATAAATCCTCCTTTTGGGAGCGATTCATCGGAAAATACCCTTTTGGGGGTTCAAGCACAATATGAATAAAATCGTCGCTAAAATTATAATCCTAGAAATACGGTATGAAACTCTCTTTTGAAGAGATCAAAGCTCACCCTTGTGGGGCGATCATCAACTTAATCACTTCTTTTGGAAGATGAAAAAGAGGATTAATAATAAAAACTACAACTTTAGCGATATTATCGATTAAGCACAATGAAATTCAACCAAACAAATACGATTCACATCCCCTAACTACTCCATACCATGCACACATAAGATTTAGATACTCATAATGCAGAAATAATCAATGATCATAGCAAAATACATAGTTCTAATAGCAAAATACGATGAAAAACACCCAAATACGGGGTATGAGTTTAAGAAACTATCACCAAAACTCCAAGTTTAGACTCCAAACTCTTTGGAAAACTGAAGAATGTCCTCTGGAAATTTACAGAATTTTTCAGAGGGGAAATTCGGCTCCTAAGTCCTCCAATACGCCCAGAATACGCCAGCATACGCCCCAAAACCCTAGAAATACGCTTAAATAGATTCATTGCGGGGTTTATAGGCTTAATGGGTTGAAAACCGTACCCAAAATCAACTTAAACCCGATCCATCCGCCGGCGCAATTCTGAGCCGCTCATCCAAGCGGGATGGAACCCAGGAGCGCCATGTGTGCTCCAAGATTCGTGCTCCGCTCTTCGTCCGCTCGCCGCTCGGAGTTGATCAGATCCGTTCGATTGAAGCGGCGACCGTCAGATGAATGCCACGTGGCCCCGCTTGGAGCGATCTCAGCTGATGTGATTCGAAACGTCGGGGCAAACTTCGTCCGTTGGATCTCAATCGCACGGTGCACAAGAGGCCACGTCGCCCGCCTTACTCGCTGATCTCCGCTTCGAGATGGACCGTTGGATCATCATCCAACGATCGCAACGACGCCGCTCTCATTTCAAAACGCGGGAGCGCTCAGGTCCGTCAGATCGTGATCGTGCGGCTCTATAAGAGCCATGTCGCCCGCAATTTTCCGCTTCGTTCGTCGCTTCGGCACTTCGATCACAGCCGTTCGATTGTGATCGAACGGTCTTCAAGTCGCCCGCTTCGATACGCCTGTGGTTTACTTCCCGCCGTTGGATCGAGCCGGGAACCGACGGGATGCGGCCACGTGGCGGCTTCTGATTTGTTGGCGACCGTATTTTCGTATTTTATTGCGTATTTGCCCATTTAATCTGTATTCTGCATTCAAAAATTCATAGAAATTAGCACGATCTCAGAAAAATACAAATAAATAGTCGTTGGAATCGTGAGATCGAGACCAAGCCATGAAAATTATAAAAAGGTAGAAATACTCACTAAAATTCATACTTTGTGCCCAAATAAGGTGATTTCTCTAATAAACAACGATATACAAAATACGATTGTATTAGAGACCAATTAATTGTCAAATAAGCACAAAATAGGGCTAAATGGGGGGTTAAATATGCAATATTCAACCCGAATCACACCCCCCAACTAGCGATTTGCTAGTCTCTAGCAAAAAGAGCGATTAATACGGATGATTAATAAAATAATAAATTCTATCAATCGCTTATGGCATGGCTCAATAATACGCTTTCCAACATGATCTAGACTATCAATATACACCATCCATAAACAAGATCAATCACATGATATTTTCTCTAATTTAATTTGAATAAATAACATGCAAGCATTGTTTTACGCAAGCGAAAGTATACCACGTCGTTATATTCTAGTTTTCTTGTTTCCAAGGAATTGGCATATCACAAAGATCGTTCAAGTCATGGGCATTGAGGTTGCTTAGCTTATTTGCCACTTCTTTTCTTTTATTAGTTCCGCGTAACGCGCATCAAGCCACATTCGCAGAAAAATGTATAACTTGGATCGCTCCATCAAATGAGTGAGTTTCCGGTCAATGGCTCCCAAATCAGACGATAATAGGGCATTAGGCCAAGAAGGACCCCTCGGACTGTACTACTCGAGCCAACCAAGTTATTTATTAGTGACATACTTATTCATTCATTTTTCTTCATTCATTTATTTTATTTTATTTTATTTTCTTTTTTATTAAGCAGCTCAACACCCATTCTTCGAACAAAACATTAATAACAAAGGCCAAATTCCTCTTCAACTTGAAGACTTTTCTAATAAATCATGTATACTTAAGCTTTTTCATCACATTAGCATGCATGAAATAAATTCAAACTATTTCGAGATATTAATCATGGCAATTGAAAGTTTTCATGGATAGCATATTAACGAGTAATTCCATGAAGGAAAAATAATTAACTCAAGCCATAAACAATTTTCAGAACTCAATCAATGTATAATCATCCGTATTTGAGGCATACGAAGGAGTTTTAAATGATGAGATATGGTGATTTATTCTTCTCAAAAAAAATCCTAAGGTCTCATACACACCCCCCAACTAAAGATGGACATTGTCCTCAATGTCGAAAGGGGCACGAATATATTCAAGCAAGCATCCTAGAAAGCATTTGAAAACTACACTACTGGAAAGAACACACCTTGATCAAATGGCAGATCCCGAATCTTTAATTGTGGAGGAAGTTATTCAATTTGCTCCTTGCGCTCCTCGGCGAGTAATTTTCCTCCAATGACTAAACTGGATCCCAGCAACGTAACTCCCAGTGTCTATATAAGATGTTCTCCGGTATCCTGCAATAGATGAGTCACGTCAATCCATTTTACTCTACGATTCTTTTCAATAAAAGTATTCCAAATGTAGTCATCAAAATAAGTGAAATAAATTAAAGCGAGTTGACGACTACTCCCTGAAAAATATGCACTACTCTCGGTATGATGCTCGATCGTTGGGGAGAGGGATAAATGATTTTGGGATAAAACTGGAGGAGGGCATGGTTCTGACTCCATGGCGATAATCTCAAAACCCTTGTCCCTAGCTGTCTCCTCCTCTCGTTCATCCAAAATTGCTAGCTCGTCCTCTCTTTTGCACACATTTTCTGCCATGTGGATATTTTAATTCGTGTCCTCAACGTGACATGGCTTGCTCGATTTTCCTGCAATAGAAGATAAACTCGTATTAGATTCTTGAAATTGAGTTTCAAAAGCATTACTTTCTTCTAGGCAAGTGGCAATCAAATTAAGATCTTCAATGGATTTCTGCATCTGTCGACTCCGAGCAAGGAAATTCTCTTGGAATTGATGGGATGTAGCCTCCTGTGTCTGAATAATCGAGTGAACTTCCTCTTTCAAGGATTGCAAAGGTACGTCTACGCTTTGCTCCCCTTGATCGAGGCACGAAGGCTCCGTTGAATCACACTCTGAAGTCTCTACCTTGGTTTCTTCATTTTCTTGCAGAGACTCCATGTATTCCCACGCCTCTGTCGGCGTCATGCCTCCCAATAATTCCTGCAGCTGTGGTCGTAGTCCATCTAGGAAGGACGCCATAAGCTCTTCATTTGTGTACCCATGCTGTGGATAGCTCGATACTATGTCTGTGAACCTCCTCCAGGCCTGAAAGAAAGTTTCACAGTCACTCTGATTAAAATTAACGATCTTGAGCTTCTCCATCCTATGTTTGTGTGCATTAGCATATCTTGCATCATACAGATTGTTTGTGCAATAGAAATTCATATACTCTATTTTTTTAAAAACAGAAGTTTATGTACAATAAAATTAAACAAAAATTTATTTACAATAAAGAGGAAAGATCTCACCGAAGGTCTTCTAAATGAAATAAATAGTGGTCACAAACCATTCCTCCCCGGCAACGGCGCCAAAAACTTGGTAGGCCCAAAATAGTGCTTCTCTCAAGCGCAAGAGTCCGTACAAGTAATATAATCTGGGAGTCCAGACGTCGAATCCTCGGGAGAAAATCTGTTGAAACCACAGCTCAAATCAAATAGAAATCTGACGGAAAGAAACTAACCACTTCAATAAGGATGGTGATGATGGTGTGAAAGTGCGTTGTGAATACGTAATCAATGCGAACAACGAACTTAGCGTATGAAAGTATATATGAGAAATATGCACATGGTATGGGTTCGTTAGGATCAGTGATTCATATACATTGGTTGATTAAATATAACTCAATAAATCCTCCTTTTGGGAGCGATTCATCGGAAAATACCCTTTTGGGGGTTCAAGCACAATATGAATAAAATCGTCGCTAAAATTATAATCCTAGAAATACGGTATGAAACTCTCTTTTGGAGAGATCAAAGCTCACCCTTGTGGGGCGATCATCAACTTAATCACTTCTTTTGGAAGATGAAAAAGAGGATTAATAATAAAAACTACAACTTTAGCGACATTATCGATTAAGCACAATGAAATTCAACCAAACAAATACGATTCACATCCCCTAACTACTCCATACCATGCACACATAAGATTTAGCTACTCATAATGCAGAAATAATCAATGATCATAGCAAAATACATAGTTCTAATAACAAAATACGATGAAAAACACCCAAATACGGGGTATGAGTTTAAGAAACTATCACCAAAACTCCAAGTTTAGACTTCAAACTCTCTGGAAAACTGAAGAATGGCCTCTGGAAATTTACAAAATTTTTCAGAGGGGAAATTCGGCTCCTAAGTCCTCCAATACGCCCAGAATACGCCAGCATACGCCCCAAAACCGTAGAAATACGCTTAAATAGATTCATTGCGGGTTTTATAGGCTTAATGGGTTGAAAACTGTACCCAAAATCAACTTAAACCCGATCCATCCGTCGGCGCAATTCTGACCCGCTCATCCAAGCGGGATGGAACCCAGGAGCGCCACGTGTGCTCCAAGATTCGTGCTCCGCTCTTCGTCCGCTCGTCGCTCAGAGTTGATCATATCCGTTCGATCGAAGTGGCGACCGTCAGATGAATGCCACGTAGCCCCGCTCGGAGTGATCTCAGCTGCTGCGATTCGAAACGTCGGGGCAAACTTCGTCTGTTGGATCTCAATCGCACGGTGCACAAGAGGCCACGTCGCCCGCCTTACTCGCTGATCTCCGCTTCGAGATGGACCGTTGGATCATCATCCAACGGTCGCAACGACGCCGCTCTCATTTCAAAACGCGGGAGCGCTCAGGTCCGTCAGATCGTGATCGTGCGGCTCTAGAAGAGCCACGTCGCCTGCAATTTTTCGCTTCGTTCGTCGCTTCGGCGCTTCGATCACAGCCATTCGATTGTGATCGAACGGTCTTCAAGTCGCCCGCTTCGATACGCCTGTGGTTTACTTCCCGCCGTTGGATCGAGCCAGGAACTGACGGGATGCGGCCACGTGGCGGCTTCTGATTTGCTGGCGACCGTATTTTCGTATTTTATTGCGTATTTGCCCATTTAATCTGTATTCTGCATTCAAAAATTCATAGAAATTAGCACAGATCTCAGAAAAATACAAATAAATAGTCGTTGGAATCGTGAGATCGAGACCAAGCCATGAAAAATATAAAAAGGCAAAAATACTCACCAAAATTCATACTTTGTGCCCAAATAAGGTAATCTCTCTAATAAACGACGATATACAAAATACGATTGTATTAGAGACCAATTAATTGTCAAATAAGCACAAAATAGGGCTAAATGGGGGGTTAAATATGCAATATTCAACCCGAATCACACGCCCCTGCCCCCCC
Organism: Scilla litardierei; assembly: GCA_030789695.1. Taxonomy (NCBI): domain Eukaryota; kingdom Viridiplantae; phylum Streptophyta; class Magnoliopsida; order Asparagales; family Asparagaceae; genus Scilla; species Scilla litardierei. The sequence goes on from CM061142.1 coordinate 368,314,912, forward strand.
CCCCGCCTGAAGCGGGGGGCGGCCTTCTGTCGACCGCCCGAAGGGGCGGTTTACGCCCCTGCCCCCCCCACCTGAAGCGGGGGCGGCCTTTTGTCGACCGCCCGAAGGGGAGGTTCATGCCCCGGCCTCCCGCCTGAAACAGGGGGCGACCCTCTGTCATCGCCCGTAGGGCGTTTTCGCGCCCCAGCCCCCCCGCCTGAATCGGGGGGCGTCCTCTGTCACCGCCCGCAGGGTGGTTCACCCCCCAGCCCCCCCCTGAAGCGGGGGGCGGCCACAGTCGTCGCCTGAGGGGCATTGCCACCACAAACCCCCCTAAAGGGGGGCTCCTCTGGTGCTACAGTGAGGGGCGGCGGCGGCTAACCCTAGCCGTCGCCCCTCAACAATAATGGGCATGAGGCCCATTTCGAAAAAAATAAATAAAATAAATTCAGACTACGGGCTTGAAGCCTGCAGCAACCCTGCGGGCTTCAGCCCCTCAGACCACTTTTCCACAAAAAAAACAGATTGTGACTGCGGGCCTGAAGCCCGCGCCACGCTGTGGGCTTCAGGCCCACAGACTATATTTCAAAAAAATTTGGAAAAGGGGCAAATTACTATTAAAGGGGCTAAAAATAAGCTTTAAAAGGCTTATTGTATCCAAATTTAATTTAAAAAGGGCGTTTAAGGGCCTGTAAATTCGTGAAAAATCACGGTACATTATGGGGCAATTATCGGGCATATAAGGGTTTATTGGGGACTGTTGGGGGTTATTTGGGATGATTTAAAAAGGAAAACCCTTTTCCTTCTACAACGAAAATGTCAACTTTGGGCTCTTATTCAATTTGATTGATTAAACCCATTTTCAATACAACCCTTGCATCGTAATGATTTTTTCTGTAAAAATCATCTTTACATGCTTTACATCACTGGAAAATTCTGTGGATATTATATGCGTGGTTGTGCATTATATTTAAAACTTAATAATTAGGAAGATCCTGTGACCGCTCTGCCGTTAGTCACCTAACCTAATGGTGTATGACGTTGCCCAGTGGTCCAATAATTATTAAGTGATTAAATGTCTTATCCTCATGCGAATATAACTGCCTGCAATGTCTGTGAATGAAAATGTTGATGAGCACAATATTTCTTCATGAATGGCTAAATGTGGTTTTTGGATCGGCTGTTTAAGTCCCACAGTTTATTTCCCGCACGTTTCTTTTATTTTTGAGAGAAATCGTAGTGATGAATTTATGTAAATGTCAAAGAAAGAAGCCCAACTTCCATGGAGACGGAGGCCACATTTAAAGCTGGAGATATCATATGGGACCCACGGGGTTTCCAAAGTTGTAGTTTCCTTTTAAAGCTGCAAATTGTATAATTTGGACTGTATGGACTTTGGACTTTTTCTTGTGGGATTAGCCGATCCACACATTTAGCTTTTCATTAAATATTGCCTCCGTATGAAAAAGTTTTCTTTGATTAAAATATTAATTCATGCATGTTTGTGCTCTGCTAGATAAATGGCTAAAATTGCAAGTGTCGATTTCGAAGTGCTGGATGCATTAGGAAGAAACTATCTGAGCTGGAAGCTCGATATGAAGTTTCATCTGCGGGCAAAGTCCCTCATTTCTGCTGTGACTAATGATGAAAATGTAAGCGATAAAGAAAAGGCGCAAGCCATTATCTATATTCGCCGCCATGTGGACAAGACCCTAAAGGTTGAATACCTTACGGTCGAAGATCCACTTGAGCTATGGACTGCCCTTGACGATAGGTATAAACATCAGAAAGATGGTATACTCCCAAAGGCACGATATGAGTGGGAGAACCTGAGACTACAGGACTTTAAGTCCATTACTGAGTACAACTCAACACTTTTTAGCATCACCTCACGCCTGAAGTTGTGTGGTGAAAAAGTCTCAGAAGATCGCATGCTGGAAAAGACGTATACGTCCTTCCATGATAAGATGCGATACTAATGCAGCAATACCGTGAACGCAAGTTCACCAAGTATTTTAAGCTGATGTCATGTTTACTCATGGCTGAACAAAACAGAGAGCTTCTCCTCGCCACTCACAACATGCGCCCCCTGGCACTGCCCCCTCCCAAAAGCTCATAATGCCTCTTCTTCTCGAAAGAAGAGAGACAACAAAAGAAAAGAAAAACCACAGAAATGGGAACAGAACACAAGGGCCAAGTTTAGCAACAAAGAAATGAAAGTAAGCGGAAGTTCACGTGGGATAGAAATGACAAAAATAGAGATGATGTACCCCACCCAAGAGGGAATGGGAAGACCAGTGCCGTAGCTGTGGCATGAAAGGCCACTGGTCCAGAGTGTGCAGAACTCCGCAGCATCTCCAGGATTTGTATAAAGAGAACAAGAAAAATAAAGCTGAAACAAACCTGATGACCTCTGATGCTCCAGTCAAGTTTACAGCTGACGACTTCGAATATGATGACCTGCTTGATTAGCCTTCTATTTTTATCTTAGCAAACTATTTAGAACATTTCATATTATGAGAGCTTTCATATTATGTAATTTGGTTTTGAATGAAAATGTTTTCTATGAAAATGTGCATATATAATTCATCTCTTAAATAGATGAACTGCTCTCATGACTGATTAGTAGACAATAAACAAATACGATCTTTCAATACAAAGCCCAACATCAGGGCCATATTGAAGATCCAGGGATCGCAACATCGTTGCTCCCCAAATGACACAAAAACAAAAATAAAGGATGCAGTAATCTCTCCGAATTCCAAAAAAAACTTTCTAAGTTTCAAGGACATCCGTTTCAACGGATTCCATTTGGAAACATCAAATGTAAATGAAAAACAAGTTACTGTATGTAACGTCTCAAGAAAAAATCCATACTTGAACGTTTTGAGAGTCTTACAGGCCTCAACCATACAAAGATTCGGAGAAAGGAAGCGAAATTAAATGGAGCACCTGAAGTGTCCGACATCAGCCAAGTTTTTACTCTGGCATGATAGACTTGGCCACCCTGGATCAGTGACGATGGACCGCATCTTATCCCATGGGTATGACTTGAAGAACCAGAAGATTCTTCAGAAGGGAGAATTCCCTCGCATCCCTTGCTATAAGGGAAAACTAATTACAAGTCCATCTCTACGAAAAGTTGAAAAAGAATCTCCACGCTTTCTCAAAAAGAATATAAGGAGATATATGTGGATAAAATCCACCCCATTAGTGGGCTATTTCAGTACTTCATTATACTGATAAATGCATCCTCAAAATATTCGTATGTGTGTCTACTACAGACCCGTAACTTAGCTTTTCCAAAGCTATTGGCACAAAAATAAAAATGTTGCGGGCACATTTCCAGACAATCAAACATAGAAAATAAGTCTGGTTAATGTTAGGAAATATACCTCCTGATCAATTCAAGAGTACTGCCAAGCAACGGGAATAGAAAATGAACATACAAGTGCCGCATATTCATACCCAAATGGGTCGGCAGAGTCACTGAAAAGTAGACTCCAATGGATTGAACGTCCATTAAATCCCGATTGCTTATGGATGCATGGGACATGCAAATTCTGCATGCTGCATCGTAAATGAAAATAAGACCCTCTGGAGGTCAGAGTCTCCAATGCAACTTGCATATGGAATGCCATCGAATATTTCTCATCTGAGAATCTTCGGTCGCGCAGTTTAAATCCCCATCGCACCACCACAGAGGATAAAAATAGGTCCTCAACGTCGCCTAGGTATCTATGTATGGTTTGACTCACCTCAATTATAAGATACCTAGAACCCCAACCGAGGGACTTATTTAAGGCACATCTTGAAGACTGTGATTTCGAAGAGACGAGTTTCCCCAAAATAGGCTCAGACACTGAGAAATCTGGTGCAAAGCAAATTATAACGTGGGATACAAAAAGTTTGACCTACCATGATCCGGTAACAAAATAATGTGAAGATGAGATCCTGAAGATCCTCTACATATAGAACAATGTTCACCAGTTACCGGACTCATTTACTGACAACCAGAAGATTGTCAGATCACACATCCCTGCTGCAAAAACTCCAGCTAGGATTGACATCCCCAAGAATGGATGCAATCCACCAGCAGCAGAAGTGGCTGATCCTCAACAGAAGAGAGGCAGACCACTATGCTCCAAGGACAGAGACTCCTGGAGACCTTAAGACAATACTACCACAGGACAATGAGCTCCTGTCCACACCATCACCCTTCCCGGAATCCACTGCAGAGGAACTGCCTGGAAAAACTGAAATTGAAAGTAAATGTTTGTACGTACTGGGGAGGTGCTGGACAGATAGAACATAAATTGTCGACAATGTATTCACGTATCATATTGCCATATACATCGCAAAAGCGATGATGTTTATAAATTATCGTTCCAAACTCCGTTGCTAGTATGCAAACATAGAGATTGGCCAAATGTGGAACGAGGCAATAAAAGATGAGCTGGACTCACTTATGAAACGTGAAATGTTCGGACCTGAAGTCCAGACACCAAAAGGTGTCAAACCTGTGGATAAAATAAAGTATTGCACACATAAGAAAAATAAATACAAAATCGTATGCTATAAGGTACAACCTATAGCCCAAGGAAAATTTCGTTGAAACTAAGATGTGCTGTCTTATAAATGATGCATCAGTCTCCCTAAGTTATCAAAAGCGAATAACTTACGATTTGACGAAGGAAAATTTTGGATATGTTGTTATTGGATGTTGTGACGGCATACCTTCGTGGATATCTTGGTAAAGATAATTTTCACATTTCCTTAAATGCCTGAATAGACTTCGGGACGTCTATTCAATTGAAGAAAAACAATAAGTATAATAAATAAATGTACAACCAAGAGAATCATTTGACAAATCAATGATTCCTACTGAGGGTTGTATTTGCATCTAAGCAAAGAACAGGATTAGAGCTCATAGTTGTAAACAACTAAAATCTCATCGGATCTCCTGAAGAGAAAACCGAAACATCTGTTCAAGCCTGACTATTAAACATGAAATGAAAGACCTAGGCAAATATAAAGTCTTGGCTCAAAGAATCCTGTTACAAAGCCCAGAAGTACGTTGGAGAAATTAAAAGGACCATTGACATCCAAAGTACACCTACGGTAGTATACTAAATGGATGTACAAAAAGAACCCTTCCGATCGCTGGAAGAGGGGGAGGATATAACTAGTCCTAAAGTCCCTAATCTAAGTGCAATCAGGCACTCCTGGCTAACTGCACGCGTCTCGATATAGCTATTGCAGTAAACTCATTATCCAGAGATAGTTGGCACCTAAAAAGGGCCATTAGACCGGAGTTAAGCCTTCTGCGCTTCCTCCAAGGGTCGAAAGATTTGGATTTACAATATGAAGTATCATCCTCCAATGTTCATGCAAATGCAGGTTACATGTCCGATCCCTATACTGAGCAATCACAGAACGAGTACCCACAGTGAGATGGCCATCTACTGCAGATCTGCAAAGCAATTTATGAAGGCGACATCATCATATCATTCCGAGATCCTCACCATACCAATGGTGTATTTGAGGGCGCCTGCTGGTACATCACATCCCAGTGACGATTGAGATAGAGGCTGGTATTGTGGAGCTGACCAATTAGTCTGAAGACCACATCAGAGGCGACGATACTTAGCACACCTCTCCAGAGTTTCTGGATTCAGCAGCTGCTTAATTGTGATAACTTTGTAATCTGTGTATATTTTCGAAATGTTGTAAATAGGAGTGATGAGATAAGCCTAATAGATCTGAAAGCCTAAGAGCTTTTACAGATCAGGGGGAGTTGAGGGAATTTGTACCCTTTCCCTTAGCTATGATTTTTCCCACTGGGTTTTCCATAGCCAAAGGTTTTAATGAGGCAAATCACATCAACTCTGGATCCTGAAGTATCCACCCCTCTGTGACGCTCAGAATCCAGAAGTATTCATGAGCAGAGTCACTTGTACAAATCAAGGGGAGTTACAAAGCATTTGTGCTCTTTTTCCTTAACTATGGTTTCTCTCACAGGGGTTTCCATAGCTAAAGGTTTTAACGAGGCGAACCTCACCAACTCAAGATCCTGAAGATGTGAGACTCTTATTAAGCTCAGAATCCCGAAGTACTCTTGAGCAGAGTCCACACCTATGGCTGGATAAGGGGGAGTGTTGTGAATGGAAATAACCAGAGTCGGTTAGGATTGCAGGTATCTTAGAGATACGCCCATATCTATGTATTCTATCTTTCTACTCTCATATCATGCCTATAAATAAAGGGTTGGGGGTTCCTCCCCCAGTAGTTGATTCATAACAAAAACTTGTTTTAAAAGATCACAAAATGTGCATGCTACTTAAAATATTTATCGCATAAAAATTTTAAACTTTTAAAATCAGTTTTAAAAATATCACATAAATTTAAAACATCATTTTAAAATATTTCATGCTTAAAAATTTATCATATAAAATTTTTAAACATCTAAAATCATTTTAAACTTATCGCATAAATTTTTAAAGTTTTAAAATCAGTTTTAAAATTATCACATAAATTTAAAACATCATTTTAAAATTTCATGTTTAAAATTTTATCATATAAAATATTTAAATATCTAAAATCTTATTTAAACTTATCACATAAATTTAAAGAAACATTTTAAAAGGCATCTAAAACGTTTTAAAAAATTTATCTCCTAACTTAAAAAAATTTTAAAAGTATTTTAAAAGCATTTCAATTAATTAATCGCAATTCTAGATCAGCATACAAACCTGGCTCCGATACCATAGAAGGGTTTTTGCGGACCCTCAGGGCACAAATCCGTGCCCGTCCTAAGTCAGACGGAACCCGGAAGCAAAAATATGCAGCGGAAAAAATTATGTTAATCTAATTAACATGCAGCCCTAAGGAACCAGACCCTCTTAGCCATGATCTCTGCCAACTCGGGGTGGATCTGACCACTCCAAGAGGGATAAAAACTACTGTGAATAATTAAAACGAAAGCTTCTAAAAAACATGCCCGAAGTCTCAACCCTGGGGCGGGCAAGATGTTCCGCACCATCTTTCGAGCCGCTCCCCATCCCACGCCGAGCCGCTCCTCGAACTGCTCCTCGAACCGCTCTGCATCCCGAGGTAAGTAATCCTCGTGTCGCCGAGCCAACCACGCGGCGAAGAAAGTTTCACACGAGTGAAAGCATTCGCCAAGATTTCGGATCTGAATCCGAACTCCTTCGTGGCTTTGCTAGAGCCCTCAGGAGTAAGGCAGAAATATAGGGAGAAGAAGAATATTAATTTAAGCCTAGATCCGAGCGTGCTTCAACATTTATGGGAGCCGCTCAGATCTGGAGCATGTGATGAGTTTGGAGGAAGGGGAGGTCCCTATTTATATAGGCGACTGACTCTTCCCTTTTCCGCACAACCGATGTGGGACTATTAAACGGAGTTAATAAATTCAATTTAGTTTGTCTTTCAAAAAGGCCAAACTTCCGTGAATTTTAACACCCTCACTGTTGAGCTTCATGATTGATACAACCTATCAATTCAAAGGGCGTTCAACGGTGAACGCATAGGAAAAAATGGCGAGTCAATCTGAATCCATTTGACCTTCCAATTGATCGCCCAAAGTTCAGCCCAAGGCTTGTTTTTCATAAAAACTAAGCCGTCAAAAACTGCTCAACCCCTAGTGTTCTGCACCCAACCTGTTGGGCCCACACTGCCAGCTTCACTGGACCTGGGCGCAGCCCAGGGCGCCTGGGCCCAGGCGGGCCAGGCGCCCGGTTCTGCTGGGCCTGGCCAGGCACCCAGGTCAGACCTGGTCTAGCCTGGGTCAGCCTGGTCTGACCCATGAGCTGTTTTTGGGCGTATTTTGGGCATCTGGTGTCTGATTTGGACGCTGTTCGAACCTGGGTTTAGACCGGGACATTCCCGTCTTACCCGTGAACTTTTCCTTGCGTTTATTTCATTAAATATTGTCGTAAACTATTTATGACACATTTAATCCGGTTTGCATCAAATGCAAAATAGTCCCAATCTAAGCTTAAATTACTATATTACATCAAATGCAATATTCCATCCCTTGCATCAAAATGCAAATTATTCTCCCTAACTAATTTCTACCTATTACTAGACGAAGGTCACAGTCTGTGTGAGACCCTACAGCCTGATCCTTACAACAGGTTGGGCTTGAAGGCCTATACGATAGTGACCACGAGCAGTGGTTGCCGTACATGCTTCAGAATCATAATTATGTGGTTGAATCATCGACATGAGTATTGTCGGGACCACCCTGACTGTGTCCGTGATGAATTCTGCAGTTTTAGTCTTTTCGTCTAAACTATGTCATGTAGATCAAGTCTAGGGTACGGTCAAACTGTCAACCCCAATAACTTGACTCCGGTTAGTTTCTATCAATCTTTAGTCAACTAATGTTGGACTTCTTCCAACATACTCTGATCAAAGATTTTACTAAAGACCGAACTAACTCTACGACACTAACTCCTATTGACCGGGAGAGACGAATCCTTTCTTGGTCATTACTCTCCTCGTACGCTTCAAGTGACACCCAATCAAAGACCTTTTGACAGGCCTAGCCTCGAAGTTAGGTCTGTGATCTTAGTGGCACCGTTCACTCACAGGTTCGTAAAATGACCTCAAGTCAAAAGACCAACTTGCCTATCATCACTAAGAGTTATTATTGACAGATTGGTCAATATAACCATATGATAACTCTTGTGAATCATTCAGTGAACTCATTCTCTAATGACCACCTGTGTCTCATCTTCGACTTCGCCAAGTCAAACGATCATGAGATCATCACCACCGCTAAACGGTGAAGACTAAGACATAATGGTCTATCCGATGTTTCAATATCCTTGTCTCGAAACATCTACGATCACGAACCCTTTTAGAATTATGCTACAGACGGTCAAACATTTCTCCATGATCGAGATACTCATCTCGATACCTGTTTGACCTTGCATAAAGTCTCAGGACTTTACCTAAGTTATTATCTAATGTTAACTACATTATAAAATAACTTAGATAAATTATTACCAAACAGCTTACTGTTATAACGAACAAGATGTTTGTGCGATTCACACTAAGATAAATAGCCTCGAGGGCATCATCTCTCTACAGGAGGGTCTGAGGAGGCGAGGTGAGGTACGTCGAGCTTAGGGGGAGAGAAGATGACGATGGTGAGGGCTTGGTGGCCTTCGGGCTAACAGAGGAGGCCGAGGGTATGTTGGCGGTGGCGTTGGGGTTGTCGAAGGGTAGGGCTGTCGGCGGACTGATAGGGTCTTGGCCGTCAGGCGAAGGTAGAGGGAGGCGACCGTGCGGGCTGGAGCGACGGTGTGGGGTGACGGTCGTGGACAGTGGGAGTGTTCAGAGATCGGAGGGAAGACGGCGTCGAGGATCTGCGGCGAGGAGAACGGCATGGGCTGAGGAGGATACGGGCATTGGCGGTGGGTTCGTGAGGCGGGGGTTTTCGAAAGTGAGGAGGTCGGAGCTGTGCTTGCGGTTTCTGGGGTTTGAAAGCCACTGGAAGAATGCAGTGATTGGAGATATCGGAAAGGGAACAGGGACACAGATGCTTCGACTGGGGAGGCAGATCGACGGGAAGGCAATGGGCTGAGTGGAGTTGTGGGTAAGCAGCCTGCTAGGTGGGTGGCCTCCGCTGGTCAGAACAGGGGTCCGCCCATGCTTCCGCTGCCGAAACAGGGCTCTCCGACGTTGCGGGGTAGATGAAAGGGAGAAGAGAGGTTGTGTCGAGGGTGATGCGCGCGTTGATGAAAGGAGGGCGGTGGGAGTGTGCTGTCGAAAGTGGCCGTGTGATTGGGGCTTCGAGATCAGCATGGTAGCTCAGAGTTGAGGTTTGATGAGTGGCGGCTCGATGGATTCGTGGGATTTTAAGAAGAAGAATGAACAGAAGGAGAAGTTGGCGAAGGACGTGATATCTTTACAGTTGAGGGTTGCTACATGGAATCGGGGGTTAGTTGCATGGATCCCTTCGGATCCGCAGAGTGAGAGGAACATGGGGGGAAACGTCGCGTGCATGGGTTTTGAATGGGTCAGTGGAGGGAAACGTGAAGGGTGACGAGAACATCTCGCCTGTACGAAATGGTGCGTCTGAGGAGGAGAGCTAAGGACGTGGGGAAGAGCTGTTATGTTATTAAAGAATCAGTTTATTAAGATTTTGATTAGTTTAGGTAATTAAGTTAATTAGAATATGATTTGGAAAAAATTCATTTAGGCTTGGATATTGGATATGAAAATCGGTTTAGTTAATATTTGGAGATTCGAGATCGTTATGGCAAGATGTGATTTGGTAACCTGGTTCGGTTAGGATTTAATGTAGATTAGTTGGGTTAAAAGATAACGATTAGATTTAGTACATTAAGATATCGGATTTAATTTGTTATAATTAGGGAAAGAATTAATTAGGTTATTAAAACCTTTAAGATAATAAGAGACTAGGATAATTGTTAAGATTTAATTTAGAGTAATTAACATTTAGGGAAACTTATTGTTAAAGTAATTTAGATTAGACAAGTTAAGACGAGTAGACATTATAGTTATTCAAATTAAGGTACTAGAAATTAGTTAGGGTTTTGGATATGATTTGGGTCATCTATTTGAGATATTTATCTATAGGGATTAGTTAAGGTAATATGAGATCTTGGTCGAGATATTTGATCGGTTTGGTTAAGATTTGATTCGGAGGATTGGCCTAATCAGGAATTGGTTAGGAGAGATTGATTTGATTAAGATATAGGATTTATTACGATCTGATTCGATTTAGAAAATTGGTGTAGTTAAAATTAGCTATGATTGGGATGATCTGACATGATGTTTAGATCGGGATCAGATTGGATAATCGATTCGGTCAAGGTATTCTTGATTGGTAAGATCGGTTTGGTCAAGATATGATTCGATTAATACCATTCAACCCCTGCATCCAACGTCAACCACAGGTTAGAGGAGATACTAACGCAATCATTAAATCACGTGCTCGAGCTATAATAAATACAGCCATATATATAACGATCACTCCAATAAATCACTATACTAACTAGATACGTACGAAAATACATATAGATAAAACTGGCCGTTAGAGAAAAGGTCGTCGATGTGGGGCAGAGGATACTTGTTCTTCACCGTCATCTTGTTCAGCTCGCGGTAGTCGATGCACATGCGCTGGGATCAATCCTTCTTCTTCACGAGCAGCACCGGGGTACCCCATGCAGATACACTGGGTCGTATCCATCCCTTCTGTATGAGATCATCCAGCTGAGCCCGAATCTCTTCAAGCTCAGGTGGTGCCATGCGATAGGGTACCTTGGATATCGGGTGTGCACCTGGTACAAGATCAATGGTAAATTCCAGGTCGAGATCCGGAGGCAACCCTGAGAGGTCATCTGGAAATACGTCCAGGAATTCTCGCACTATCTCAGGCTTCTCTTGTTCGTCTTTTGTTGCAGTCGCTACCGCCTTTGAAAGTCTGGCCCGGAACTTCACTGGTCCTTCCGATCGGCTTCCGCTGTGGAATTCGAACTTAGGATGGTTGGGTATTTCGAATTCTACCCTCCTTTGACGACAATCAATGGTGGCATGAAATGTCCCTAAACAATCCATTCCAAGAACGGCATCGAAACTTGGCATCTCTATCACCATGAAGTCAGCAAAAAGGTCTTGTCCACAAATTACTACAGAGCAGTGAAGGCATCCGCTGGTTATTGGTAGGGGACCGCCAGCCGTGTCGACCTTCCAACAGAAAGTCAGAGGTTCGACAGGGACAACTTGTGTGTTGACGAATCGACTCGCCAAGAAGCAATATGTTGCTCCCGAGTCGAATAAAGTGAGGGCAGGTTTACCAGCTACTAAGACGATACATGTGATCACTTGGCCCGTAGCCTCGGCCTCTTCCACCGTCATCGTATAAGCTTGGCGCCTCAGGGGTGGCACCTGTTGTTGGGTCTGCTGGTACACTTGCTGCTGAGGAGAGTGTGGTTGACGTTGCTGAGCAGGTGGTGGTGGTCGCTGCGGTGCATTCCTGGCAGGGGCATTGGTCGGAGCAGAGTTAGAAGGTGGTGGCCTCCTTGGGCAATCCCTTGCGGCATGATCCTTCGCCCCCACAGATCATGCAAAGGTTCAGATATAATCAACATTCGGACCAGAAATGTCCTGGCTTCCCACAATGATGACACACCTGACGTGGTGGTGGGGCCTGCCTCTTGAATTGTGTCTGCTGACTAGGCCGGTACATCTGGTTGGGTAAAGATCGTCGACTGGATCCAGCAGCAGGGGTTGGAGGTGGTGGACTTCTGGGAGGGGCAGCCATCTCACGCCTTTCTTGTCTCTCAATGAACTTATGTTCATGAGCTGCAGCCAGGACCTCGGTATGAGTGCAGAGTTGACGTCTGACCAAGTTCCATCGGATCTATATGTTGAGCCCTTGCTTGAAGCGTTGGGCTCGGGTCAGGGGGGTGGCAACCATCCCGGGAGCAAAACGGCGCAGCATTGTGAATTGGGCATCATACTGTTCCATAAACATAGAACCTTGCTTCAAACTGACGAACTGAGCTTGCAGTTCCATCTGAGCTTCGGGTGAAAAGTATAGGGTCTGAAAGTGGTCAGTGAATGTCGCCCAGTCGATGGGTCGTTGTAGACGATCTTCAGCAGAGTTCCACCAGATCCTGGCTCCATCAGTCAGTTGGGACTTGGTAGTGTCCACCCAAGCATGTTCTCCGATCTGAGCGGCTCTCAAATTATCTTCGATGCTTTGCAGCCATTCTTCGACCTTCAGAGGGCCATCCACACCATTCCAGGTCTTTAGGTGGAGTGACCGGAATTGTTGTATGCCTCCTCCGGGCTTCTGTTCTCCTTTGATAGCTTGAACCATCTCCCGCAATGCGAGATCAGAAATCTGGTGCACAGTGGGAGGAGGTCCGTTGCTGGTCTGGTTGCTGGCTCCGAATAGGTTAGCTCCATTGGGACTCTCGGAAGAGTTCCCGTCCATCTTTTGAGTGTCAAACCTGCATACATAGGAAAAAGTCAGCTTAGTCGAGTATCATATAAGCACATCCCGATTTTACTATACTATTCACGAGATATTTTGCACGGACCTACATGGGCCACCAAAATTATAACGACCCGCTCTCGGCGGCCCGTTACTTATTTGATTTATTTGCAGGTCTTGCAGTTTACCAGTGAAATCAATATAGTTACAATCCAGAGATGTACCATATACTCAAAGCAGCGTACACACATTATTACAGTCCAAATTAAAGTAAACAACAAGCAGCACTCTCTCACCCAAAATACATAAAAAGGAAATACTGAAAGGAAATGCGAATAGGAAATACATAGTACAACACATACACCAACACAAGCAGCTAAAACTCTGCAGCCTATGGGTCAAACTCAGTCTCCTTGAACTCGGGGGCAACCTCTTCGATCAAGTCATCATCTGTCAGTGCCATAAATGGAACCGTAGCTAAGTCACAACAATTCTAAATATAGAAAAGAAGCAGTGTACAAGTATGACAAAAGTAACTACGTACAAGCAGAGCAGAGTGAAAAGTAAAGTAACTGTACACAACTGAGTGGCAAAAGTAAACAACACTGAAAGGAGAGAACAACTGTACGTGGGACTGCGAGTGTAACAGGCTACTGCTGTAGCTAAAAGTACAACAAGAAAAGTACGGTGACTGTAGTAGGTAAAGTGCACGTACTGCAAGTAAGTGATCGTGCGACCTACACTAGAACTATATGACTCAAGTCGGAGAGTACAATATGTGACCATCGAGTTCATCTCTTGCCCGGGTGCGCTTACCCAGACGAATGCCGAAAACACAGGCAGCTAGACAGGATGCTGACATGCAGCATTTTTATATTTGCCGAAACACAGGCAGCTAGACAGGATGCCAAAACTCAGGCAGCTAGACATGTAGATTGAACTCCAATCACTCTCGAATCTCTCAAATTATGAGTTAGCGCAAAACCCCAATGAAGTGTCAAGTGTTTTACAGGATGTTCCACAAGATGTTCCATACGATATATCACACGATGTTAGTCAACCCAAGTCCACTGGTTGACTTTCTTATTGAAAACCAGAAGTTTAGAAACTCTTTTCAAAGCAGGCTGGGCCAAAGCAAAGTGAGGATAAAGACAAGTCCAATATTCGGTGTGTCAATTCCATGCTTCGAGTATGTAGTAGTATTGTTTAGCACACAATTTACCCAAGTTGATGGGTTGTGCTACAACCACCAAAGTTAAAAGTTGGCAAAGTAATCTGTACTTGATTATTTTCCTATTAGGTTAAGTTTCTATTTCGGTTCCAGTCAAGTAGCCGTTCTGAGGCTATAGTGGTGTTTTTAAGTTCGTACGAGGACACTAGCTAATTTTCTAATTCTAGAATTAGTCGTGACTTACAAAATTCAAGGCCGTCGTAGCAAGCCGAAATTAGATCTAGGGCTTCCTCGGAAGTTGGTGCACAAGAATTGGTACCTGCAACCCAAAAATAATTGGTTAGAGAACACGACATTTCCTATCTAAATAATTTGATCGCTCTGATTTTTAATATTAATGAAACGGTGTCGAAAAACGTTCAAAATTTTTATATAGGCTGAAAATGAAGATTATAATTTTACTGCAAGAGTAAAATAATTTCAGAAGTCTCTGTTAATTTTTTATAATTTTCAGAAGCTCAAAAATCTCTTAAAAACTAGTTTTACTTAAGTAACGTAATCATTCAACATTTTATTCTGGATGCAATATTAATCGGAATTGTTCAAGTGAGCAGTCAAAACGACCGTCTCGAATATTACTAGAAAATATATTTTTATCATGTATCAGTGTACGTGAAAATACAAAGTTATGGTTTTTTAAAAGGAAATTACGTATTTAAGTTTTAGGGTTAAAAATTTATTTTGAAAAAACTAAGCATTTGATCGAGATGAGACCAGTGCCATTGGATCCAGAATATTATTTCTGATTTTCTGGAGCTAGTCTCACATTTTTTGACCCTTATATAATTACTTATGAATTAAAACCATTTATCCTTATAAAATAATTTATAAAATACTGTATTTATCTATATACGAATACGTATCTTGCGTATTTGTTTTTAAAAACTCACCCTAACTGTCGACTGAGCGTGGGGTGGGGGCGATCGACGTCGGAGGTGGGCTCGGGGGCGACTGCGACGGAGGAGCGGTCGACGGTGGCTCGGCGGCGGGGGGCTCGGTGGCGAGCGGCGGTAAGCCACCGGAGATGCGAGAGAGCGGGAGAGAGAGTGACGATGGGCAGGGTTCGCTGAGAGCTGTAGCAGGCTTGGGGCGGTGGCCGGAGCGAAGCACAGTCGTCGGGGGCCCGTTCACCGGAGGTGGGGAGCTCGGACGTGGGGCTGGGTAGCGACGGCGTCCACAGAGGGGCACATCGACGTCGTTGTATGGACAGGAAAAGGGGGGAGCTCAGCGGTGTTGGGAGCTGCTTGGGGGGGCAGCGGTGCTGGACGGCGGGTGGCGTACAAGGCCTCCGACGGTGAGAGAAGGAGAAGAGGGGGTTGGGTTCGGCTGCCGTGGGTTCGGGAGAGAGAACGAGAGTGAGAGAGATTGAGAGGGAGAGAAAATTCGAAAGGCCTAGGTTTTTTTCGAACATGGAGAGAGAGAGAGAGAGAGAGAGAGAGAGAGAGAGAGAGAGAGAGCTATCTGTGTGTGTTAATTAGGGGGTTAAGGGGGGTATTTATAGGGTTAATTAGCAATTAATAGGGTTGTTGGTTTCATTGACTAACTTAGACAATTTTAATACGGTGGTTAGCTTTTTGACTAAGCTTAGACAACGTTTCTTCCCCATGTGTTAGTCATGGTTAGGGTAATCTAATAGTTAATTAGGTTAGGGTAATTAGTAATTAGGTTATTGTAATTAGCTAAGGTAATTAGTGACGGTAATATTGAAATATCATTTTCTCTATACAAACGATTCCGAAAATTACAAAAACATACCTATGGATTCGTATCGTCACGAGGATCACAAATACGAGATCTATTTTGGGGTTTGAGCTACGGAGATACTAGTTTTAGGCCAAAACGTTTAGGAAGCGGGTTTGCGGGTTTTCTATTGATTTGACTTTAGAAAATTACGAAATTAATATGGGGAGACCTAAATGATCATAGAATGATACTGCAGAAGTTTGTAAATGTTTTGATAATGTTTGTATAGAAAATTAATTCATTAAGCCTAAACAGTAATAATTGAAAATGAATTTTTATCAGATTATTTCGAGATATTTGATGAAACCCGAACTTACTAAAATACTGCATAACTAGTTTGATACTTGAAAATATTTTTATAAGAAATTTCTGAAATCATAAAACTCCCGACGAACCATTATAAAATAGTTAAAAAAATTTGAAACTGTAATTATATGTATTGATGAAAACATGTCGTTACATCCTACACACCTTAAAATAATTCCATCCTCAGAATTTCTTAAACAGATAATCTCTGTTATGAAGAAGCTCAAGCAAATAAATGATGATAATGATCTAATAAATCAGAATGTAAATAACATGAAATATAATATTACATCATAGCATCAAGAAACAAGAGATGATGTTTATGAATACTTGCTATTGACATCACCATAGCTTCCGTAACTAGTCTCGAAACTTGTAAGATTATCTGATTCGGTAAATAGGTACGGGTAGCATTCTCACATATCATCTTCTCGCTCCCAAGTAGATTCTCTAGGCGAGTCGTGACGCCACATTATCCTGACAAGGTTGATCACTGACGTGCGTTTATATTTCATATATTCACGCACGTTTTCTTTTGTGTTTCCCCGTGTTTTTCGCCGTCTTTTATTCGTTTTCTTGTATTTTCTCGTTTTCTTTCACTTTTTCTTTGTTTATCCATGTTTGCAGGAGGTTGACCACGTAGGGGACGTTTAACGATGATATCCCAAGTCCCCGGAGCAACGGGAGGAGTCACGCGTGATCCAGGGGGTCATACGCCAAAGAATACATCTTTCAGCCCCTCACCCGGTCGGTTGGTCATCTCCAACTGATCGGGTGATGCACGCGTGCACCACCCGGTCTCAGCCGGAGCTCACATGGAAGTCACCCGACCGGTTCGCAGACCGGTTCAGCGGGGGCCTGTTCTCTGTTTTCTCGAGCAAAATGCCAACCGATCGGGTGACTCTCACCCGATCGGTTCATCTGTAGCTAAAGATGAGGAGCTGAAGACACGGGCACCAAACCGATCGCTTCACCCGACGGCTCCAAGATCCAACCGGTCACTCAAGAACTCACCCGACCGGTTCATGTGATCGGGTGAAAGCTCGCCGTTTTCTGTTATTATTTTGTAACGGATCAACCAATCGGTTGACTTGTCAACCGATCGGTTGATGCGAGAGTCTATAAATAGAACCCCTAGGGTTCCAGAAACGGCAGGTGCGAGTTTTTTTACTGTTTTCTCACTTTGTGACGGCTGTAATTTCTGTTCTTTTGTAAGTTTTCAGATCTTCCTCAAATTTTAGTATTGTCTTATTTACTCTATTACTTCCGCATTACAATCGTCCGATTATGATTCCAACGGTTGATTTTTATTTAGATCGCTTTTTCATGGATTTTTGTGAGTAGTTCCCAAATCTGGGATTTTGGTGGAAACCCCTTCGGGGGCTCTTCCCGATGCGTCCATAGGGTTAGGAAATCGATAAGGATTAGGAATTTAACGGTTACGCGGGGTGTTTCATTGTCATCGGCGGCAAAAAGACCGCCTTTGACCGTTGGGCCAAGGGGGAATAAACTTGGCGGTTGACTCCCTAGCCATAGCTCACACCCATAGCGTAGACGTCGAATCCTAGCACGCGGGAGCGGCAGGATGAGACGTTGGGAGTTATCGTTGCGGGCTTAGTGCTCCCGGGATCGATCAGTGTTAATGGACATGGGAGTGCCCACTGATCGAATCCGGGAAGTCCGGTGTATCATCCTGGGCACCGACCGGAATATCGGGCCCATGGGATGCCGGTACCACTTTCAGAGGCAACGTCTCACCACTAGACCCTAATTCCGATCGCTATCCATACCCGTAGGCCGTATCGGCGAGAGTCTCTCGTCGGGTTGGAAACCAAAGTCCCGGGTTTTCTTTCTTGTTGTTCATACCCTTTATTTCTTTCCGTGACAACCATTTACCGATTCGGGCTAGCTCGCCCCCCGGGGTGATTTAGGTCCTACCTGACCCAAGCACAACCTCGCCTCCCTGAGTTCGATATACCCGCACCCTACACTAACCGTGCACTTGCGGTAAACGACACCGCGCCCACACCGTAAACCCGGGGGCGCCGGTCAATCACTTTATTCTTGAGGGTCTTCTGCCGTCGATCCATGATCTTGACTGGTTGTTGCTCGTAAGATAGATCCGGACTTGTTTACCACACAACTTCAAGCGTGAGGTGATGTTATGGAGAGCTGAGTTATACCCAGCTACGGACTTGAAGTCCCGAAGTCAGAGATTTTCCCACTCATAACATGCACGCATGGGGATAACATCTTTCTGATGTTTTTCTCTATCCTCAAGTGATGTCCACAGTTCATGAGGGTCTTCCACTGTTAGATATTCGGCCTTCAGGTTCCGATCAATATGTCTCCTGCTATAGATAATGGCATTCACCTTCTCTACATCGGAGACTCTAACAGTAGAAGTCCCTTCATCAGTTGTCACAGCCGTAGTTGGAGCTTGAATTGTGTGACTTATGCCCTGTGAGCGTAGATGGAACTTCAGGTCCAGCTTCCAGCTCAAGTAATTTTTTCCAGCCGTATCGAGAACATCAAAATTGATGCTCGCAATCTTTGCCATTTATCTAAGTATGGAATAAGCATGAATTAATTATATATCAAAAATCAAGACATGCATAGTAGTAAAACGAAAATTGTTGTGGGGCCACTAAAAATAATAAAAGTCCAAAGTCCAGTATACATTTCGAATTACGAGAAAATTAAAATTAAAATTTGGAAACCCTTGGGGGTCACATCATTAGCAATTTTCCTCCGTCTTCAGGCGAAGTATCTCCGGGCATTAGCTTTTACATTTAGTTCCTCACACATTTTCACTCAAATGGAAAAAATGCGAGGAAAATAAATAGTGGTGACTAATAATGGCCGATCCAAAAACCACAACATAGTTTTACCAACATTCCAGGCAGTTTATATAAGTATGCAACATCACATGCATATACAATACATTTTATTCAACATCGCAGGCAATTTTATTGGATAAATATATTAAATTTACGTTTAATAGTTACTTGGACCATGGGAAAACGTCATTACCCGTTAGTTAAACTAACGAAAGAGTGGTCTCAAGATCCTTGTAATTATTAAAACGTAAATTAATTATAATTTTAATCCAATTAAAAATAAGGCGATTAATAATGAATTACACATAGATTTTATATTAAAAATGTATAACTTGTAAGGATCGCCTTACCCTTGCAATACTAACAACAACACACTAGAGGGTGTTGCAAGATGTATGCCCTCGAGGCAATTTATCTCCGTATATCTATACAAACATCTTGTTCAAAATTACAGTAAGTTATATGGTAAGAATTTATCTAAGTTAAAGTATAATGTAGTTATCATTAGAAAATAACTTAGGTAAAGTCCTGAGACTTAATACAAGGTCAAACATGTATCGAGATGAGTATCTCGATCATGAAGAAATGCTTGACAGTCTGTAGCATAAGTTTAAAAGGGTTCGTGGTCGTAGATGTTTCGAGAAAATGATATCGAAACATCGGATAGATCATTGTGTCCTAGTCTTTACCGTATAGCGGTGACGATGATCTCATGATCGTTTGACTTGGCAAAGTCGAAGATGAGACACATGTGCTCATTAGAGAATGAGTTCACTGAACGACCCACAAGAGTTATCATATGGTTATGATTGACAAATCTGTCAATGATAGCTCCTAGTGATGATAGTCAAGTTGGTCTTTGACTTGAGGTCATTGTACGAACCTGTACGTGAACTGTGTGACTTAGATCACTGACCTAACTTCGAGGCTTGGCCTGTCAAAAGGTCTTTGGTTGGGTGACATTTGAAGCGTACGAGGAGAGTAATGACCAAGAGAGGATTCGTCTCTCCCGGTCAATGGGAGTTAGTATTGTAGTGTTAGTTCGGTCTTTAGCGAAAACTCTAGCTAGAATATGTTGGAAGATGTCCAACATTATTAGACTAAAGATCGATGCGAACTAACCGGCCTCAAGCTATTGGGGTTGACAGTTTGACTGTACCCTAGGCTTGAGTTAAACGACATAGCTTTGACGAAGAGACTAAAACTACAGAATTCATCATGGACACAGTCAGGGTGGTCTCGACAATACTCATGTCAATGAGTTAACTACATAATTATGATACTGAAACAGGGACGTCAACTGCTGCTCGTGGTCACTGTCGTATAGGGCTTCGAGCCCAACCTGTAGTAGGTTCAGGCTGAAGGGTCTCACACATAGTGTGACCTTCGTCTAGTAATAGATAGAATCATTAGGGAGAATAAGCATTTGATGCAAGGGATAGAAAATTGCACTTGCTGCAAATGATAATTTTAAGCCAAGATAGGGACTAATTTGCATATGTTGCAAAAGGGGTTAAATGTGTCTTAAATTGTTTAAGACCATATTTAATGAGGAAAAGTTTCCCTGTAAGACGAGAATGTCCCGCTCTTAACACAGGTTCAAACGGCGTCCAAATCGGACGTTAAATGCCCAAGTTATGCCCAAATATGTCACAACAGCACAAATGGGTCAAGATAGACCCAGACCAGACCCAGGTGCCTGGACAGACCCAGACATTTGGTCCAGGCACCCTGGGCCTAGGTGCCTGGCCCGCCTGGGGCCTGGGCGCCCAGGGCACAAGGCGCTTGGGTGCCTGGCCCAGGTTGGGCGCCTGCGCCCGGGCTGGGTTGCAGGCACCCAGTCAGCCAGTTTTATACAGTGGGGCCCACACGTTGGGCCCCACATCTGGGTGCAGAACCCTAGGCAGTGTGCAATTTTTTGACGGCTGATTTTGGACGAAAATCAAGCTTTGGGCTGATATTTGAACGATCAATTGGAGGGTCATACGAACTCCAATTGACTCGCTGTTTTTTCTTACGCGTTCACCGTTGAACGTCCTTCGATTTGATAGGTTGTATCAATCGTGAAGCTCAACGGTGAGGGAGTTAAAATTCATGGAAGTTTGGCCTTTATGAACGACAAACTAACTTGAATTTATTAATTCCAAAACAATAGTCTCACATCAGAAGTTGAGTAAAGGGGAGGGGTCAGCCGCTTATATTAATAGGAGTCTGCTCTCCTCCTCTAAACTCGTCCCAAGCTCTAAATTGAGCGACTCCCAAAAATGTTAGAGGACGCTCGGATCTAGGCTTAAATTAAATATTCTCTTCTCCCTATAATTTTTGCCTTGCTCCTAAATGGCTCTAGCAAAGCCACGAAGGGGTTCGGATCCGAGCCGAAATCTTGGCGATGGTTCACACTCGGGTGAAACTTTCTTCGACGCGTGATTGTCTCGGCGACAAGAGGATTGCTTGCCTCGGGATGCGGAGTGGTTCGAGGAGCATTTCGGTGGGGACGGGGAGCGGCTCGGAAGACGGTTCGGTACACCTTTCATGTACCAAGGCAATGTTCCGGGTATGTGAATTTAATTAGCTTTCCTTTAATTTAATCGCAGTATCTTTGCTCCCTCTTGGGGTGGTCAGACCCATCCCAAGTTGACAGAGATTCTGGCTAAGGGTCTTGAACCTTAGGGCCACGTTAAATAGTTTAATGTATCTATTTTTTCCGCTGCATTCTTTTGCGTCTGTGTTCCGTCCGACTTAGGACGGGCACATACTGTGCCTTAAGGGTCCATCAAAACCTGACAGTGGTATCAGATCTTATTCTGTATCTTGATCTAAGGACTGCTTGAAATACTTTTTAATGCCTTTTAAAATGTTTTAAATTTATGCGATAATTTTAAAATGATTTTAAAATGATTTAAAATTTTATGCGATAAAAATTCTAGTAGCATGCGAATTTTATGATGATTTTAAAACAAGTTTTTTATAAGATAAAAATAAAATGTTTTAAAATCATAATTTTAAATTTAAGTGTTAAATTTAAGAATGCATGTTTATTGTTTATTAGATAAATCTTTTTCTATTTAATTGTTAAATAGTTGGACACTCATTTTATGCGTTAAAATTAGTGTAGTTTATGCTTAGTGGATATGTTATTCTTGTTCCTTATTTGATATCACAAGACAGCCCTTTTAGGTTATCCATTAAGAACTCATTAAATTCATGAAATGAATTTTAATGACATGTTATGTTTTAATAAATCATTAACAACCTTTTGAGACCTAATTCCTGATTAGGGTAGTCCCTTTAACGACGATTATTATTTTAATTGTAATCATAATAATTCTCATTAAAAGACTACGCTTTAAAGCATTGTAAATGATTTTATTAAAATCCTAATAACAATTAGGATAGCACGTGAACCTTATAGGTGATAAGGATTTAATAAAAGTTATTAACAAATCCTAAAATTTTGAATTTAAGGATTCAACTAGTTGATAGGATTAATTAGTTGTTAATAAAAGCTTATTAGTCTATGGCACACATAAAAATGACAAGCTTCATTCAATGGACCATGATCCGGTCAATGTGCTTAGCTAAGTTTGTTGGATCACCCTAGCTAGTCTAAGGGATAAGTGATCCTGGCTTAGTCAATTCCCTGACCATGTTCCGCTGGACCGCAATGAAGCGAATCATGATTATATGACACACTGGACTATATCTAAGTCAAATACGTTAATAATCTTCTTTCAAGATTAGTCGTAGCCCTCCTTGTTTTAGGGGTTGACAACTATAGGACCAGTGTTCCAGTTGTTGAGCTACACTCAAGCTGTGATATGGCAACCTTGTAGAAACCAACTTCTTAAAATACATATGATGTAATCTTGATTTGACCCAAACCGTCGTGTCGTGAATACACCAAGCGCCAACGTAAGTTAAATCTAACGATGTAGTCTAGACTTGACCCAAACCGTCGTGTCGTAAATACACCGAGCGCCGGCGTAAGTTAGGCTAGACAAGAAAACAAGGGTCCGACTAGACTAGTCGTTGTGATTTGGATGAGCACACTCATGATCACAAATGGCTAGGGGTAAAACCGATAAGAGAGTCATATCTGATATGATTGATGAAGAGTCATCTACTGATTACAGAGTCAAGCAATTTGTTGAGCTACACTCAAGGTTGTTAGGCTCAGGCTGATTGGATCTCTTACCCATTGATCTAATCTGATTAAATCGTTCATTATTAAGGCTTAGAATGATCATAAAAATAGTGGGAGGATATAGATAGATAAAAGCACTTTTACCTATATTTAATACTGAAAATATGCTAAACTAGGGTAAGACTATGTTTAACGATGGAATCCAAAACATAATATTAAACTGGTCAAAATATTTGGTTAATGGAATATCAAGTTAAATTCTAATCGATAGTATAAACTATATTCTCGTTGACATTAAAATGGCCTTCTTAAGGACAGACTTAAGGAATATGATTTCATTAAGTTCAGAGTCCAACAAAATAAATGCACACTACATGTCACTTGCCTCTATATGAGGCAGCTGGAACATATTGATGTTCAATAGCAAGTTTCTCTATACAATTTGTTGAGCTACACTCAAGGTTGTATGGAAAGCAGGTTCGATCCGTAAGGTTCAAAAATTCGATCAAACTGTTTGAATCGAATAAGAGTGCATGCGCGGTCCAAGACTATGTATCCCAATTGGATCTTGAGACGAGCAACTTGTTGAGCTACTCTCAAAGTTGCAAAGCTCAGGCGTTTGGATACATGAGATGCTAGCATATCTATTTAAATTTTTGTTGAGATGTTTAATATCTAAATGAGATTTAGAAAAGGAAGAAGGCACTAAGGAAAAGTCAAATTGAGAAAGATAGTTTTATTTATTATTAGTAAAGGCATAAATAGGAGGGACTGAAAATGTGACATATTTGATGTCACGATTTCAAAGTAATTGTTATACAAAAGATGTCTAACACATTTTTTGACGAATGTCGTCACCTTGCTTCTAAAGCAATGTTTTGTGTTAGTAATTTGTAATAACTATAATATATTAAATGTTAATATATGAATATGCAAGCTAGTAATAAACTTATATGGCAAAATAGACTAGGTCGTACCAAAGAGACTAAGCTTCACAAGTCACATAAAGAGGGGCCTGACCTCTTGTCTTATGAAGTCTACGGACACTTGTGGACCTTATTCTCAAAGGTATGATGGCCGAAAATCCTCCTGTAAAATAGTTGGAGAATGAGTTGTCACAGTCTCGTACATGCTGATGTACCTGGACCCAAGTCTAAGTTAGCCAGGATAAGTCTTTCTTATTATTATTACTGCACGTGTTCTTGATGAAACACAAGTCTGATAAAATAGAGAACAAAATGATAGAAGTATTTGAAATGATTCGATTAGATCGAAAAGTCAAATACTTTGCTGTATAAATCTTGCATAAAAGAAAATGTGATTTTCCCTCTGGTCAAGTATTTTTAACATATTGGATGTGTTAGAGAGCATGAATCGCACCTTGTTAGACATAGTGCGACTCATGGCAAAGTGGCTGAGTTACAATCCTCCATCTGGGTTAAGTACCAGATAGAAATGCCTATGTTCTGATAAGGTTCTACGAGGACCTTATTAGTAAGAATTCATTAAATCAATCATTAGGAAGTTAAATGATTACTCGAGTCTCGTGAGACGAAGAGTCGCGTTAGACATCATGGTCAATGATGGTTTAAGATAACTTCCAGGATGAAATTCAGAGTATAGACTCTGATTAACAACTTGATGCAATAGGTCATGCACGTAGATAAAGTATGGACTTTAGTTTACGTGTCCAAAGAAATTGTTTCTTAAATGTCTGCAAGTAAATCTTCGAGTTTAGAAGATTGGTGCAGAAAGAAAGTAATGAAGTACAGTTAACGTTGGTTGAGAACGTTTTCATCCTAATTCCTATAAACAGATTATGATGAAACTGTCTTGCCAGCAGATGCGTACATATCTATACGGATCGAACTCGATGTAAACGCTCATGATAACCATGAAAACTGGAGCATTCAATTACAGTTCGTTTTATAAATATGATTTAGAAGAACAAACTTATATGAATTAGCCAGAGAGTTTTCAAGGTCAGTAGGAGCAAATAAAATACATGCGAGGCATCAAGAGGCGGGAAAATATATATTTTGACAAAGTAGTCAAAGTTTGACACTTTATCAGAAATGAATATGAGCCGTCTAAATGACCAATAACGTATTTATAATTATTGTCGTAAGGTACGATGAGCTGGATGAGATCCAGGAAAATTAAATGGATTCCAAAGGACCAAAGTAAATTATTTGGATGAGATTCAAATGAATGGTCTAAGATAAACATAGAAAACCCCCTTAAGTCTAATCAGTAGACGGTTTAGCAGATCCACTCACAAAGGCTCTACCACGTGAAGTCTGGAAAGACTTATGTGTAAATGTGGTATGAGATACCGAGATAAATGGGCCTGAGTGCAAGTGGGAGATGTTACGAGATGTATGCCCTCGAGGCAATTTATCTCCGTGTATCTATACAAACATCTTGTTCAAAATTACAGTAAGCTGTATGGTGAGAATATATCTAAGTTAAATGATAATGTAGTTATCATTAGAAAATAACTTAGGTAAAGTCCTGAGACTTAATACGAGGTCAAACATGTATCGAGATGAGTATCTCGCTCATAGAGAAATGCTTGACTGTTTGTAGCATAAGTCTAAAAGGGTTCGTAGTCGTAGATGTTTCGAGAAAAACATCGGATAGACCATTGTGTCATAGTCTTCACCATATAGCGGTGACGATGATCTCGTGATTGTTTGATTTGGAAAAGTCGAAGACGAGACACATGTGCTCATTGGAGAATGAGTTCACTGAACGACCCATAAGAGTTATTATATGGTTATGATTGACAAATCTGTCAATGATAACTCTTAGTGATGATAGGCAAGTTGGTCTTTGACTTGAGGTCATTGTACGAACATGTGCATGAACGGTGTGACTTAGATCACTGACCTAGCTTCGAGGCTTGGCCTGTCTAAAGGTCTTTGGTTGGGTGACATTTGAAGCGTACGAGGAGAGTAATGACCCAGAGAGGATTCGTCTTTCCTGGTCAATAGGAGTTAGTGTCGTAGTGTTAGTTCGGTCTTTAGCAAAAACTCTGGCCAGAGTATGTTGGAAGATGTCCAACATTATTAGACTAAAGATCGATGCAAACTAACCGGCTTCAAGCTATTGGGGTTGACAGTTTGACCGTACCCTAGGCTTGAGTTAAATGACATAGTTTTGACGAAGAGACTAAAACTGCAGAATTCATCACGGACATAGTCAGGGTGGTCCCGACAATACTCATGTTGTAATGCCCCGCTCCACAGGATACCCGGAAAGTACGAATCCGTCCCAGTAGATCCCTATAGGAGCGAGTGTTACGAAGGAAATACAAAAAAACGAGCAGGCCACTGCGCACTGCTGGGGTAGCACCTGTAATGTTCCCAATCACAGACAACAAATAACCAAAGAACAATACAGAATAACAACAACACCAACCAGAGTACAACACAAAAAGGTACATCGTCCACATGTACATACTGCAGTAACTGATACACCATCTCAGTTCTACCCCACAAGTAATACCCCAAATTCAACCACTCTCTATCACATCCCCTCTCCCCACCCCACACTCTCAACTCTGCCACTGGACACCACTGCATCACCTGCTACCAACTCCAAGAGTCAACACCTATAAAGTCAACGGGGGCACGTTAACACGTGTCCCAGTAGGATATCCTAATTCCACGTAGTATACCATCTACATGCATGAGCTAATATGCATGGAATATGAAGTGCAGTACTATAGCATGCAAGGAAAAACATGTGTATATAATGTTAAGGTAAAAGTAGGAAAACATACCTGCCAAACTGGTGTATAGTTGCAAAATAGAGTTAGTACTACGAATCATATATAAGGTAAATGAATTAAAAGTGAATAACAACCAGGCATAGACCAAGAAGGAACTGCACGAGGTGCCAAAAGTCAGTCACACATATCACAACCAACTGTAACTGTCAAAGGACTACAAGAGTCTCAAGCCAGGCTAGTGCCACAAGCATATTAGTAAGCTTAGTCAATCAATTATGAGCTCATTTATCCACTTTGTTATTGGAAAACCTGGGTAAACTTTGGATATAAGAAACTGGACTTCACCCCCAAGGGTTGGGGTGAAAATGCACACGGCGCAGTGGACACGGACACTGTACGACACCGAGCCTCTCAGCTCCCCCGTCCCTGGCAGGAGTGAGGATCTCCATATAATAATACAACCTCTGTATGTCCCCTTCACTCCAGGTAAAGGCGAGTGGGAATAAGTATCACATATCACATTATCTTTCCCCCCACTTCTCCGTCCAGGCCTCATATCCACAGTTTACTCAAATTTCCCTTAAAACCCGGGTTTTGCTAACTCACCCTCATCAGAGAGGATTGAAACTTATCCAATTTTATAATTTAACATCATACGTAACATGTTAGGGGTCAGGATGGCTGGTGGACATATCACCTTAGCCGTCCATCATTAAACATAGGGTCATTGATTCGGGTTGAATATTGCATATTTAACCCCCAATTTAGCCCTATTTTGTGCTCATATAATGCTTAATGGTTCTCTAATACGTTCGTATTTTGTATATCACTATTTATTAGAGATATCACTTGATTTGTGCACGAAGTATAAATTTTAGTGAGTATTTCTGCCTTTTTATATTTTTCATGGCTAGATCTCAATCTCACGATTCCAACGACTATTTATTTGTATTTTTCTGAGATCTGTGCTAATTACTGTGTATTTTTGAGTGCAGAATACCATTTAATTGGGGAAATACGCAAGTAAATACGAAAATACGGTCGCAAGCCAATCATACGCTGCCACGTGGCATAATCCCATGCAATCCCGCCTGAAATCAACGGCTGGGATCTTCCTGAACCAATCTCCGAGCAGCGAAATAAGGGGCGACGCGGCGTAAGATCAATCGTTGGATCTCAATCCAACGGTCCAAAAGCGAGGCATTCGAATTCGAAATCTTTGTCGATATGGCATCATCTGGCCCGTCTATTTACAATCCAACGACCACAAATCGCCCCGCAATTTCGAAGCGCAGGCGGGATTTCCTTGGCGACGTGGCGTCATCCGGTCCGTTGCGTGTTGATCCAACGGATGAAATCGAGCTCAAATCGCAGCGAACTGGGCAAACGTCGAGGACACGCGGCATCGATCAGACGGCTCGCGTTTCGATCGAACGTCGTAAATTAATTCCGAAGCAACTTCGGATGCGGGCGAAGCGGCTAAGTTATGATCGTTGGATTACGATCCAACGGTTCAAAAGCAACTCCGAGCGGATGCGGGCGCCCAAGATTTAAAGGACACGTGGCTCTCCCACGCTTAATCCCGCATTGATCCGACGGGCAATATTTGAAGCGGCTGATGGGTTTGGTTTTAATAGAAATGGATGCGGGTTTAGACCCGTTAGCAACTCAAAACCCGCAATGCTTATTATATAACGTATTTTTAGGGTTTTGAGGGTATCCTGCCGTATTGGGGGCTCTAGGAGCCGTATTTCGCCACCAAATTTGGGACCCCTGGGGACAGAGGCTAGATCTAGTATCTGAAGGAGTTTGGGGTTCAATTGGAGAGAATTGGTGATAAAATTCTAAACTTTACCTTGTATTTGGCGTATTTAGCCTGTATTTTGATGTATTGATTATGTATTTGGCTATGAATATTGATTCTCTACCCTCCATGCGTGGTTAATACCCTCTTGTGCTGGTTGTGATGTTGTTAGATCTCTGAAATATCTGATTTTAATATCTTTTCGCCCTAATTTGCACGTTATATCGCGTATTTTGCTAGTTTCTACATGTATTATTCAAGTATATTCGTTGTTGATGTATTTGGATTGAATACGATCTTTGCGGACGTACTCGTGGTGATCCTTGCGGACACATTAGCTTATTCTCCTCATGAAACTAGTATTGTATGCGTACTTAAGGCACTTTTTCGATGTTCGTTTATCGTAATATTTTCCGACGTTCTCGTGCCCTGACCGGACGAAACGTTGAGTTATAGAAAAGATATTTAGAATCATTGATTGCATTGATCCTACCGAAATCACAATCAACACATTCTCTTCATATTGATACCCCAATATTGCATTCCACGTAGTTATCGTAGGATTTTCTTTTGTTATTTGAAACTCTTGAAACCATATTTTTATACTTGATAGGTGGTTGATTTTTATCGTATTATTACTCTTTACAAACTGAAGTTCATAGTTTTACAGGTCAGTTATCCCGTGGATTCGATACCTAGACTCACCAGGATATTACTTGTTCGATCTCCTGCGCTTGGGAGTAGTGCTCACATCATTTGAGACGAGGCAGTCATGCACTCACATGGCATGCCCTCTATCACAACACATCATCCATTCACAATTACAATGTATCCATGCTATTCAAGCCTCTAACTTCACCAATTATCAATGTGGCTCAAGGCCAACACTAACACATGCACGTTACTCAAATTACCGGATATTGCCTTCATTGAGGCATTTCATCGAACACATGATGGAATCATTTACATAGCCATTATAACATGAGTAAATCCAAGAGAAATTATCACAATGAACCACTACTTCAAGCAATAACAATGCACGTGCATAATAGAGGAAAATTTAACATCAAGTCGTAGTTATAACATCTCTTAAACATTTCAGCTTGCTAGAAATTGTAAACAGTCACCACAATTGACCATATATCATCAGTTTTTATTGCGAATTTGACAAAACCTACTAAATGAAAGTTATAGATATGGTAGTTTTTGATTCACATATAAAATTTCATGCAAAAATATGAACTATATGATTTATGGTGAATTAATTGGTGAAGCCTGTCAAATCTGTTTTTCGGACAGATTTCAGGGTCTGTATTAAAAACTAATTTTGGGCATGTTTCATCTAGAATTTCGAAAACTATGCACTGAGATGAATTTGTAGAAAAACTTCTTAACTTTACAACAAGACCAAGAACAGAAAATTCCATAGAGTGTGCATGTAATAAGCTTCATTTTTCTAAACTGTGTCAAGTTTGACAGAATTTCAGACATGTTGTGAACATTGAATTTTTTC
Source organism: Scilla litardierei (assembly GCA_030789695.1). NCBI lineage: Eukaryota > Viridiplantae > Streptophyta > Magnoliopsida > Asparagales > Asparagaceae > Scilla > Scilla litardierei. The sequence continues at coordinate 368,345,205 of CM061142.1, forward strand.
TCCTACTTATTGAATTGAATCTATATCAAATTTTATACAATTTTGGGGTATAATTGCGTGAACTACATGAATATATTTTAGTCAACTTCTATTTTTATCTAGGTTAAGAGATATGCATGTTTTAACAGAGGTTTAAGCTGCTGGAAATTCCAGGACAGATCGATGAACACAAAAGCTAAGTTAATTTACAAGAAACATGCATGCAAATGAAATACAAGGTGGAATTGGAAATCCTACCTCTTGAGAAGCTCCTTTTATAAGCCCTCATCTCTTCTCCAAGCCCTACATCATTCATGTTAGAATTCTCCTTCAAAAACCCTTACCTTCATTCCTCCTCCTTTCCTCTTTTTTTTCTCTTCTCTTTTTGAAGTGAACTAATCTCTTATGCAAAAATTAACGTGGAATTGGGAGTTTTAGGTGTTAAAGAAAGGGCAGTGGGGAGAACGTGGCTAGCTAGGGGAGAGAGGGGTGGAGAGGAAATGAAGAAAAGAAAAGAAAAGAATTGAAAAGAGAATGAGAGAAAGAAAGAGAGGGCTCTAGAAATCCCTTAAGAAATATCTCATACCCTTATCCTAACTCATCATGACACAAGGTAAAAGACTAAAATACCCTTTCCCAAATGCCCCTCAACTTCCAAGTAATTACAAGTTTGTCATTACTTTATGCACACACCACTCTAGTATGTACACACAGCACTTTTGGTCCAAATGACCATTTTGCCCCCACTCTTCTAAAAATTTACGGAGATGCCATTAACCCTTAATCCCTTTTCACACTTGCCCATACACACCTCACACATACTCTTATATACCCCCACTTGCACACGTGCACCACACGTGCACAAATGTACACATGTCGCCAAAACGTACGCCTTACCACCCTTGTATCGTATAATGCACGTATCACTCAAAACTGGACATGACACATGTCGATGAGTTAACCACATAATTATGATACTGAAACAGGGACGACAACTGCTGCTCGTGGTCACCGTCGTATAGGGCTTCGAGCCCAACCTGTAGTAGGGTCATGATGTAGGGTCTCACGCAGAGTGCAAACTTCGTCTAGTAATAGGTAGAATCATTAGGGAGAATATGCATTTGATGCAAGGGATAGAAAATTGCATTTGATGCAAATGATAATTTTAAGCCTAGATAGGGATTAATTTGCATATGATGCAAAAGGGGTTAAATATGTCTTAAATTGTTTAAGACCATATTTAATATAATAAACGCATGGAAAAGTTTACCTGTAAGACGAGAATGTCCCGCTCTTAACGCAGGTTCGAACAACGTCCAAATCGGACGCTAAATGCCCAAGTTATGCCCAAATATGTCACAATAGCACAATTGAGTCAAGATAAACCCGGACCAAACCCGGGCGCCTGGCCAGACCTAGACGTCTGGTCCAGGCGCCCTGTGCCTGGGCGCCTGGCCCCCCTGGGGCCTAGGCGCCATGCGCCTGGTGCCCAGGCCCAGGCGCCTGGGCGCTTGGCCGTCCAGGCACCCTGCGCCGGGGGCCCTGGGCGCCATTGAGATGTGAGCGAGTCAAGGATCTTCTCTACTCGATCCTCTTGGAAAATCACATTCCCAAGTCCTTCCAAAGCGTTCACGATATCAGTGAACCTTGTGAACATCTCCAAGATGTTTTCGCCTTCTTGCATCTTAAACAACTCATATTTAGATCTAAATATGCATTGTTTAGATTTCTTTACCTTCGAAGCCCCTTCATGAGAAATCTCCCATGTATGCCAAATTTCGTTGGCCGTTTTGCACATGGAGATGCGGTTGAACTCATTTGAAGTGAGGGTGCAATGGAATGCATTCATAGCCCTCGCATTGACTTTGATCGAGTCCTTCTCCACCTTAGTTCTTGAAGCTGCGGGTGAAGTAGGCTCCTCAAATGGCAACTCCGTGATGTCCCATAGGTCTTGACCCTTCATGTATATCATCATCCTGATCTTCCAACTTGGGTAGTTGGTTCCGTTGAAGAGCGGGGGTCGAGCGGTAGAGTGACCTTCTTCATGAGACGCGGATGTAGCGTTGAATGCCATCGTTGCAGTATGCTATAACCTCGCTCTGATACCAATTGTAAGGATCGCCTTACCCTTGCAATACTAACAACAACACACTAGGGAGGGGGAGAATATTGTAATGGCACAAATTGCGTATTTAAAAATTAAACTTGCAAATACGGAATTATAAATGTAAGAGTAATTTAAAAACCACAAAAATCCAAACACAAACACAATATATTACCCTGGTTCCCCAAATTTGGATACGTCCAGCCACACCAATATCCGCTATAATTCTCATACAAAGAAGTGAATACAATCTCACACAGAGATACCTCACACAGAGGATTTGGATTCTCACACAGAGAAATCCTTGCTTTCACACAAAAAGACATTTGCTCTCACACAGAGAGACTCAAACTCTCATACAGAGAGATCTCAACCAACCCCCAAACAGAAGGTTATACTCTCACACAGAGAGTAACTAGCTCTCACACAGAAAGCTAGGGTTTCAATGAAAATATCAAAGTAAAATAAATACTCTTACATATGCCTTGAAATGTACTTACTCATAAATGAATGCAAGGCATGGAAGAGGATCTCCAAGTGTTGAGATTTGCTTGAAAGCACTTAGATGATTTCCCTGGAGCTTGACTTCAATGCATGAAGGAGAGAATGAGCTCTAAGAGGGAAATGAGAGAGTTTGAGAGTGGCTTAATTAAACTCTAATGATTTTCAATCGCATCAAGAAGTTCTAATGAACTCAGCCCTCTCATATATATAGGAACACTATAGGAACTCTCAAAAGCCAAGAAAACAGCCAAAAACAAAAGGCTGCAACGGTTATATTTTGGGCAAAAACGTCACCGACAGTCGACTGATGAACAAATGACAGTCGACTGTCCAACGGCTAAATAATTCCCAACGGCTATAATCTGAGCCTTGACAGTCGACTGATGAAGTCGATACAGTCGACTGTAAACTGGACAGGCGCCTGTAAATCCTTCAGCAGGCGACTGCTGCAGGGGATGGAATAAAACAAAGAGATGCACTCTTTCGCAATGTCTGCAGACAGGCGACCGATGGCCAGTATACATGCGACTGTCAAATGGACAGGCGACTGTAAATACTGAGTCAGTCGATCGACTAGCAAACTGGGATGAAGCCCGGTCAATGCGAGTTTCGCACAGTCGACTGACGAACAAATCACAGGCGACTGTTGGAAGGCAGGCGACTGTAAATAGACCGTCAGTCGACTGTTCCAAAAGTTCAAGTATGAGTCAACCAAAGGATGACTTGAGCAGTGCACCACAGTCGAATGTAGAAGGCTCGAGAGGCGACTGAAAATCATCCAGTCGACTGTCAAACCTTCATCAGGCGACTGTTGGAGAGCCAGAGACTCCAAATGAGTCTTTGGTCAAGATGAGCCTATTGGGTTGGATTCTATGATAATCCTAAGGCTCACTAAGATGGTTAAATGCATATGCATGAATGAGTAGACCATCTATCAAGGCATTACATCAAACCTAGACTCAAGAAAGAGAGAAAGCAATAAATGAAATTACATGGATTCAATGCTTTCCTTAGAGTCTATGGCTTCAATCTTGATGCCTTGATGCTCCTCATCATCTCCAAGCTTTGGCACCCATTGAGTCCAAGCTTTGGCCCTTCTCCACTTGATGTCCATCCTTGCACCAATTGTTTAGTCTCCAAAAATGATATTCTTGAAAAGTAATTAAGCGACTAAAACAAGAGAGTCAATAGCAACAACATAATGTTGTGATCATCATCAAAATAACATTGGTATGAAACACCAATACTCAACATAACTTGCCCCAAATACCCCAAAAGGAGTTAGTCATACTCAATATCCTCACTTTGATTTTCCCTGATTTTTCTGGATATTTCAAGAATTGTTTCGGATTTTTTCCGATTTTTCCAGAATTTTCTAGAATTATCAGGGTTTAATAGGGTATTTTCTGAATTAAAAATAATTTAGCTTGCAGGCCGAGGCCCGCGGGCGGGCTGCAGGCCTGTTAGCCAAAAAAATACCCATTTGTTTTTATTTTTAATTTTGTTCCTTACTGGGCTCATGGCCCATCAGGGGGAGGCCCATGTCTCTTCTCCCCCTCAACCTAGGGTTAGGTCTTTAAGGAGAGAGGATGGGTGGGGAGGGGCAGCCGACAGGGGCGGCAGCCATTAGATTAAGCCCCCCCCCCCCCCCCCCCCCCGACCGGGGGGGAGGGGAAGGAGACCCCCCCCCCCGACGATAGGGAGGGGGCGGCAATGCGAAGCCTCCTCTGACCGGGGGGTCTGGTGGGTCATCCGAACGGGGGTGGGGCGCCCCTGTCGGCGATTCGAAGCCCTCAACCTCGACTGGGGGTGGGGCATACGGCACAGAGAAGCCCCCCTCCCACGAAGGGGGTGCTAGCCGGTGCCGAAGGCAACCCCCCCCCCCCCCCCCCCGACAGCTGGGGGGCTCCGACGCCCAAAGGAGGCCCCCCGATGCCGGGGTGGTGGTGTTGCTCCGGCACATTTCGAAGGCCCCCCCCACCCCAAACGGGGGGGGGGGGGGTCCGACGCTTCGACTGCCCCCGCTTTTTTTTAATTTTTTTTGTTTAATTTATTTAATCTATTAAAAAACAGTGTTTTTAACAGTAAATCTGTGTTTTGAAAATTGATTGTCTAGAGATTTTGCTATAGAGCACTTAGAAAATATATCACAGATATAACAACATGCGCATGAATAATGATGATATATGGGTTTCTAAAAATTTAACTCTAAATCCTACCCGCCGGATCTAGCAAAGTTCGGAGAAGGAAGCCCTATCTGCGTCCTCACGATTCGTTCGTCAGCAGAGATTCGGCTCAGCTAATGAGCGTGCGTGATAACGTGTTGGAATTGTAAGAAGGAAGTAGGCATATGATATTCAACATAGCCATATATATTTTATCATATGAGAGTTACAAGTCCCTTGGAACCCAAGGGACACCCACTAAGAGCGGGTGTAATGGTGTATGTTAGTAGACGGAGACCAAAGGTCTCCCCCATTCATAACTAACAATATTTTATTTGCTATTAAATAGATTACAAAATTATGGCTCCTTTTCATGCACATGGCAAATCGTATTAAAAATCCTCAAATCTAAGTGAACTTTTAATTTTATTTGACAAGCATTCGTACGGTCCATATTATAATAAGAGACATGACAAATTTTCTTGAACCAAATCAATCATTTACACAAGTGGGTAAAAAAAGGAAAAATGAGAAAATGTTGGATGAAAATAAACTCAAGAGAGAGAGAGAGATCATTTCATTGCTAAGAATGAGTAACCATGGCTAAGAGCCATGGTGCTCTATTTATTTATCTCATAGTGGGGAGGCCAAAAGCCTCTAGTAGACCAAGGGTCCCCATTACCCTAAGTAATGGGGGACCTAATGAATGTGTAATGAATGATGGGAGGCCAAAGGCATCCCTCATTCATAACACCCCCCCTTACACATTCATCACTTCGGTCTCAGCTACTGAGGCAAGGGGTGGATACTTCTGGATCCAGAGTAAGTGTGTTGCCTCGTTAAAACCTTAGCTGTGGAAAACCCAGTGGGAAAACCCAACAGCTTAAGGAAAAAGAGTGCAACCCACAGGTTACTCCCCCTGATCCGTACAAGCTTCAGGCTTGCAGGTCTTTCAACTGTCGCATACCAATGTTCTTTACAAGCTTTACAAAAGTACATTTAGGCAATGCCTTAGTAAAAAGATCATCTAAGTTGTCGCATGACTGGATCTGTCGAACTTCAATCTGCTTGTCGGTCTTCTGCTCGTGCGTCCAGAAAAACTTGGGAGAAATGTGCTTTGTCCTGTCGCCTTTGATGTAGCCCTTCTGAAGCTGAGCAATGCACGCGACGTTGTCTTCGAATAGGGCAGTAGGCTCCAGATCACCGGTCTTCAGGCCAGTGGATTGGAGGATGTGTTGGACGACGGAGCGTAGCCAAAAACATTCTCTGCTCGCTTCATGGATCGCGATTAGCTTTGCATGGTTGGAAGATGTAGCAGTAGTGGTTTGTTTTACCGATATCTAGGAGATAGCAGTTCCTCCGTAGGTAAAGACAAAACCAGCCTGTGATTTTGCCGTATGCGGATCTGAAAGATAGCCTGCATCGGCATAACCAAGTAACTGGGAGGAGGCACCTCTCTGGTAGTAAAGTCCAAGGTCTACGGAACCCTGGAGGTATCGCAGAAGATGCTTTACTCCATTCCAGTGGCGCTTTGTAGGCGCTGCACTGTGTCTGGCTAGGAGATTGACTTCAAACGCTATATCGGGACGCGTGCAGTTAGCCAGATAGAAAAGTGCACCAATGGCACTTAGGTAGTGTACTTCTGGACCCAGTATCTCCTCCCCCTCTTCCAGAGGCCGGAAGGGGTCCTTTTGTACGTCTAATGATCTCACGACCATAGGGGTACATAAAGGATGACATTTATCCATTTGAAACTTATTTAAAAGCTTCCTGGTATAATTGGATTGATGTAGAAGGATTCCACCTCGTAGGTGTTCAATCTGCAAGCTAAGGCAATACTTCGTTCTGCCTAGGTCTTTCATTTCAAAAGTGTGCTTTAGCCTTGCAGATATCTCATTAATCTCTGCTGGAGAGCCTATGAGATTTAAGTCATCAACGTAAACTGCTATGATGACGAATCCTTTTCCCGTTCTTTTGATAAAGATGCACGGGCAGACTTCGTTATTAGTGAATCCTTGCTATGCAAGGAAATCACTTAGTCTGTTATACCACATTTTGCCTGACTGTTTTAGTCCATTCAAGGATCTATGTAGTCTAACAGAGAATACGTCCCGAGGTATCTCTTTCATCTCTGTGGGTAAGTTAAACCCATCTGGTAGTTTCATATAGATCTTTTTATCTAAATCGCCATAAAGATATGCAGTCACAACGTCCATGAGCTACATTTCTAGGCTTGCCAGAGATGATAGGCTTATTAAGAATCTGAATGTATTAGCGTCCATTACCGGGGAGTATGTATCTTCATAATCGATACCCGGTCTTTGGGAAAAACCCTTTGCTACAAGACGCGCCTTGTAGCGGACGACCAGATTTTCTTCATTTCTTTTTCTAATGAAAACCCACTTATATCCCACAGGTCTAACACCTACTGGTGTTTGGACTACAGGTCCAAAGACTTTGCGTTTCGAGAGTGAGTCCAGCTCTACTCTTATCGCCTCGTCCCACTTTGGCCAATCATCTCTGCGTTTACAATCCGCTGAGAAAGTGGTTCGACGTCATCGTCGTATTCAGCGACGTGAACGGCAATAGTGAACGCAAAATCGTCGTCGACGACTGTGCTATGTCGGTCCAGTACCTCTCCAGTACGTACAAAGTTTAATGATGTTTCTCCTAATGTTTCCTCTGCGGGGGAAATTAGGAGGGGAGAGGTAGCTGTCCTGAGCTCAGTATCCTGTGGAGGGATAATCTTATTTTCACCAGGAATCTTCCTCTTTCGAGGAACTTTATCTTTTGAACCTGGTGGCCGTCCTCTTTTCAATTGAGGTACAGCCATTTCTGCTGCGGGTGGATTGCATCCATTTATAGGGATGTCAATCCTAGCTGGAGTGTTAGCAGCAGGGACGTGTGAACGGACAATCTTCTGGCTGTCCGTGAATTTATCTGGTAATTGGTGTACTGTATTCTGGATGTGAAGGATCTTCAGGATCTCATCTTCACACAGATTTGTACGCGGATCATAAAAGGACAAAGACTTATTTTCCCAATTAATGGTCTCCGAAGCTTCAGGCTTCTTGGAATGTTTGCCCAACTTTGGAAAAGTTTTCTCATCGAATTCACAATCAACAAGACGTGCCTTAAATGCGTCCCCCGTTAGGGGTTCTAGGTATCTAATAATCGAGGGTGAATCAAATCCAATATAGATTCCTAGACGACGTTGAGGACCCATTTTGGTCCTCTGAGGTGGTGCTATTAGACCATAGACCGCACAACCAAATATTCTCAAATGAGATATATCTGGAGTTGAGCCGTATGCTAGTTGCATCGGGGATAATGTATTGCCTCCAGAGGGGCGTATCCTGATAAGAGATGCGGCATACAGAATAGCATGCCCCCAAGCATCCACCGGCAATTGGGATTGCATAAGCAATGGACGTGCAATCCATTGGAGTCTCTTTATAAGAGACTCTGCTAATCCATTCTGGGTGTGAACATGAGCTACTGGATGTTCAACTTCTATACTCGTTGCCTGGCAATAGTCTTTGAAGACTTGAGATGTGAATTCGCCCGCATTATCAAGACGTAGTTTCTTGATATGGTTATCGGGGAAATGAGCACGTAACCTAATTATCTGTGCCAACAGCTTTGGAAAAGCTAGGTTACGGGTGGACAAGAGGCACACATAAGACCATTTTGTGGATGCATCTATTAGTACCATTAAGTACCGAAATGGGCCACTTGCGGGGTGAATTGGCCCGCAAATGTCACCATTTATCCTCTCAAGGAAGCCAGGAGACTCTAAACCCACTTTTAGGGGTGATGGTCTCGTTATTAGTTTCCCCGTGAAACAAGGGGGACAAGGAAATTCACCTTTCTGAAGAATCTTCTGGTTCTTCAAATCATGTCCGCGGGATTCAGATAAGATGCGTCGCATCAGAATGGATCCAGGGTGACCAAGTCTGTTATGCCATAGTTGAAATGGTGGCATTGGCTGGCACGTCTGGTGCTCAGTCATATTGGCTTCGACTGGTTGAATGTATGTTTGGTAGAGACCCGACGGGAGTCCCTTAAATATTTCGCAGATGGTCTTCTGGCCATCTTTACGAAGAGTGACATACAGGTATTCAACCTTATTTTCATCTCTAGTTTCTAAGTGATATCCGTTTAAACGGATGTCCTTGAAGCTTATGAGATTTCTATTTGATCTTGGAGAAAATATTGCATTATTGATTTTTAGTCTTGTGTTATTTAGGAGCAATAATATTGCATCACCAGATCCTTCGATTATTTTGGACAGTCCTGAAATTGTAATGACAGGACCATCATATTTACTTATGCTATTGAAATAGCATTCATCGCGAAGGATAGTGTGCGTCGAGGCACTGTCCACTAGGCACTCATACATCATCTATATAAGCAAAAAACGATAATTTATTGATGGAAATGTAAAATGCATACATTCAAAATAAAAGATCGTCTTTATTAAGCATACTAGAGATGAAGCTACAATTTATTCTTTGAAAAGCATAGATAAAGATGAGGCTCAATCGAGCAGGTCGTCATTTTCGAAATCCTTGGAAGTGAACTTCGTCGGATTTTCCACATTTGCCATGTTTGTTTCAGGCGGAGGCTTCTGGCTCGCCTGATACAGTTCCTGGAAGTGGCGAGGTGTGCGACAGTTTCTGGACCACTGTCCAGTCATGCCACAACGATGACATTTGTCCTCCCATGTCTTCTTTGGATTTGACACTGTATCAGTGTTCTTACGCTTCCAAGTGAAGTTTTTCTTCCCTTTGTTATTCTTGCTTTGGGGAGGAGCATTGGCTGGTTTCATAGGGGCATTTCCTTTGTTCTTTCTGCCCCTCTTCTTGTTCTTCCACTTCGGGGGGTGAACACTGTGGGCTTCGGGAATATGAGCTGAGCCTGCCGGGCGCTGGTTATGAGTGGCCAGTAAAAGGTCTCTATTCTGCTCTGCCCTCAGGAGGCAAGAGAGCAGGTCAGAGAACTTCGTGAAATTGCGTTCACGATACTGCTGCATGAGGATAGCATCTTTCTCGTGAAACGAGGTAAATGTCTTTTCCAACATGCGGTGCTCCGAGACTTCTTCACCACACAACTTCAGGCGTGAGGTGATGTTGTGAAGTGCTGAGTTGTACTCAGCAACGGACTTGTAGTCCTGAAGTCGGAGGTTCTCCCACTCATAGCTGGCACGCGGGAGTATGACATCAATTTGATGTCTGTAGCGTGCCTCTAACGCTGTCCATAACTCCAGAGGGTCCTCTACCGTCAAGTATTCGGCCTTCAGGGTCCGATCTATGTGTCGTCTGATATAGATAATGGCTTTCGCCTTATCCATGTCAGAGACAGTGGTAGAGGTACTGCCAGCTGAAGGGGCCGCTTCTGGGGCTTTGCTAGCAGATGCATCGGATGCTGCGGGAGCCGATGATTGGGCCACTGCGGGGGCCAGGATGGAGTGCAGGAGCGCCATGGAGCGCAAGTGGAACTTCAGGTCCACTCGCCAGCTCAAGTAATTCTTGCCAGCTGCATCGAGTACCTCGAAATCGACGCTTGCCAATTTAGCCATTTTCTCTATGCAATTTAAAGATAAGCATGAATTAAAATAAATTCAACAATCCATGCATAAAGAAATTAATAAGTAAAAATGCGGGGATCAGCCAGATACCCAAAATAATAAACAGTCCAATGTCCGATTACAGTCCAAAGAAAAGAGAATGAAAAATACAACTTTGGAAACTCCGGGCGGGTCCCTATTTCTTCATCCGTCTTCTTATGTTGTTGCACCGAGCCTTGGCTATTTATACAATTTCCTCACTTACAAATTCTCTCAAAAAAATAAAAAGTGCTGGAAATGTAAATAGGTATGCAATGGCCGATCCCGAAAGACACATTTTTACTTATTTTAAACATCCACGCAGTTTATATGCTACAGGCATAAATTAAACAACCACGCATATATCTCAAGCACAAAAAATATGGAAAAAGTAAACTAGAAAATATAATTATCTCGTAGACCACGTGGAAACGTCATACACCGTTAGGTTAGTTAACTAACGGCAGAGCGGTCTCAGGATCTTTGAGATGATTATATTTTTTAAAAATTCTAGTAAACCATACATAATAATTTGCAAGAGAGATGTTTAAATAAATAGAGGAACATATAAATGTAATTATTGATTTTACAAAGTTTTTCTCATAAATTTCAATTTGCAAATTTAATTCTTCTTTAAAATTATGAAGAAGCCGAATTTGTGTAGAATTTTGTGGCTTCGGGCCAAAAATTATTTTTAGTATAAGCGCTTGTGGCCTGTTCCGCAGTTCTGCAAAGTTGTTTGCCGCAATTATTGTGGCTTCGGGCCAAAAATAAGCTATTAGCCTCGGCCTCGGGCCTCGGGCTCGGGCTCGGCCTCGGGCCTCGGGCCTCGGGCCGCGGGCCGCGGGCTCGGCCTCGGGCCTCGGCCACGGGCTCGGGCCCCAGCAGCGGGGGGAGGCGGCGCGGAAGGCCCCCCCCCCCCTCCCCCCCCCCCCCCCCCCCCCCCCCCGTTGCAGGGGGGGATCGGCCTCGGGCCGCCCGCCTGCAGCGGGGGGGCGGCGGCGCGGAAAGCCCCCCCCCCCCCCCCCCCCCCCCCCCCCCCCTCTACAGGGGGGGGAGCGTGGTCGGCGTTGTGGGGAGGCCCCCTCCTCCGTCAGGGGGGAGGGGAGGATTTCATTTCGGTTCTTCATCCCACCGAAGAATTTTAATGGCAAAAGGAAAAAAATTTCAGAGAAAAAAAAACTTTGTAATAGGGATAAATTTTTTTTTTCTTTTATTAGACTAAATTTTTTTTTACTTGTATATTAAAACAATGTAAAAATTATTTAGTCTAATTTTATCTACAGGATTAGAGGGTTTTACCTCTAGATCAATGATCTAGGGAAGAACGCGACGATGATCCGTAGAAATAATAATCCAAACTCCCGAACGCTTTGAGGATACCGCAACGCTCCAACGAACCGCCGCAGCAACGTTAGATTCCTTCCGCGTATGGATGAATTTAGATGAAGATTTTTGCTCAAGAATGGAGAACACGTGCTGATAACGTGTTGGATGAAAATAAACTCAAGAGAGAGAGAGATCATTTCATTGCTAAGAATGAGTAATCATGGCTAAGAGCCATGGTGCTCTATTTATTTATCTCATAGTGGGGAGGCCAAAAGCCTCTAGTAGACCAAGGGTCCCCATTACCCTAAGTAATGAGAGACCTAATGAATGTGTAATGAAGGATGGGAGGCCAAAGGCCTCCCTCATTCATAACAGAAAAGATAAAGTTGAGAACTTGAAATAAGCTTGATTTACGGAAACCATCACAATACGCATAACTTGAAAAATTCATAAAACCCCTCTTCAACTTTGACTATGCACCAAAACTCAAATTAGTTTTCAAATGTATACTAAATTCAACTTTAAGATGGATAAACACACATTTGGGTTTTAACCATACGATCACCTTTTTTTTCTCATGCATTTATTCCAAATCACAATCACAAGCTATAGACATACACCGCTGCTCTCACACAAGTACAAGGAGGTGTGTTTACTATATGAAGAACATGGACAACAAGATTGGTGCATTTGAACAACAACAATACATCAATCGCTCTGATCGCAGCAAATTAAATCGGACCATCGGCAAAGGCACCTCTGGGCTGCTTGCATCCATGCTCGGGGGTCAGATTATCCGAAGCAGCTCTCTTTGGCCTCAACTGCATAGACAAAGATGCGAGAAGCTAGCTATCAACCCCACAGCGGCATTAATATGGTATGATAGTAGCATAGAGTTCTCACCTTATCTTCGGCTTTGTTATAGATTTGTCTTAAGAGAATGTTCCTCGCTTCAGTTGATATCACTGCACAGCAGCAAAAGAAAATATCATACGAATTTTCGTTTAACCATAAATTTTAAATTGAACCGAAAAATGTCAGTCACTAAGGATAAGTTTTGGACATCAAAGAGTAATTCTTGCACAAAGTGATTTTAGAAAGAATTAGACTTTATGATATTAAATCAAAACAGTGGGGATGTGATGAAGTTAAAGTGATCAAAATATAGGTCATTATGGTCCCTTGTATCAGATGACGTTTCTGGATTATTAGTATCGTAAGATTACATTTAATTTCATTTGACTCTGCTGATATAGAATTGGATGTATTATGTGCCACTCCAAATGGTATGTGTGTCATAAGCAAGTAAATATGCCCACGTTATGCAGCTGAATGTTCTCTTTTATGCATCAAATTCTAATGGCTCAGTGGTATTCTAAATAGTTCTCGGCTACATAGTGTACATGCATGTGCACGTGTGCGTGTGTTCGTGCATGTATAAACCCGTCAAGTATCTCCAGCACTCAGCAAGCAGTTCAGCACTCGCTTGACAGACCGTATTCCATTCAAGTTGAAAGCGGAAACGATGACAAAAAGATTTGCCGACTTTAACTACCATGGTTAGCAATGGGTTGGATGGGCCCAGATCCCATGAGATTCACTTATGGCTCCAGTATATATTATTAGGATCCCCATGTGGCTCAAAACTCACTAAGAAATATAGGACTCGCGACTTAATGTTAGGGGTGGAAAATGGGTCAGGTTGCGTCGGACACGGTTCGGGTCAAGTTTGACCCGACCCGTTTAAGGGTGTACTTGAATCTGATTCGGATTTAATCCACATTGGAAAACTAAAACCCATACCCATTGGAAAACTAAAACCCATACCCGACTTGGATGAAATTCGGGTCACCCACCCTTGACCTGCTTTGACCCTAGATCCTGATCAATCCCAATGCCAGACCTAGCAGCGCTGACGAATCGATCAACTTCACTCCCACAATCACCAAATCATCCAACAAATGTTACCTCTCTGACGCAGCTCTCATATCTCCGATCCTCAATGTCCCATTTGTTGTCTTGTCTTCTCTTCCTTCGTCAAAGCCATAATGTGTCTCTTCACCTACCAAAATTTCCATTTCTCTTCACCGACCATTGTTGACACCTAGCATTTCCATCGTCACCAGCATTTTCATCACGACCATCACAAAATACCGACCATCACCAACTCTGTCACTGACATTTCCACAACAAGCAACCCAATCCATCATTTCCACCTTTCGTCACTAACCATCATTCCAATCGACCATCACAAACCAATCAAACTCCAGCACCTCCATCATCACCAACAAACTTCCACCAACTTCTTTTCCATCACATTCAGTACTCCATCGGCAACAAGCATCACCAGCGGGGTGACGTCACGTAGACGGGTAAACAGCAGCGAGCCAGAGGAGGCCAACGGTAGAGATGAAGACACAACAGTATAACGATAACGAGGCAACAATGTTGAATCTAAGAATAAAGAGGAAGAATTGAGGCAAAAGAAGATGAGGTCGAGCAGCTATGGAGGATCAACGAGCAACTCTAGGATTTCAGAGTCAAGGGTTTTGAGACAAGTGGTCAGAACTTAAAAGCATCGGTCTGGTTGCGAGAGAAGCAATTAGTGACGGCCGGAGCGGCGAACCCAAGGATGAATGTGAAGGATGCACGGATGAAGCAAAGCGGGTAACGACGAGGCGGCGGTGTTGAATGTGATGGAGAAATTAGAGGGGGAGAGGGAGGGAGGGAGGGAGGGAGAGAGAGAGAGAGTGTGTGTGTGTGTGTGTGTTTGGGTTTTGGGTTTGGGTATTTAGAGAGAGAGAGAGAGAGAGACTGAGTTTGGTTTTTGGGTTTGGGCATTTAGTATATCAAAATGGTTTGGATACGGATCAATTTGAGTTAGGGTACCAACCCCGTACTCGATCTAGATTTTATTCGAGTCAGACAGGTTGGACAGAATACAACCCGAACCATTTGAACCCCCATACAAACCTGAAATTTAGTTCAAGTTCGGGTTGGACCCATCAGATACGCCTTGCTTAAAATGGGTATGTGAGCCAACCGCCAACTACTTAGTCTTAAGTTTGATTCCTACCATTATATGGTAGTAGTCACTACATCCCATAGGAATTTGGCAAGTTGTTAAAAGGCTTGGATACCTCATTACAAAAAAAAGGATTTCAGCAATAATACAATTAAGTTTCTAAACCGAATAATTTATCGGATTCAAATTCAGGCTTTCGATTATCCAAATCTAAAATCCACCCCAACAAACATGTGTTTCTACTATGAATCAAATAGCAATTGGCAAATTTATTTGTTCAAAATAGGTTTTCTTTTTTTAGTTTAGCAATTGCAGATTTTCAGGAAGCGCTCAAATAAGGTTCTGGAAAGCAGAAAGCAGAAAGAATTAGCAAGGTACTACGCATGCTTTTGAAGCTTTCACGGGGCTTAAGCAGCAAAAAACAAGTTATATTTCAAAAGAAAAAGGGCAAGAAAAATCAAAAACGATAAAGTATATATATATATATATATATATATATATATATATATATATAGAATAATGGCTATCATACGCCATATGAGAGCCTCTCTCATACGCCCTCTCACATGAAGCACCCAAGTACAACTAAGTATAAGCCCATGTGGGCTTGTACTTGGGTGCTTCATGTGAGAGGGCGTATGAGAGAGGCTCTCATATGGCGTATGATAGCCATTATTCTCATATATATATATAGTATACTATATATATATATATGAGAATAATGGCTATCATACGCCATATGAGAGCCTCTCTCATACGCCCTCTCACATAAAGCATCCAAGTACAACCAAGTACAAGCCCATGTGGGCTTGTACTTGGGTGCTTTATGTGAGAGGGAATATGAAGCGTTTTGGTTTTTCTTGCAAAAAACAACAAGTTACAAAAGAAAAGGGCAAGATTTATAAACCCCGAACAGAGGGGGCGTGCGCAGGTAATTCTACCTGCGCACGTTCTCAGGCACATTTGCCCCATATATATATATATATATATATATATATATATATATATATATATATATATATATATATATATATATATATGAGGGAAATGTGCCTAAGAATGACCTCGGGTAGAGATACCTGAGCACAACCCCGCTGTATATCTACCTACTGCAAAAAATTTTTTCAAAAACAATACTCACAAACCCCGAACAGGGGGGGGCTCAGGTATCTCTACCCGATATATGGAGGGGGGGCAAGGAATGGATGAAAAAGTCTACTAATGTCTTTCAGATGATCAATATTGCAACATTTAACAAATATGCAATGCTGTTGAGGTTCATTCATGCAACAGTAACATGTATTACAAAATAACAAAATAAATCCAGAAGTCGAGAAATTGCATCACCTAAAAGCAACTTAAAGAACTTATATCAGTAGCAAGAATCAACATCAATATAAGAAGATGATTTCTACGATGTGAAGATATTCAAAATCTTGAAAAGATGGGAAGCAGAAGCGGGGGCTTATGCATGACCTTTTACTACAATGACATTTGGTGGGTAGGAAGCTTGTTACAATTTCTTTTGAAGGGAGACTGGTGTTGATTGGGTCAGTGTTAGCAGCACTGCTGACAAATGGGTATATACCTAGCTCAGTTGTTAATGAAATTGAGAAAATTTGCACATAATAAAGGCATTCACCTTATCTCTTGAAAATTGGGAAAGAGTTTGCTTACGCAAGAGGACTGGTTTTTTGGATATCCGCCATCTAAAGACTTCAGGGACGTATTACTGCGAAACAAGTCATAACACTACTGTTTGAGAAGGATTTTTATTGTCTGTGATAGCCATAATAGTATCAAATTAGGGAAAAGGCTATTATTTGGAAGAAAAAGGAAGAACGGTGCATGGATTATTATTATTATTATTATTTGGGGGGCAACGAAAAAAGCCACTGATTGTGTCAAACAGGCTTTATTCGAAGATCGGAATAGTCTATTATGTATTTAATGACATGAGAGTTATCCGTCATTTATCAATGTGAATGTACTGGAGTCTATGTCAGAGTTAAGAATTTAATTAACAATGGAGAGTGGGTTTAGCTGAGATTAGAGTCTCCTTTGCACACCAAGTTAGCATATAAAGTTAAATTACTGCTATAGTGAAACTGGGTGCTTCAGATTATCTGTGCTATCGGATGTAGCAACTTTGTGAAGGATGCTTGTCATTCTGTTGGTGCAGAGCCAATCGTTGACGGCAAAAGCTGGTGATGGTCTGGGTCTGAGATCTACTAGTTGCACAAAAGCTTAAGTGTTTGATAGGAGATCAAATTTGAGATTGAGTCTTCTATTTTTTTTAAAAAAGATTTTAAAAGTGATGGAGATAGAGTTTAAGTCCTTGGAGATTTCTAATTAGTTGAGTCTTTAGATATTTTATAGAGTTGTTTTGAGTAGATATTTTATAGAGTTTGAGTTGTTTTGAGTCTTTCAGTTGTTTTGAGTGTTTTAGTTATTCTAAAAGTTCAAGTCGATTTTGAGAGTCAAGTTGTAAACATTTTTAAAGGTCTAAAAAATATTTGTTTTAGAAATTTTGGTGTAAACATTCAGTTTCTTCACAAAATTAAATCATATGTATTGGTGTGTGTGTGTTGGCTTGGTTGCCTGAGCGAGAGGTTCGAAGAATCACCACGTGCGAGGCGTGCGAGTCAATGATCGTAAAATTTTCAGGGCGTGAGATCCAAAAGGTTATCAATTTCTATGTTTTCCTTTTCTCCGAATTCCCACCACCTCTCTTCCCTAGCGTCAAATTGATATCAGAGCTAAATCTGGTTGGCCTTTTTTTCTTCTTCATCCATAAAAGAAATCTGTTGATAGGTTTTCGAAATTAAAAAACTCTCTTTTAGTTAAATCAAAACATCGAAAGAGAAAAAAAATTGGAGAAAAAACAGAAGAAAAGAAAAAAGTGTAAAAACAGAGTGTGATTCAAAAAAAGAGAATTAGAAAAATAAAAGCTTTAGAAACAAAGAGAGCAAAAAAAATTTAAAAAAAGAACAGATAAGTGAAACAAAAAAGAGAGTGAAACCCATAGGTCACCTATACTGTAATCGCAATCGCTGTCGCCGCCTCCCACGACCCCGTTGCCCGACGTCGTCGCCTTTGCCAACCACAGCCGACAACATCAATCTGTTCGAAACCCTCGATCCGTTGTCTTTTCATGTCTTGACGCTCGTCGGTGCTGCCACCGACGACAGCCGAGGTTTTCGACCCCACCAAGAGGTCTGTCACCTTCTGGCAAACCTATAGTTGGTGACGAACTATCGTCGGATTCGTTGAAACCCGCCAACGCCGCCAACCAAGCCGCGACGCTATAGTGTCGGCTCGGTCGAGCCGACCCTAACGACGAGCCGCATCGCCTGACGCGCTGACACAGTTCGCCAGCTCAGCCGAGCCAAACTACGCCGACTGAGCCGATGCTGAGCCGGCTCAGCCGACATGGGCCGATTGGAGCTGAACTGACCGCTGCAATATGACTTCGGAATTTTTCGGACTTTCTTCGAATTTTCAGCCGTATTTTGGCGATTTCTCAAGCTTTTCGAGCGAAATTTTCAGTCCTAATCGACTGGATTAAAGCTCTATAAGTTCTAGAGGCATTACATGATACTACAAAGCTGATTTGCACTCCAGATAACCTCTAATTTGATCAAATCCTCAATTGCTACATTGAAAAAAATTTCTCTAGTCGATATCATTGATATTGCACATTTTTTTAGTCTCGATATGTGTGTCGCGTTAGCATATTTAGAATTGCAATTTGACATATTGGTTTGGACCTTAGGATTTTATTTTATTTACTTAATTAGTGCAAATATTTAGTTGGTGTTTAAGGTCTTGAATTTGTATTTGTGTGATTGATTGGCATAACATGTTATTGCGTATTGGCAAAATCCTAGGATCTGACATGGATGATAATGCAATTCAAAGACTAGAAAATCAATTTTAAACATAAATCAAATAGGAGATCACCTAGAAGCTCTAGAAAATAAATTGACTAAAGAACACAATTTTGAAATGAAACATAAGTTTAAAGAAAAATATTTACATCATACCTATAGAGATCGCATACTAGAAAAACTAAATGACATACGTCAAGAAAGTATGTCTGTGAATGATTACATGACTAAGTTTAAAGATCTATTTGTTAGGAGTAAACTGCAAGAAGATTCCATATATACAATTGCTAGGTCTCGTTTTGGATTAAGATCGGATATTAGGCATGAGATGCTTTCCTACACTGTAAATAATGAGCAACAGCCTTAAATTTGGAGTCCATGAGAGCCCCATAAACAGAAAGACTACTTTTAAAGACGGTGATCAATTTAAGTGGCCAAGTGACAGCATGATGAAATCAGAATCTAAGCCGCTTAAGAGATAAATGAAAAAGTTAAGGATGAAGAACCACCACCAGCAATACCTAATCACGTGAATCTCATTTCCTTAGAGTTAGGTTGTGGCTTGGTTCCTAGTACATTTCATGAGAATTTTTGCATTTGATTTGAGTACTTCGTATTTCGAAACTGATGAAACTCTTGCAATTAACAATGATAGTCACAAGTCTACTGTAGAATTAAAGAGAAATTTGCAGGAATTTACATTTATTGATGACGAGATGATTCAAGTTTGTCCATGGAGGTTCATATTACAACCAATGAGGAGGCTTTGCATGAATCATATAGGTTCATGACAAGTTTTACTGAGTGATAATCTTGATATGAATGAGTCGAGTATTTCATAGAAGCTTGAAGAGATTGAGCACATCGAATTTGTCATCCCAAATTCACCACATCCCTCTAATAAGAAGGTTCTTTATGCTTTCACTTCTTTTGCTATTTGGGAGAATTTTCAGAAGATATTCATCAACAGATCTAGCCTACTATACTTCAAACTTCATGGATGAATCTTCTCCAGCTATAAGGGACTACTGATTTCTAGCCGATTATAATATTCAAATCACCATTCCATAGGTAGTGAAATTCTTAAACCGGGAAGAATGATAGAGATCAAATTTGAGATGTAGTCCTTTATTTTTTAAAAAGATTTTATATGTGATGGAGATAGAGTTTAAGTCCGTGGAGACTTATACTTCGTTGAGTCTTTTGTTATTTTATAAAGTTTGAGTCTTTGAGTCTTTTAATTGTTTTGAGTCTTTTAGTTGTTTTGAGTCTTTTAGTTGTTCTAGAAGTTCTAGTCCTACTGGGGTTTGAGAGTCAAGTTGCAAGCTTTTTTAAAAGACACAAACTTATTTGTTTTAGTAGAAAATCAACGAAGAGAAATTTTTGGTGTAAACTTTCAGTTTCTCTACAAAATTAAATCTTTTGCATTGGTGTGTGAGAGAGTGGGTTTGGTTGCCTGAGCGAGAGGTACGAAAAATCTTCACGTGCAAGGCATGTGAATTGGTGATTGTAAGATTTTCAGGTGTGAGATCCGAACAGCCATCAATTTCTACGTTTTCTCCTCCAAATTCCCACTACCTCCATTCCCGCTTCCGTCCAACGTCGGTGCTTTATCTGAAATATGCATTATATTAAAGCTCCCAGTAGAGATGGAGCTGTTGAAGAGAGGAATTGATATGGATCCTGGGTGTCAATGATTGCAGGTCAACTATGGTGGATGTAATGCATGCCATGGAGATGCATTGTTCCTCATGCCATGGACAAGTTGGGGCGACAGATAGGTACTTCTAACCATACTCATGTGTTTATTCTAATATGTAGTATTGATGTCTCTTATTTACTATGGCAGAAAGTATTACGAACAATTTTTCAATTTAGGATTTTTTTAAAAAAAATATTTATAAATATCAACCAACTATGAAAATTATCACAGAAATCGACCAACTATAATCATGTAGGACCCCATGCATAGTTTTTGCTGACTCGAATGATTACTTAATGAACAGGGTTGCCAACCCCGTTTGTAACGGCCACTTCTGGTCGTACGTTTTTGATGACCCTCGCGGAGACATCGCCCTGATATCTTGTATCTTATTAATTATACCATTAGAATAAACCAACATGATGGCAGTGGGATCCGATTTGAAAGGATCAGATTAACCTATTAGACCTTGACAGCCCCTCCTCTATAAGTTTCGTTCTTCTACGCAACAGCGCGCATCATCTTCTCTCCGGCCTTCTACTTCCCCGCGCCGTCGCCCTATCCCCCTCTCGGCTTTCCCGCCGCCAGCCTTTCCCCCTTGCGCCGCAGCACGATTTCCTCCAAGCGCCTCCTCGCATCGTGGTGCGACCCCCTCGCCAGTCCCCGCCTCGCGCTGTCCTTCCGCAACGTGCAGCGCATCCCCCATCGAGCGCTCCCCTCGCAGTCAGATCTTCGTGGCAGCTCTCCGACTGGTCCCCGCGTGAGCAATGGAAACATGAGTTCTTTATTGTCAATTTCTTCGCAGTTTAGTAAGCCGGTCTATTTTAAGCAGTTGCGTGTAAATCTACCGTAACCATATCTTAGATTTATTTGTAATGCATTGGAAGGTTAAAACTACTGGTGAACTCAATAGTGTGGCATTGGCTAATTCCTAGCGGCTTAATGTTAAGTTGGCATAGATATTATTAGTGATCATTAATTCACCAACCTTGGAATATAATTAACATTGGTCCATAGGTTGCCTTAATAACGTGTCTTTATCACAGAGCGTCCCGTACTGTTCGTCGTGTTGAGGTAAGACAGTTTTTAGACCAATTTGACCTTAACTGCTTATTCATGTCATGTCTTACATCACCTGCTTTTACAAGCAGCCCGTACAACCACTTAGACGTAAACCATGTGTAGCATGCATATCATCAAGATTTTAAATTGTTGCTACTGCTAGTTGTTTCCATCTCCGCTTTTTTGGAGAGTTGCAGGTTAGGTTTCGTTTTTGTTTTCGGCCAACTTGTACTTTTTGTTAGTAGTTTCGTTGCAATGCACAGTTCCACGCCTGAACACCGTTCATTTTGGCTCTCGTCACAATAGATGGGGTTCCAAACTCTTATTAAAATCTAAGTGTGTCAAAGTGACCACAATTGACAATCCCGGTCATTTTTAGAAAGGGACACATGACCGACGTTGGTGACCTCAGCCAATTTGAGTTTCCTTTGTTGGCCCCCAACAGAGCGAATTGAGAACTCAAGTCTATTGGTATCAAGAGAGCATTAATTTGGCCAGGGTTACCAACTACGAACACAGAAATCACGGCAATATTACATATTCAAGTGCATAACAATCTGACAGCGCATCTTGATAATTATTTCAAGTATTATGACCTAATTCAAGTGTTGAATCGCATCTAAATGCAATACAAATTCAATATATAATATGAATACAAGTATGATAACTATATCCAAACACAATATTTGAATACAAATCCAAATGCAATAAGGAACAAATCCAAGTACAAAACATATTCAATTATACTTTCAAAACATATTCAATTATACTTTGAACCAGGAAAAGATGTTTCGACCAATACCTTTCGATATCGGACGTTTCATCTTGGCTTCAGGACTAATCGAGACAAAACAACGGCCAATTATAGGTTTCGATCGTAACGTTAGTTTTGACCGGTTCAGTCGAAACGGTCCGAAACATCACCGTTCCAGCCGAAACGTATAATCGATAGCCTTACAACTCAAAAGAAGAAATGAAAAAATCAAGTAAAATTAAATTTTGCCACAAAAAATCATGTGATTCTACATAGAATTCTCGTGTAAAAACCGTGCTAAATCCATGAGTGAACATGGTTGTAAAATGCCTATAAAAATTGAAGAGGACTGCTGAGAAATAACATCACGCTTCACGCATAAAAGTCAATTTAAATCATAATCTCATTGAAAATATTATTTGAGAATGGAAGAAAAACTTATCCGAAAGATGGGCAACGGCGGTTAATGAGCAACTGACGAGCGAGAAACGGTGACAGAGGTTGACGAGAACTCGACGAGCAAGAACCGATGAGGTCGAGATAGAGAGGGCGGCAACGACAATGTCGAGAGGCATAAATCGGTCATCGAAATCCTAAAATCAAAGATAAGTCGTTGAAATTCAAAAACCCTAATTTTTTCACTCTCGCTTGCTTGTCCGCCCTCCCTCTCACCGCTCAACGAAGACGATGCAACGACTGTTGCCTCGTTTTTAACGCGGTTGCTACCTAACAACTAATTAGAACATTGATTTCCTCTTATTTACAAGATTGCTAGTGCGCTATCGTCCGTAAAATAGAATGGTAAACTTGTAAATAAGAGGAAGCCTGTGAGCAAATCATAATGGGTTGTTGGTCAGTGTATAATATTTGCCCATGTTATTATACTTATTTACAAGTATGCCATAAACCCATGTCATGTAAAAAGAATAGAATGGCAAACTTATAAATAAATAGACAAGGTCGAGCAAATATAACACGGCTGCTGAGTATAATAAACATTTTGCTCAATATATTACAATTATTTTCATGTTTGCATTTAGCTTTTTCTGGGTGAAGTAAAGAGAATGGCAAATTTGTAAATAAATGAAATATGTTGAGTAAACTTTACACCGTTTTCTATCGATAATTTCAATTATGCGATTAAATGGAAAACTGGTTAATGGCATACAACAATTACAAATATTATTTATGGCAAACTTGTAATTTTGTTAATTGCAAGTAAACTTGTTAATTCACAGAAAACTGGACAAAACGAAACAAAACTCTGAAACCATCGAAACAGGTGAAACCAGATAGAAATCAAAAATTCTCAGAAGACCGAAACCGAAACCGAGACATCTAACCTTGATTTGAACGTGTATCGAAACAAATCCAAATATTTCAAGTAAAAAATCATAAGCATGTCCAAGAACAAAAACAAGTTAAAAATTTAAGTACAAAGCACAAAGGCCAACATCTAAATAAACATAATATACACATCATAACAACTGTCAAAAAGAAATGTTTCTAGGCCAAAGAGATTCCTTTCAGGTATGCCTCTGGGAAGGTCTAGCTACATTGTCATTTCTTCTACCATTGGTTGATTTCGATCTAGAGTGTTTGCATCCAGTGGATTCCTGAGAATCCTTCCATGTTCGGTTGAGTTTAAGTTTGTTGTTGAACATGCTTTTCTTCGCAATGAACTTTAGTTTGTACCAGACACGGTCCTGCCTCGTCGTCATCAATAATAGGTCGTGTTGACTCATTCCGATGAAATTGATGAACGTGACGTATCTTGGTATAGCATGAAAAAATTGATTTCAACGCAACACGGATTTTATCTGTTCTTTAATCCTGCATAGGACCAACTTAATAGCATGTCGTGGACTCTCAAGGATTGCAACGCTAACTCATCAATATCTAGCAATGTAGAAATATGTATTATGCATAAGAAATACAATGAACATAAAACATTTAGCCACCACAACAAGTATACAAAAGAATGATTGACACCAGCATAATCATATTTATGTGGATATTATTTACCAAATCTCTTTCAATAGGTTCACTAGATGTGTATGTGATTGGGAGCTCTTGTCTAATGAAAATCTACCCCATTGTGATCCCCCAATACCACCTTATATAACTGATAAGATCGCAGATTTTCAGTTTTGCAATTTTGGCACAGTATGGGCATTTTTGTAATTTTCAGATTTCTAGCGGCTTATTCGTAATTTTCAGTTTTAGGGGGTCTTTTTGTAACTTGGTATTTTCAGTTATTATTTCTAGGAGCTATGGGATTAAGGATTCTCATACTTGAGAAAAAAACTTGTGTGGGGTTGAGATTATCCATTTTTATTGGAGAGTGTGGTCATCATCTGGAAGTAGCGACTTGGAAGAGTGAGATCCTCTCAAAAGATCTCAACTTTATCGTTGTATCCACTTTATTCAATTTATTATAATAAAAATCATCTTTCTTTTCACAACCTTATTTCTTGCCCTAAAAATCCTTCATCTGCCCTAAAATCCAATCTTTCCCATAAAAATCATCTTTTTATCCATCAAAACCCTAGAAAATCCAATCTTTGGTATCAGAGCGGTGGATCCATGGCAGCGACTAGATCGAAAGACAAGTTCGATGCCTTCGAGGAGAAATACAACGCCGAGCTAGAGGGCATGAAGCAAACCTTAGCGAAGCATGGTGAAGCCCTAAAGAAACAAGGAGAACCCCTAGTGCAGATCATACAACTTGCGAGCTTCTTGGCGAAGATATTCGATGGGGCCGAAAACCCTAATTTAGGGCAAAAGGCGACAACTTTGATGCTAACGTAACAAATTTCAGATCTAAAGACGTCGAAAAATTCAACTTTGGGCGAAAACCCAGATTTAGGGCAAAAGGCGGCAACGTTAGAAAAGAAAGAGGGAAAATCGGCCCTTTTGATGAGGAGATCCATCCCGAAGGCGATGCAGCTTCAGATCTAAACGTCAAGGACAACTCTGTCGCGAATCAGGACCTCAAGGAAGCAACGGGAGACAACGAGCGGCGCGACTGGCACGACAACCCTCAACCCGCTGGGGCTAACGGCAACCCTGTAGGACATGTAGTCTCACGGGCTTACCAAGGCTTATGTGCAAGTCTGATGGGCCCGCCATTGCATGACGACGCGGTTAAGGGGCCCCAAGGCCAATGGTTTGCATATGATGACCTCCAAGCATTGGCATTAGTGTTTTGGGTGTGAAGAACCTTTAACCAAGTTGCATGGTCACTGTGGTGTCTGTCCGGGAGTCGTTGAGGGAGGTGAAAACCAGTCCTATCCTTTTGATTCAGATCACGAGCACCATCGATCGGAAAGGACAGCACACGCACTTCATGCACCACCTTGAAGACAATGTAGTTTTTCAGGAGGCAGAATAATGATGAGATCGCAGATTTTCAGATTTGCAATTTTGGCACAGTATGTGTATTTTTGTAATTTTCAGATTTCTAATGGCTTTTTCGTAATTTTCAGTTTTACAGTGTCTTTTTTGTAATTTGTTATTTTTAGTTTATTATTTCTAGTGGCTAGGGGGGATTAGGGATTCTCATGCTTGATTGTGGAGAGAACTTGTGTGAGGTAGAGATTATCCCTCTTTATTGGAGAGTGTGATCGTCCTCTAGAATTGGCAACTTGGGAGGGCAAAATCCTCCCAAAAGATCTCAACTTTATCATTGTATCCCATTCATTTCAGTTTATTATCAATAAAAATCCCATCTTTCTTCCCACAACCCTCTTTCTTGCCCTAAAACCCCTTCATTTGCCCTAAAAATCCAATCTTTCCCATAAAAATCATCTTTTTATCCATCAACCCCCTAGAAAATCCTATCAATAACCCTCAACAAATGTAAGGGGTAACCTCCTTTCTATTAGTATGAATTCTTTGAGATGTTGATGGAGAAGCGAGTTTTCCAACTAATCCAATTATCATGGAGTCATTCTAGTCTTTATATGCACCCGGTTATGGGATCCGTGATGTATTGCATAATCCCAAATTATCGCAGGACGCTATTTGGTATATTCATTTCCATTATCTCCTCGATAAAAAATAGACACCAAAATACGCTAAATAGACTATATAAACACGTAGAAGGAATTCCAACAAGTTTTCATACGGCTCCCATATAACCTAATCATTTCATAACAAAATTCAAAATAAGAAAATGAATCTATAAAGTACAGAATAGGATATATGCCAAATTTCCACTTTACGATATAATATTCATTATACATACACGTGTTATCTTTAATGTGTCCAGTTCAATGCGGTCGAGATACGATTCTTGTTTGGATTGATCTTAAATGATATCCTCACATTCCATCTTCGGCATAACGGTAACTGTCCATCAATATAATACTACTCAATGGATGGTCAGCCAATTGCAATCTTTCCTACGACCATATCTATATAGAGATAAATA
The DNA here is from genome assembly GCA_030789695.1 of Scilla litardierei. Classification (NCBI taxonomy): domain Eukaryota; kingdom Viridiplantae; phylum Streptophyta; class Magnoliopsida; order Asparagales; family Asparagaceae; genus Scilla; species Scilla litardierei. The sequence continues at coordinate 368,371,762 of CM061142.1, forward strand.
TCAATAAGAGTAGCATTATATATTTAATACTTTAATCTGAATACACAAGTGTAACTATTTACTAAAAATATATACATGCAATAATGTATCACATATATATAGCTTTCTTGTCTCTATACGAGCCAACTTCGTTAACTCAACATAAATATAAGCAAGAACTGTACTTTCATATGAGTAATCATCATCGATATCTAAATACCCCAGCTTCGTCAGCCATTGCAAGTGAACTGCTTGGATCCAGGACCAATAGGTGCTGATCAGATGAAAAATATAAACATGAGGATATTGCTAAACATGCACACTGTATCATCTACATGAACATACATGTACCTCTCAAAGCCAAGACAACTTAAATTTGGCATGTTGGTTCTCTGAGGAAGCTTGCCCTAAAAGGCATATAATTAACTCTCCCACATTCAATGATGATCACCTAAGATGAGAGCGGGTCGATCAACATGGAGATCCATAATGAAGGACACATTTTAGTGTGATTGTCATCTATTTGTGGCAAGGTTGGAATGTATCGGTATTGGGTCCCATTGTTTCATCAATATGCTTAAATAAGCAGCCAGTCCAGCAGAATCTACTGCAATGTAAAACACTCCTAAAATTTGGTATGTTCAACATAATGATGCACACAATCATCCAATATCACCCCATCTGAATGGGTGCGTGAGTGGTCAACAATCTTAACAATATCATTCTACAAACAACGAATGAGATCATGAATATTGTAAGCAATAAGTGAATTTAGAGAGCATGCAATTTATGTAATAATATAAATCATTTCTTACATCATATATGGCAAATGCTCTATACAATGAAGTGTCTATTCATATAAGACCTCAGATACGAAACCGGCATGCTCAATGTGAAAGATGTCTGCACGACAATCAACACAAACAAATCATTTTCAATTTAGTACGACAAAAATACCACGAAACATGCAAGTGAATGTATAAATAGTGTACATATTATAGTAAAAAGTGTGTTTATTTTACTTACGATGTCATGTGAGGTGGATTTTGACGAAATTTATAGTGATCTAATTGTTTGTAATTGCTACATCTGTTTTGTCTATCTCCCTCACGGGCCTTATTCAGGTGATCTTGTTTTTATAAATGGAGTTAACGTTGGTACATCACAGTCTTTCCAGAGAATCTTGAGTCAGGTATTATGGGAAATATATGACCCTGGTATGAATTCCAATACTTATCCATGATATACCATGGTGAGCAAAATAAGAGATATGATACATTAACGTCATGTTCCTATCTTGATGTTGCGGTGATTATATGTCAGCAGAGTCAATGTTGAAGCATTGAAATATTGCATGTGCAGCAGTAATTAGGTTACCATACATGAACGATCGTATTTTCGTCACTTGTTATTTCGACGATAAATTAGCAAATGGATTGAATAATGAATCAACATATGGTTAAAGGAATCATCGATGGTTCGTTATTCACTCCGATCGTTAATTTGCTATCAAAATAACAAGTGACAAAAATGTGAGTGTTCATATATGTGATCTTATACGGGAGAATTGTAGCTACACATGCAATATTCCAATGCTTCAACTATGCTCTGCTCACATGTGAGCACCACAATATCAAGACACGAATATAACACTAATATATCATATCTCCCATTTCTGTGTGTCGCGATATAACATGGGCAAGTGTTAGAATTCTTACAACCATTATATTTCACCCAATCCCCAACATAAGATTTTAAAAGACTGGAATGGACCATGATAACTCCACCTATGTTGGTCACCGGTGATTCGGTGTAGAAGGGCCATGTGTGAGGGCCGTGAGTAAATTAAACATAATAGGTGTAGCAACTGCAACCAGTTAGGTCACTAAAAGTTTCGTTGTCAAAATCCACCTCACACAACATCATAAGTAGAATAAACACACGTTTCACTGTGATATATACATTATCCATTCATTTTTTACCGTACTTGCATATTCAATAGTACTTCTTTCATACTAAATCGAAATTGGCGTGTTTGCGTTGATTGTCGGACAAAAATCTTTTACATGGAGAATGCTTGACCTGGCACGCCATCGTTGGAGCATTTACCATATATTAATGCAAGAATTGATTTATATTTTTACATAAATTGCATGATCTTTAAATTCACAAATTGTTTGCAGTATTAATGGTCTCATTTATTTTTACAGGACGTTATTGTTGGGGTTATTGACAACTTATGTGTCCATTCGGATTGGGTGCTATAGGATGATCGTTTGCGTTATTATGTTGCATAGGTTGGATGTTGGGAGTGTTCCACATTGCAGCGATTTCAATTGGACTGGTAGCTCATTACATCATTGGTGGAAAGATGAAGACCCGAGACTAATACATTCCCTCTTTGATATGGAGAGATGACAATCACACTTCAAGATCGTTATTATGGGTCCCTAAGATGACAGACGTGTTATCCTTTTTGGTAAGCGTCGATGGATGCAAAGGGAGTTAATGGTACGTCGTTTAGGGCAAGCTTCTTTAGATAACCAACATGCCAAAGTTATATTGTCTTGGCTTCGAGAGGTACATGGATGTACATGCAAATGCCACAGATGTGCATGTTCGGTAATATGCATATGCTTACATTCTTCATCTGATCGGTACCTTTTTGGTTTCGATCCAAGCAAAGGATCGGTTCACCTGCAATAGCTGACGAAGCTGGAGTATTTATTTATATAACTAGTATTTTGATATAACTACTAATTACTTGTAAGAAGATACAATTCTTGCCCATCTGTATGTCAAGTTGACGAAGCTGACGCGTATAGAAACAAGAGAGCTACACCCCCGCTGTTCGGGGTTTGTGTGTGTGTGTGTGGTGCATTGTTGTATACATACATTTTTAGTAAATTGTTACAGTTATATATTCAGATTAAATTATTAAATATACAATCCTAATATATTTACATCTTTATAGGTATGGTGTGAGAAAAGTTGCATATTAGCAGACCATCCACCGGGGAGCACTATATTTATGGACAGTTACGGGTAGGACATATGTAGAATATGAGGGGATCATTTAGGCTCGGTCCAAGCATGAAGCTTGATCTCTACCGCAATGAACTCGACACATCAAAAATATTACAAGTATAAATGAATCTTATATTGTAAATTGAAAATTTTGCATATATCACGTTCTGTACTTAATGATTTGCTTTTTTATTTAAAATTTTATTATGAAATGATTAGGTTTTATGATAATCAAATAAAAACTTGCTGGAAATTCCGTCCACATGTTTGTACAGTTAATGCAGCTATTTCACGGGCCATGGTGCTTATTTTTACTGAGAGATAATAAATATGCATGTAGTAGATCATGTCTTATGACAATTTAAGGATTATGTCGCACATCCTAGATCCCGTGGAGCATATGCCTATAAAGACCAAAATGACTCCACGATAATATGATCAGGTGACAAACCTACTTCGCTATTAGAGTCATTTCAGAAAATATAGGTTGATAGAGGTTACTGATAGGAAATTCTAGGATTTTGGTGGAAGAAATTTGATGATTTGGAAGAAAAAGGATTTTTATGGATAATAAAAAGAAAATACAAGATACTTGGTTCCAATTAGAGAGGAAACCACTCTCATATTCTTTGATTCAAGATAAATGGCTAACTCTTCAAGATCTACTCTTAATCTACTTTTATTCTCTCTTTCTTTCTTCAAATTCAACGTGCCTATAGCCCTAACTCTCCCTTTCACTATAGATTTGCCCAAAATTACAAAACATGTCATCAAGGCCCAAAATAACAAGTTTGCCACTAAGGCCCAAAACTACAAAATGCCACTAGGTGGCCGCACGTCATTCCCAACACTACATCACCCCCGAAGAACCACCTTGTCCTCAAGGTGGTGCAAGAAGTCCGTGGGAGCGCTACTCCAAATGGGGTGAGTGTCCCCTCCAAACTCTCACCTTGCCCTCTTCTTCATCGACGATCAATACCAGCAACGCACGATCCTGGCAATGATGTCCTGGCCTGAACCTCTCGCCACATCGATAACATAACCCATTGGCACGTCTGTCCAAGATCTCCATTAGTGTGAGATGTGCGTACTTGTCGTCCATTGGTGTCTCGCCGCCCTTCTTGTACTGTCTGGACCATCGTTAGCCGGTGCTTCTGGGTCTCCTCGACCAACTGAGTGCAGAATGTGGCCCTGCTATTCGCTCCCTTGGAGCATCGTTCCACACTAAGCCTGTTCACGACCAACTGAGCCAGATCAATCGTCTCCATCAATCCCTTCGGCCTCTGTATGCGGAGCTCAGCACAGATGTCAGGCCTGAGTCATTGTATGAAACTTCCCTCCAACATCGCCTCAGGGATCTCCTCACCCAACCCACAAGCGCCTCGGATAACTCCCTGAAATCCTGGACTGTGACATCATGCCGAAGGGCAAAGAGATGCTCGTGTAGATCCCCACCCTGGGTGTCACGGAAACCGTCTGATACACAGTCCTTTAAATCATCCCACGATCGAACATGTTGTCATTGTTGCCTCTACGTGTAACAGGAGAACGCCTTCCCCTTTAAGCAGACGTCGGTTGTCCACAGTTTCTCATCCTCAGCCAAGTGGTTTACCGTGAAATATCTCTCGCAGACGTCGGTTGTCCACAGTTTCTCATCCTCAGCCAGGTGGTTTTACCGTGAAATATCTCTCTGCACGATAAGCCCACCCATAGGGATCCTCACCCTCAAAGACGGGCAACTTAAGCTTTCGGTCCCTGCTCTCGAGGCTAAAAGCACATGTCCTCTCCCCTTTAGATGTCCGTACGTATTGAAACTGTCGATATGCATTCTGCGAAACTCCTCCATCTTCCAACGGGCCTCCTCCATCTTCATCGTAGTACCCATAGCCGCTGTCAACCAAATCCAGACCCTCGCCATCATCTGTCGTGCCCCAAGGGTCATTGTCATGGTCGACATACCCACAGAATGGGTCGTCGTCTCTGGGTGCTTGACGACGAGTGCCAAAATCACCGGTCAAGGCCACGCAGGGCTGCTAGGTACCAAGAGATAGGCCCGCCCCTGGAAGGTCGACAAGGGCCAGCGACCCTGTTGCTGGACAGAACAAGGACCCGAGGGTCCCAGCGAGGGCGCAGTGGGCTCGCGAGGCCCCTGTGGCTTCACCTGCAGCTGTGTAGGGGGCTTGTGCCCCACCGGACGAAGCGCCAGGGCTCGCGAGGCCCCAAGCATTCGCCAAGGGCTTGCAAGGGATCGCCCGACGATCACTTGAGGACCGCGCGAGCCCTAGCGCTTAGATCGGTAGGGCGCGAGCCATTCGCCTGGGGCTCGCGTGGCACTGTGGAGTTCAAACCGAGGCTGCCACCCCCACCCCCGATTAGGTTTTTGGGGGCCGGTGGCCCTCCTGGCGCTGTCGTTGATGCCCGATCCCTCCTCCGCTGATGAAAGTAAGGGGTTTTGCTCCCATTCTTGATGCTCGTCATTCTTCGACGGTAGATCGCCTTCAAAAATGATGATTTTCTCGTTTCACTTGTCCAAAGCTCACTCCTTTCTCCATTGATCTACGTTGGGGCCTTCATCTTCCATCAGATCTGGGTTGGATGAGCTTTTCTTCTTGGAGCTAGGGCTTCCATACATCTTTTCTTTTTTTAATTAGGGCTTCCATGGCTGCACCGATTTGAAGGCCAACTTGGGTTGAGATCTGATTTGAGAGCATCTCCTCTATCACCAACATTCTTGCATTGAGAGCTGATTTGAGAGCATCTCCTCCATCACCAACATCATCGCGTTCATTGTAGAGAAATTTTCCTCCATCAATTTCTTGAACTCCCCAAGCTCGTTATCAAATTTTGCCTCCAAAGCTCTGATCTTTTTCTTTGTTTCCGCCGCCGCATGGACCGTAAAGCTCTGATACCAATTTGATACGAAATTCTATGGTTTTGGTGGAAGAAATTTTAGAATTTGGATGAAAAGAGGATTTTTTTTATAGATAATAAAAAGGAAATGCAAGATAGTTGGTTCCAATTAGAGAGGAAACCACTCTCTTATCCTTTGAGTTAAGATAAAGGGTTAACTCTCCAAAATCTACTGTTAATATACTCATATTCTCTCTTCTTCTTTCTTCAAATTCAACATGCCTCTAGCCCTACTCTCCATCTCAATATAAAGGGTTGATTTACCTAATATTATAAAATATGTCATTAAGGCCCAAAATAACAAGTTTGCCACTATGACCCAAAACTACAAAAATGCCACTAGGTAGCCGCACCCCATTCCCAACAGTCACCTCCTACATTTATCGATGATTATATGACATGGTATTGAATTATAAAAGGTGATGTTTCACTAGACAAAAGCCCACATGCACATGAACACCCAGGGAATTTATGGAAAGAAATTTGGCAAATAATATTTACATAAATATGTTTGTGTTAATTGTTCTTTCTTTATTTGTTATATAATGGCTAAAGGTTCTATGTTAATTGTATTTTTATGCATATTACATATTGATGCATTTCTTAATATTGATGAGTTAGTAACACAATCTTTGACAGCCCAAAATATGCATTTAACTTGGTCGTAACTAAGCAAGATTAAAGAATGGATAAAATCAATATTGCGTCAAAATTGATTTCTTTCACGCGATGTTGAGACATGTCCCCTTTGTCGATTTCATTGGAGCAAGTCAGCACGACCTAAGATTGATAACAATGAGATAGTACTATCTCAACTACCAGCAGATGTTCATCACATAAAAACGGTTCAGCAGCAACCACAAACTCAGTCAGACATGAAAGGATTCTCATGAACCCAATGGGCGCAACTTCTAATATACACCCACAGATCGATCATTGCTAGAAGAAATGATGACCTAGCTAGACCTTCCTAAAGGTAGACCCAAGAGGAATATCATCTTAAGCCGAGAAACACTTCTTGTCATCAGCTACATCTACTGTGATATGTAAGGTTAAGTTTATTTAGATGTTGGCATTTATACTTTGTACTTGAAGTTCTTGAATATACTTGTTGTGATATGTTTTTACTTAAAATACTTGAATTTGTTTCGATGCATATTCAAATTATAAATTGAATTTATATTGCACTTGAATTTGTTTGTTGTTGCATTTAGATTTAGATTCAAGTCTTACGTTCGGATTCATTTATTGCACTTGGATTCATATTATAAATTGAATTTGTATTGCATTTGGACGTGTTTCAATATTTCAGTTAGATCATAATATTTGAAATAAGCATCAAAATGCACATGTCAGATTGTTAGTGATTTGAATGTGTATTGCTACTGGGCTTTGTGTGCATGATTTGATCGAATTGACAACCCCAACCAAATAGACTGCTCTTTGTTAGTACCAACAGGTTTGAGTTCTCGTTTGGCTTTGTTGGCGGCCAACAGAGGGAACTCAAATTAATCAGGATTGGTGACCCTAGCCATTTAGTCAAACTCTGACCATTTTGATGCCCTTAGATTTTAACTAGGGTTCGGAACCATGGCAGTTTTGACGGGAGGTAAAATGAACAATGTTCGCAACCTCTTTCATTTTGTAATCATCCAAGTTAGCAAAAAATGCACGGAAGGTCCTACGTTGCTATAATTGGTCGATTTCTGTGATAATTTTCAAAGTTGGTCAATTTTATAAATATTTTAAAAAGGCTAAATTGAAAAGGTGTCCATTAATAAATAGCTACTTGGCTTGATTTTGGAAAAAATGTTGGCAGTCTGTAAAGCATTCTCCTCAGGTGGACACAATAAAATTGCAATATCATGTAAACCTATCTTTGCTCAGGAATTCAATGAGTTCTTGTGTTTTCATGTATGAAAATAATCCAATAATCAAGCATGCAAATCCCTGTAGGGAGCCACAATTAAGAAATTTCTGGTTTTGATTCACCTTATTCCACTAGCAAGATCTGTGGTCGTCATTTTTCCCCCTTTTGGTTTGTAGTTTGTGTTTTTTTTTGGGAGGGGGGTTGGTTAGAGTGGCGGTTGCGATGAGCCATGGCCATAGGATGCAAATGTAGAGAATTATTTCCTTCCCTATTTAGGTGGGTCCCAATTTAGGACGCATCGCTTTCACAAACGTATGCATATATGAATGAGATAACCACATACAACAAAATCTTGTGAATATACAGAGATAATAATTGTAATTTTTAGAGATGTACCTTGATTAGGTGGAGGAAGGGTCCTGTTATGAGTAGGATGATAGGTGGCTGGTGTGAGTTTCTGGAAAGAAAAAATAAAACAGTGTCAGAAGCCATGAATACAGCATATTTAGTAGTCCACCTAAATCCAATATGCATAAGATAGCAAAGGTAGCGCGCAAAATAGGATGATTTCTGTAGTGAAGAAAGAATATTCTGCTAGATGAGAATTATTGCAAAAAAAATCTGAAATAAGGTATGATGTAGCATCTAATGCAGTTTATTTTCAAGAAATATTACAGGAAGATAAATGCGCCTTAAGAACCAAAAGGCAATTAAAAAGGAGAAAGAATTATGATGCACCGCCCCACGGACCGTATTCCAGTCTTTTCGGAGCGGAGACGGGAAAGGACACGGCGGCGATCCCGAGCCACGGCCTGGGCGGGTCAGGCCGGCCACCCCCGGCCCTCGGCGCCCCCAACTGTGGCCGCCGGAGGGCCGGCACCCCCTTGCGGGGGTGCCCAGGGCCCGCCGACCCCCTTTGGGGGTCGGGCAGGCCGCGCGACCCCCGCCTGGGGGTCGGCAGCCCCAGGCGGGGGCGGCACAGGGGGCTCGGCCCTTGCGACTTCTCTGGAGGCGGAAAGGCGGATGGGCATGAGGCCCAATTTTACACACGGGGGAGACCCGAGGGAGGCTCGGGGTGGCGAGATGGTCAGGGGTGGTGACCGCGGCGGAGATAGGGGGCAGCTAGGCGACATCAACGCAGATCGGCGGTTGATGAAGCTGAAGATGCCAACCTTTGACGGCACCGACCCTGATGGGTGGATATACCGAGCGGAGAGGTATTTCCAGGTGATGGGTCTGACGGAGCAGGAGGTCCTGAAGGCCATCGGGATTTACTTTGAGGGGAAGGCTCTGGCCTGGTACCGGTGGAAGATAGCACGGTCCCCCTTTCGGACCTGGGAGGAGTTGTCAGCAATGATCGTGGACCGATTTCAGGAGACGGCAGGGGGGGATTTCTACGAGCAGCTGTCGGCCCTGAGGCAGGAGGGGACCGTGAGGGACTATGTAGAGAGGTTTGAGATGCTGAATAGCCGGGTGAAGGGGGGTTACCGACGAGGTGATGATCGGGAACTTCATGTGGGGGCTGAAACCGTCGATACGAGCTGAGTTGCGGATGCAGAGCCCGACTACCTTGGAGGACGTCCTTCGCTTAGCACATAAAGCGGAGGAGAAGCACACAGAGGAGAGGAGCACTCGGCGAACTTGGGGGGCCCAGAGCCAGCGTAGTCAGACAGCACCGGTCCCACCTCTGGGGGTTACAGTAACACCAGGGGACGCGGAGATGAAGAAAGATGAAACCCGACCAGTGATCCCTGGTAGGCGGATGACTGAGGCCGATATGAGGGCAAGACGTGCTGCAGGCCTTTGTTTCAGATGCGATGAGAAGTTCAGTCCCGGTCATCGATGTGCGAGCAGGCTGATGCAGATTGTGATAATGCCGGATGAGGGGGAGTATGCAGACGAGAGAGAGCCAGTGATGACGGAAGAGAGCGAGATTGAGCACGCACACCTGGATGTAGCGGAGGTGTTCCTGAACTCCTTGGTAGGGGTAACCACGAACCATACCATGAAGTTGTCGGGGCGATTGGGCGACGTGCCAGTGACGGTACTCATAGACAGTGGGGCTACCCACAACTTCATCTCTCGACATTTGGTGGATCTTCATAGGTTGCAGGTGAGCACCTTGGAGACGTTTACGGTCCTCTCCGGGACAGGGAGGAGGGAGGAGACCAGTGGGATGTGCAAGGGGCTGAGTCTAACCTTACCAGGAGTGCAGATCGTGGAAGACTTCTTGCTCCTAGAGTTGGACAATATCGATGTGATTTTGGGCGTGCAGTGGCTGAGGGGGTTGGGCGAGGTGAAGATGAATTGGAAGCAGCTCAGGATGGAATTCCAGGAGGGGGGTCGCACGGTGTGACAGGTGACCCTAGCCTCTGTTTTCCCTCGGGGGCCTTCAAAGCCAGATCTCCACCTTGAGGACAATGTGGCTCTTTTAGGGGGGGTATTGATGCGGACGCCCAAGCCACCGCCCCACGGACCGTCCCGCTTGCCTCAAGGCGCCCCCGGGACCCACTTGATACTTAGGCTTTGGTGATTTATTTAGTCTAGGGGTATTCCAGTCTTTTCGGACTAGATTAGTAAATCCCCTATTTTCTATTTATTAGGGCTAGCCGTCTTTTATTTCTTTATGCTTGATTTGTGAAAACTCATCGAGTCGTCAATTGTGAGGGTTGTTAGGCTTTGATCCGTCCATCCAAAGCTAGGAGACCGGATCTCGTCTCGAAGGAGATCCATTTATCTAGTGTTATTCGCAAATCATTCTCTATAAAATTCCTCTTTTTAATTTTCCTCTTTTAAAAATCTGAACTTTATTGATTCGATCCACCGGATCGTATCAAATTAACTCAACACGGCAATCCTCGCTGGTAACAAGACTCAGTGATTACTTCAAACGATAAGCACAATACTGTATCCTGAAATATGCATAAAGAAACAACATTGACCATAATTTGGCTGATTCTAACAAATTTTATCATCCAACATGTGGAAAAGGAAAAAACTGAATGTGAAATGCTTGGCATTCACAATGGCCTATTATCTAATGCATGTCTCAACAGAATCTTTAGAAAATCTTGATAGTTTGATTCCCTGAAAACGTGTATGAGAACATCAATTTATTGGTCACCATTCCTTGACTAATTGTCAACAACTGCAAGTCCAACATGAGGGGAAAACAACCTGAATAGAACATGTATTGCAAGGGGAGAGGGGGACCCAATAAATCCCTAGATATGAAACTGAGACATCGAAAAAAAATTGTTTCAGCTGGGGAAGGCGGGGACGAGAACCAATAAATGCTTAGATACGGAGACCAAGACATCAAAAATAAATTGTATATATTCAGCTTAGAGCTTAGTGGTGCAAATCACATTGTTTTTCCTTCATAGTAGTCCAAAGTTTCCAACTTAATTTTGAGCTTTCATATGCTTTCGGCCCGAATAAATTAAAGTCGCTTAATTCAATTACATTCGCAGAATAATGATTGACTCACAACAATCCACAACATTGAGCTATGCCATTCATTGTGTACAGAGCTGCTTCCTTAGATAGGTACCCAAGATAGACAACATTGAACGGTATAACCCATTGTTATGACTTCCATGCACTTGATTCTATAGAGAATATTTGCAATAGACCGAGCAAGTTTAAATTTACATATGTCAAGCTTACCAAATAGACTATGTATTAACAATTCAACTTTGTTACTGCACTAAGATATGTAGGTTTTACTAATGAATATTACTGACATTTCATTGCAGGTGTAAGATATCACCACTTCTCTTAATCTCAAGAAGAAATTTGGGATATATGAAGCAAATCAGTTAGGATCCATATCTAGTGTTCCTAGCAGTTGCAATGCATCACTAGTTAGCAAGCAGCATTCAGCGTTAGTTATTATTGTTCAGATTAAACTAACAAGACATCTAAAATTTTAACAGTGGACTTCCTAAGATTTTTTCAAAAATCGTGTTTTCTCCAAGGTACCATGCATGCAAATCGGAGAAGATTCAGTCATACACTGTTCATTTTAAGAGTTCTAAATATATGAATAAAATAGGCACTCTACTGATTTCAATATAATTATTTTCATTGCACATGTAGATATCTATGAGATTCTTAAAAACCCACATATCCTGTGTTTGAATCAAAGCAACTTAACCACCTTAAGAGAATAACAAAAGTCCCAGTAAATATAACAAGTACAAACATTTTAAGCTTAGAACCATCCAATAGTTTTGGAAGAACCATCCAATAGTTTTGGAATTTAGAATTGATGGTATACTATGCAAATTTTAAATGTTAAATTAAATGTTAAGAATTGGAGACAAATACATAAGATTATGAAATTAAAAGATGGTTCTTACAGTTACAAACAACCTGTCATAGGAAGTATCAACATCATATCCATTCCATCTAAGATTACTAGTACCATCATCGATAATGCAAAAATATAACTTGTGCTTTAAAACAAAATTAATGTTGAAACCAATTCTTGAAGCCTAAAACAACATATACATGTCAATGAAATGCTTCATTGTGAACAGAAAAAAAAATTAATATAACAAGGTTTTATGGTTAGATTTCCTTCGCCATTTCACCAATTTAATTTAAAATACATTTTAGATATCCCACGAATCCATGCACTATACCGTCACATGCATGTATGTCGATGTGATGCCGTAAGCAGGATTCAGGTGTTTTGAGTTAAAATCCTGGCAGCATGGCTGGCCGCCTTACCACATAAGGCTGAAATCTGTGTGATTATTATCTAACCAAAGAATTTTACTACTGTGTATGGTAGGAAAGTGTTAGAAAAGAGAAAATATTAAAGAGGAAAAGATCGAGAAGAGCTTGATTAGCGTTGTCCTCTTTAAGTCTTATTTATATTAAAAGAATTACACATGTTATAAATGTAGATCCAACGTCCAACATACATGCTATTAATCAATGCACTAATTAGGACATTACATATGATACCATGCATCTGACACTATATTAATCAAGTGCGTGCTTGAATTTTAACACTCACACTCAGCACTGATCTTAACCATGATCTGCTTGTCACACAAAAACAAAAATACTTTAAAAGGCAAGGCACCCATAGTGATAGACCTGTAGGCAATAGAGAAATCAAAAGCAATAAAGAATCCAAATGTAGTAAAGAACATGTAGGCAGTAACCAATCAAGAACACATATGCAAGAGTAGATATAGAACCAGTAAACAGCAGTCAGCAAAGAACTCAAAGATGGTGAAGAACCCGAATGCAAAGAACCCGTAGGTAGCAGCAGATATAAAGCCTGTAAGCAGTGATGAACTAAAGGTAATAGAGAACACGAAGGTAGCAAAGAACCCGAAGGAAGCAGCATATATAGAATCGTGGCACGCAACAAAATATGAATTGGTGATGAGCAATATCTTAGTACTGGTCTAGCACAAGACACAGACTATATAAGCATGATCCAATGCAAGCTCTTAGCTAGGTTGACAATTATGATACTAAGAACCTAAGCTCTGATACCAAAGAAAATATTAAATAGAGAAAGAAAAAGAAGATCTTGATTAACCTTCTTCCTTTTAAGTCTTATTTATAGTAGAAGAATTACATGTGTTACGCACATCTAGATTCATCATGCATGTCACTAATTAAGATGCTAATTATATTAAAGTATAATATGTGATACAATATATCTCAAAAAGCATTAACAAGCATTCACATCTGACATGGATTAGATCCAATTTTGTCTAAGGTGGTGAACTTTTGGATCTGGAGGATGGAATATGCTTGATATTTAGTGATCCAAGTCCGGATATCTGCATCTTAAAATTATTACCATAGCACAATATTGCATCCCCATCTACATGGCATTGACCTGAAAACTCATACAGACATTCCCCACACAACCAGTACATATCACATGATGTTCCCTTTTTTCCACTAGTGCTTCCCGCAGTGTACGCATGGTTCTTAATTGTTTTTTTTCCGGAAATGATGCATTCTCATTCCAGAAACTAGTTTTAATGAATCTACTGTTTTATGCAATTTAATTATCACGTATGATCAATTAATTGAAGGGTTTTCTCATATTAGTCCCTTAAATCTTGCATAATTTGATATTAGTCCCTTAAATCTTCGTATTTTGAGTTTAATCCCTCAAATCATTAACTATAACCAAAATAGTCACCCGCTCTAATTTTCTGTTAAAAACTCCGTTAATGCTGACGTGGCTGTTAGTGTTGACGTGCCCAGCTTGTTCGCGTGGTGGCAGCGAAGGTGATGAGGGGGAGGAGGAGGGACGACGACGGTGAGGAGACGTGATGAGGGGGGATCGGCGGGAAAGGATGGGGGATGGGGGATCGGCGGCGGGGAAGAGGGGGGATGATTAACAGCGGGGAGGGTTATGGGTTATGGGGAGGAGGGGGGATTGATACGGGGAGGAGGGGGATGAGGCGGCGGGGGAGAGCTCTCCCGGTGGCAGGGAGGAGGGGGGAGGAGGTGGATGAAGGGGGAGGAGGAGGGGGAGAGCGTCAGTGGGGAGGAGGGGGTGAAGCGGGAGGAGGCGGGGGAAATCGGCAGGGAGGCGGGGGATGATGGGGAGGAGGAGGGGAGGGGGATCGGCGACAGGAAGGAGGGGGGATGAGGGGGTGGAGGAGGGGGATCGGTGGTGGGAAGGAGGGGGATTGGGGGGTTATCGGCAGCGGGGATGAGGGGGATGAAGGGAGAGGAGGAGGGGGAGAGCAATGGCGGGGAGGAGGGGAATGAGGGGGGAAGGGGGGAGGTGGGGGATGAAGGGGAAGGAGGAGGGGGGAGCGACGTCGGGGAGGAAGGGGATGAGGAAGAGAAGGGGGATGAAGGGGGAAGGCGAGGGGGAGAGCGGCGGTGGGGAGGAGGGGGGCGGTGGGGAGGAGGTCCGCCTCCCCATCCCCCACCACCTCTGCCTCCTCCCGCCTCCCTCCCCCATTAGGGCTTAATTCTTATTTAATTAACCCTAATTGTTAATTAATCGTTAATTAATCTAACTATTTAACAGAATATAGGATGTTGGAACTATTTAGGTTAACGGCTTAAGGTTTGAGGGATTAAACTCAAAATACGAAGAATTAAGGGACTAATATCAAATTACACATAATTTAAGGGACTAATATGAGAAAAACCATTTATAGAAATTGTATTTTGAATTGTATTGTCCAAGTATATAATATAATATACTTGTCCCCATACACAAATCAGTTGCAAATGTTGATATCAGATTTCCTATATAAATTCATTTCTTTCATTTAAAATATATGTACTGTATCTTAGTTTGTTTATTCGAATTCAGGTTACTTATTTTAATAGTTTGTTTGCTGCAGATGATTATATATCAATCACAAAAGGTTCAAGATAGGCCAAATACCATGCTACTTAAAAATATTGGCTTGCCAACATTTTTTTGATGTACTCAATCACTTCATTTTTACGTAGCTTTCTTCCAATATCAGTTACATCGAGTACAACTGTTGATGAACAAAAAACTATGTAGGCTATGCTGGTGGCCCCAGGAAAGCCTAACGAGTGTTTTCTTGTTCGAGGTTGTTCGAGGTATGCTTTGGTATGTGGTATGGATATGGTACACAAATCGCTATTTAAGTGTTATGCAGTACGCATGAGTATGGCAAGTCGGTATGTTGTTACAGGTCATGATATGCTCGGATTGTTTATATGCATACATGTGTATGTGTCTATGTATATATATACGTGTGTGTACATTACATGTATGTGTGTGTGTGTGCATGAAAGCGAGATAGGATCCACATACCACTATACATAAATAAGTTCATTGAAAATGACAAATAATCAATTAAAAATTATACAATTGTTTCTTCTCAAAGTTTCATTTTTTATATAATATATTAGGGATCTAGATCTTCTTCTTTCTTCTTCATGTATATTTGAATCGCTACTTTTCGATTTGAATCGCTACTTTTCATTATTTGGACCATGTATGACCCATGAATCCAGGCATGTGATCTAGAACATAGATCCTATGGTTGGCGATGAATTACTTTAAGATGACTTGTTTTTTCTGTAACTTCAGAGTGTATCAATCAATATGGTGTAGCTATTGAGAATGTGGAAGAATTTATAAATTAATAGCAATACATACATACATACATACATACATATATAGATATACATATATCTATTATACATTTGACAGCGATTTTTGAATCCTAGGGCTGACTAGGACAAGCTGACTAGGACAAACTGGTTGATAAAAGACGGCCAGGATTTAATCTTGATGAATCGATGGTTGGGATTAAACTTTGGGATGATTGTTTTGTATTTTAACACATACTTTTTATATTTGTGGGTCCCATTTAATAGCAACATACTTTTAAACTCAGATTTTTAAATCATTTTCGGATAAGAGAAAGAGTGATATCAAAAGACTTTTTTTTGAAAAGGTAAAAAAGGATATCAACAGATTTTTGGGGAAGAGAAAGATGCATTTTTGAGAGAGAGCTTCCCAAAAAGGCTCTTGCTCTTCCCCAAAAGAGCAGCAGAAAAAAAATATCTTTCGGTTGTAACGCGGCTTCTTCCCATCTCCGTTCCCATCTCCGTGACAGAATTGGTTCCCATCTCCTGTGTCTTGCGTACGTCTGCAAAAAAAATATTTGTGGGATTAAACTTTGCTCTTCCCATCTCCGTTCATTTTTTCCTCGGCTTAGTTAGTGGAGTACTTTGCTTTTTGAAAGTTTCATGTTTTCGCTTTTTGATTGGAAGATGGCGGCGACCCACCGACTCCGGGACCTGCAGTCACAGCTCGCAGAAGAACCCTCAAT
Organism: Scilla litardierei; assembly: GCA_030789695.1. NCBI lineage: Eukaryota > Viridiplantae > Streptophyta > Magnoliopsida > Asparagales > Asparagaceae > Scilla > Scilla litardierei. Next base: position 368,388,373 of record CM061142.1, read on the forward strand.
GGGCCTCCGTCTCCTACGGCGTCTTCATGTGCCTCGAGTGCTCCGGCAAGCAGCGCGGCCTCGGCGTCCACATCAGCTTCTTCCGATCGGTCACCATGGACTCTTGGTTCGAGATTCAATTGAAGAAAATGGATTCCGGGGTTATTTATGATTTATTTCTTTCCACCTTGCAAGATTTTGGACGAGTGATCATAATCCCTCTGTATATTTCTTTCCACCATGGACTCACGGCCTTTGGTGGTGTACCCTAAACTTGAAGGTCCGAGATCATAATTAAGGTCCTTCCTCGCTCAGTACGGGGTCCCCAAGAGCACCGACATCGTCGCCAAGTACAACACCAATGCGGCATCCGTCTATCGAGATCGGATCCAGGTCTGCAACTTCCCTTACTTGATTTCTCTAGAAAAAAATCGAATTTTGACTGTTAACATCTCATCTTTATGATCGATTCAGGCGCTTTCCGAGGGGCGACAGTGGAGGGACCCACCGGTGGTGAAAGACGTTGTCAATACCGGCAGTGGGGGCTGCAGTGGCCCCGGATCGAAGAAGCCTGTTTTTGCGTCCCTTTGTTTGTCTCTCTCTTTCTCCCCTTTTGTGTGCATGGATCAAGAACATAATTGAAATGATTATCAGTTATCATTAGTTATCCTTTTTTTTCATTGTTTGTAGTGTATTTTCATTTATCATTAGTTGTTTTGATTGCTTTCGATTTGGGAAAAGGCCAGCGAGCGCATGCGTGAAGTAATCTTGGCATTAATGAGCACATTAATTGATGATATTAGGTTGGGTTTTGTTTTCATTTGAAAATTTTTAAGGCCATTTTCATTAACCACAGTAACGTATGGTTACTGAAGAAAGATTAGCAAAAAAATTGGAAGAAAATAATCATAGAATCAACATCCTGGCCTGGGAACAAGACAAGACGTGCGTCTACTGCCTGTTTTTGAGGCATTAAAGAAGATACGAGTGCTGGCCATGATGGTCGGCATTGAAGGCTGTAGCGAGGCAGGGGAGGTGTTGGCCCAAGTCGTGAGGGTTCTCAAGGACTTGGACGATCGTGCCAGGGGAATCGTTTGTTACCAGTTGTTTGTTACCTGTTGGTAGCATTTGATCAGCTTCATTTGCTAATCAAGCTGTTTTTATTTTTATTTTCTCTCTTCTTCTTTTGTGGTACCTTGGGTGATGTAAAAAGTTGAAGCAGATGAAATAGAAATTAAGTTCGTTTATATCTTTCCACCTTCAAGTCGTCAGAGGAATATACAAAGGGAAGGAGCTTAATTATGATTTATTTCTTCTGCTTTTAGTTTTTTTAATTAAAAAATTGTTGTACCGTTTCAATTAGTTAAAATTTTACAGAGTATTTTGGGCATTTGTGGTGTTGCCATTCTCTATTTGAGGAGCTCTGAAGACTACTGGAATTGAAATCACTCAAACTATCTGTGATTTTCCAATGTTATAAGTTCACTCATGCAGTCATGCTATAAAAATTCCCTCTCATCCTTTCATAAATTCAACTAAATACACACTCACACACACTCACAACCTTTAAAATGTTAAAATGTTTTTTTTAAAACATTTAAAATATTTTTGTGATGCAAAAATATTTTTTAAGCGTGTGTGCAAGCTTCAACTAATAGCTTTAACATTCTAAGACAAGTTTATAAAATCACACTCGACTCATACTATACCTGGGAGTCTTGGTGTCTTCCTTTAAGTTTCGTCAATTTGTCTTGAAGTCTTTGGACTCCACAAATCCTTGAATAGGCTTCAAGTCTTAAATGTTGAGCTCCAATCCATTGGCTCTTCATACTTCAAACTTTTAACTTCATGTCAACATCATGTTTGAGCTTGAGTTGACCATTACTGACTTAGTTATCTACATTTACAAATTATCTCACAAAAATTTCATTAACAACTTTAATTATTTGCTTATCATCAAAACTAACCTAGGGTTGATAAAATAACCATCATTCTCTCCCTTTTTCATGATGGTAAATAATTTGATATATAAAAGTGAAATTACAAAGATAAGATACTTACTCCCCCTACAATGATGCATGGTGTTAACAAAATCTTTCAACTCTCCCTGCATCAAGCGGAACAACAAACCTCAGGGTGTTTTTACGCCGGGAGAGTTGAAAGATGAGGCATGGTGTTAACAAAATCTTTCAACTCCCCCTAAAATTTAGCCCGCGCCGAAGGCGACCCACGCTAAATTTTTTACGTTAATTTGTTATTCCGCGCCGAAAGCGCGGGCGCCAAATTTGTTATTCGACGCCGAATTTGTTGTTCCGCGCCTAAGGCGCGGGCGCCAAATTTGTTGTTCGACGTCGAATTTGTTCTTCCGCTCCGAAGGCGCCTGCGCCGAAATTGTTGTTCCACGCCGAAGGCGCCCGCTTAAATTTTTTTACGCTAATTTGTTATTCCACGCCGAAAGCGCGGGCGCCAAATTTGTTGTTCCGCGCCAAAGGCGCAGGCGCCAAATTTGTTGTTCGACATCGAATTTGTTGTTCCGCGTCAAATGTGCCCGTGCCACTAAATATTTTTACGTTAATTTATTGTTTTGTTAAATTTTGGCTGTGAAAATAATTTTTCGGGGAACAAAGATTTCCTGGAAAATCTTAAATGAGACGTGCTCGCGGGCACGGGTTATGACTAGTACATATACATATATATATATATATATATATATATATATATATATATATATATACATAGCATACATACATACATATATATATATATATATACATATATATATATATATCCTTTAACAGATTGAAATAAGATAGAAGCCTCTTATTTATGCTAGTGGTTCATGTAAATGTTGTGTCAGGTATGACAACTGGTGATGCCTGAATACATAATATCTATATCGTTAAGTATATTACCTCTTAGTCTCAAACAGGTTATCCATATTACACAAAAAGACCCCAAATCTGAATGCTAGAATTTCAACTTATCCACATGTTGTAAACAGCGTTGGAGTATACTATAGTCATTCTGAGATAAAATAACAGGGAATCCAAGACCATTTCTATGACCATTTAACTCGAAAGAATATCTATAATATATAATGTAAATAAGCTGAATGTGAAGAAAGTTTCTGAAATATGAAGCAGCATAAAATACAACAATAGTGCTCCAGGTCTTCATGTGCTACAAAGTTTGTCATATAATATTTGACCAGTTGATCATTGCAAACACATGATATCTGCTCGGTAACATCTAAATAATTAAACGATGCAGGTATTAGACAAGCCAATTCATCGGCACCAGACCAAAATGCTTAGAGAATGATGATAATGAGGTTCGATTTCTTGTCAAGACTTTTAGTTTGTTGTATTCATGATTTACGTAAGTAAATACACTCTCAATATACAAATATTCCTGCCAATCTTCAAAACTTCTAGTCATTATGTCGCCATCAAATTTACCAAATTACATTTCCCCTCTCCACTGCATTGCATAATTGATACCCCATGCTTCATAGAGCATTTTGCCAGATTAGGATTTAAGATTTAGGTTGTCACTTGATCCCATATAAATTTGCATAAATGACATCAAATACCCCCAAAAATGTGAACTTATTAATGTAGGATTAGATGCTTCTAAATATTCTAACTTTATGCCATTTTTGTACTTGAAGTGGATCATGATAACATCCCGGTTAACTTCATAGCTAACACCAAAAGGCTTGGTGCTTCTACATATCAAAATCCAAAAAAAAATTAGAGCATGATCGACAACGACATATTTCTAACCGACGGTAAGCAATCAACAACAAAACAAAACCTAAGTGCAAAAGGTGAGTGAATAACAAAAATTGGAATCCTTTTTGTATTTGATTAAGTGAACAAATGCCTTCTTCAATCCATCCAAGTTATTCCAGGGATTAGAGACTTTCAAGTACTTCAATTTCATCCAAGCTACCCACAAATCAATTTTTGTATTTTGATAGCAAGGATCATACTAGCATTATAGTGGTATACATATAAACCCATTTAAATCAAGGTTCTCCCAGCTAAGTGCATGAATAACTCCTATAAAAATTGATTATCATTCTTTCAGTAGCTCTAATAATTTTGGTTTTAGAAATTATAAAACACCAGCTAAAATCCTCTTCTCCTAACTCTTCCTGTCTTGTCACACACTCTAGAGCCGATGAAACCGAAGCATGATGAGGTAGTTCTCTCATGCTCACTGCTTTCACTTTGCTCGTTACATTATCATTAAGGTCAATTTTCTATTCATTGCTATGTGTTTCAAAATGAAAAAAGCAATTTAGTTTGTAATTTCAAGTGGAGAATAATTTGATTGATATCTGTAACTGTAATGACTTATCAAAGTTGTTCATGTGTTAGGGTTAGGTTGGTGTTAGGCTAGTGTTAGGGTTAGCATTTGGGTTATGGTTAGAGTTAGAGTTCGGGTCAGGGTTGAAAAGAAAAATGTTCATGAGAAGAGAAGCACAGTCAAGACTGAACCATATGAAACAAATTAGAGGTGTAACATGGTGAAATAGCACACATATCACGCAAGTTTACACAAAAGTAATTACTGAGAGGATTGCTACTGCCATTTTTACCAAGTGTCCACCAACATAAGCGAGGAGCTTATAGGGATTCGATCAAAGTATTAAAAAGAGAAGAAGAAGTAGAAAATTATAGATTCGCCCCCGGTATTATATGACCTCAACTACAACACAAATACATCATTTTCGTCATAATGGAGAGCTCAATATGAATTACAATGCTAATCAACCTCTTCTGCCAGCAGAGATCAAAATGCATTGCCATATTAACACTATAATACAACTACAGCTCTGTCAGTGATCCTAATAGGGTTTTAATTACTGTCATTTCTCTTGAGTATCCTTTGGTCCTCAGCCTTGATTCATATAATCGAATTTAATCCAAAATATACCATCATAAACAATAATAATTGGGGCAAGCACACCAAAAATTCCAAAATAAAAAAATAAACAGACAAATAAACATCATCAAAAGAAAAAGACAACCGGTGACAAAAAAAGAAATTATAAATAGAAATTGAGAGACGTACCGAAGGTTGAGCAGAGGGATCGGAGGGCCGAAGTTGGCTGAAGTTGTGAGGATCGTAAGAGGGCAAATCGCCCAGGAGAGACCCCATTTGTAATATTATTACCCTATTATTTTGTTTTGCACTAAAAATACGCGTCGACAATCGCTTCGATATGAGAGCACGGTGGAGTAAAAAATAAGAAAAAAAAGATGACGCTTATGAGGACGAACGAAAAAACAACAAGAAGAGCTGGCTCTGGTGTGGAAAAAGAAGAGAAGGGGCTAGAGATACACTGGGGGCTAAATTTTTTGAGTTGTGCTCTATGCACCTCAAATAATGAGATGCAGTTACTCTTTTAAGAAAAAAAAAATACAGTGAATCTGTCATATCAGTATTTCCAATCAAATTCCATTTTTTTCCCAACCTAGCAAAAAATTGCACAGAAACCTATATGCACCTCATGTTTTGAGGTGCAGATAGTATTTCTCAAAAAAAATTTGCCGATCGGGTTGCTCCTATGCAACAAGGACAATGATCATCCAACGTAACGTAGGCCTTTGTGGGCCCTATCATACATTGAGAGTGTGAAAAGATAAAAAGGGATGAGTGGTGGGTCCCACGAATAACGAAAAAAGCGTTGATTTGTCCACGGCGCGTTGAACGATTATATTGTCATACGTGCGTAGGAGCCAACCTGATCCTGCCGTTTCTGGAATTTATTTAACGATAGAATTACTGTATGACAAATTTTCTCAGAAAAACACCCACGTCGGTGCTCCAGGGTAAATTTTGAGAGGGGGTGAATAGTGTTTATCAAATTTGACAAAATCCTCTAACTGTTATGAGTGAGGCCCCACTCCTTTATCCATCCATTACTCCCCATTAGTTAGTATAATGGAGACCTTTGGAGTTCATGTCATTTGGTATTCTCTATTGATGAATAAATAGAGGACAATGGCTTCATGTCATGGTTACTCTTTCTTTTGATTTTTCCAACACGTTATCAGCACTTTAGCTCTAATTCTTGAGCTTCTCCTAATAATCCACTCAAATCACCCCCACCGCGCTTAGGAATCTTTTGTTGCAGCGATCCGTTGCGGCAAAGCTCTTGCGACGTCGATTTGCGGAGCGGAGATTATTTTTTCTTATCTACGGATTACAATTGTTCTTCCTTAAATCAACGATCTACAGGTATAATTTCTTATCCCGTAGATATATAATGTGCAAAAATTAATTAAATTTTTGTTAAAAATAAAAAACATACATCTCGTTAATTTAGGTGAAAAACAAATCTTAAGCCTATTTTTCGATCTTAAGATGTTCATGTTTTTGGAATTTTGTTCTTATTATCAGAATATAACTACCAAAAAAACTTCATAAGAAGTCCCCCCCCCCCGAAGGGGGGACTCTTCGCCCCCCACCCCCCCCCCCCCCCCCAGGGGGAGGGCTCTCACCTTTTCAACGCCACCCCCGTCGGGGGTGGCTGGCCTGACGGGGGGCTCCTCTGTCCCCCCCCCAACGGGACGGGGGGGCTCTCCGTCGGCGCCCCCCTAACTGGGGGGCTCTCCGATTTCACTTGTCGGGGGGCTCCTCGCGGCCGCCTCTGCAATCGATGCCCCTCCCAGTCGGGGGGATCCTCGTGGCAGCAATCTTAACATCTTTTCTCCTGTCGGGGGGATCTTAATTAGAATTGGGGGTTTATTGACAGAATTGGGGGATTTAAAATTGCAAATTTGATAGCAGATTAGGGGAGATGACGAAATTGTGATTTGGGGGAGATAATGACATTATTGTCAATTTCATTTTGGAAGCTAAATAATAATTTTGCATTATTATAACATATGGGCTATAAGCCCTTAAACCCCATAAATAAAAATAAAGATATTTTCGTTGTTGGTCTTGAAGATCGCATCAAGCCTAAGGACTTTTATCTTAATAATTGGGTAATGTTATTTTATCTGTTTAATTTCTATTATTTATCTCTTTATTTCATATTGGATAAAAAATTATTTTACGTTATAATGATTATAAGGATCCTGAGACCGCTCTGTCGTTAGGTTAGTTATCTAACCCAACGGGTAATGACGTTTCCCCGTGGTCCAAGTAACCTTTTTAACGTAAATTTAATATTTTTATCCAATAAATTGTGTTTGATGAATTTTGAAATGTCTGTGATGTTGCGAAATTATTATTTGCCTGTAGCATATATAAAACTGTGTGGATGTTATAAATAATTCAGTCTTGTGATTTGGGATCGGTCATTTTGATACACCTTTTTTTATATATTCCTCGCTTTCTTTTTCTGTTTTGAGAGGAATTGTAGTGAGGTTATAATGTAAAATGCTAAAAGACCGGAGCTCAGCCAAATTGAAGACTAAGATGAAATCTACAATATACTGGGACCTAAAATGGGTTTCCAATTTGTATTTTTCATTTCTTTTGTATTTCATTTTCATGGACTGTATTCGGACACTTTTGGACATTTTATTTCTAAGGGTATCTGGCCGATCCCCACATGACTGTTTACTTATTTATTTTTGCGTGAATTTATTTTTACCAAATATTAATTCATTTATATTCAATTGCATAGATAAATGACAAAATTGGCTAGCGTCGATTTCGAGGTCTTTGACGCAGCAGGGAAGAACTACCTGAGCTAGCGAGTGGACCTGAAGTTCCACTTGCGTTCAATGGCACTCCTTCACTCAATTTTGGCCCCCGCACCAGCCGAGGCAACTGCTAGCAATGCCCCTGCAGCAGCACAGCCAGCTGACAGCTCTACTACCGTTGTCTCCGATATGGATAAGGCGAAAGCCATTATCTATATCAAGAGACACATAGATCGGACCTTAAAGGCCGAATACTTAACGATAGAAGACCCTCTTGAGTTGTGGACAACACTTGAGGCACGTTATAGGCATCAAATAGATGTCATACTACCACGTGCCAGTTATGAGTGGGAAAACCTCCGTCTTTAGGACTATAAGTCCGTTCCTGAGTACAACTCAGCACTTCATAATATCACCTCACGCCTGAAGTTGTGTGGTGAAGAAGTCTCGGAGCACCACATGTTGGAAAAGACATTTATCTCGTTCCACGAGAAAGATGCCATCCTCATGCAACAGTACTGTGAACGCAACTTCACGAAGTTCTCTGATTTGCTCTCTTGCCTTCTTAAGGCAGAGCAGAATAGAGACATACTACTTGCCACTCATAATCTGCGCCCTGCTAGTGCTGCCCCGCTTCCTGAAGCACACCATGTTTCTCCCCAGAAGTGGAAAAACAAGAAGAAGGCTAGAACTAACAAAGGGAAAGCTGCAATGAAGCCAGCAAGAGCCCCACCCCACAACAACAACAACAAGCGGAAGAAAAACTTCCCATGGAAGCGTAAGAACACTGGTCCTGTTCTGATTCCAAAGAAGAACTGGGAGGACAAATGCCATAGATGTGGCATGACTGGACATTGGTCCAGAACCTGTCGCACTTCACGCCACCTCCAGGACCTATATCAGGCGAGCCTGAAGCCTCCACCTAAAACAAACCTGGTGGATATTCAAGCACCTACTAAGTTCACTGCTCAAGATTTCGAGAATGATAGTCTGCTCAATTGAGCATTATCTCCTGTTTTCTATGCATTTATAATAAATGTAGATTCACCTGTAGTTTGCTTTGAATGAACTTTAGTTTGAAATGTCAATTTTCATTACTCAAATAAATTTTCGCTTTGCTTAATATAGATGATGTGTGAGTGCCTAGTGGACAGTGCTTCGACGCACACCATCCTTCGCGATCCATGCTATTTTAATAGCTTATACAAATATGACGGTCCTGTTATCACAATTTCAGGACTGTCCAATATAATCGAAGGATCTGGTGAAGCAATCCTATTGCTCCCTAATAACACAAGACTCAAAATACAAAATGCACTTTTCTCTCCAAAATCCAATAGGAATCTCATAAGTTTCAAGGATATTCGATTTAACGGGTATCACTTAGAAACTAGAGATGAAGAAAACATTGAATATATGTATGTGACTCGTCAAAAAGATGGCCAGAAGACCATCTACGAACGATTTAAGGGACTCCCATCGGGTCTCTACCACACATATATTCACCCTATAGAAGCCAATATGACTGAGCACCAGAAGTGCCTTTCATTGCCAGAATTTCAACTCTGGCACAGAGTAGGTCACCCTGGATCAACTATGATGTGTCACATCATCACTGAATCCCGTGGACATAATTTGAAGAACTAGAGGATTTTTCAAAAGGGTGAGTTTCCTTGTCCCCCTTATTTTAAGGGAAAACTAATAACGCGACCATACCTCCTGAAAGTGGGATTAGAGTCTCCAGGCTTCCTAGAGAGAATTCATGCAACATTTGCGGGCTTATTCACCCTGCAAGTTGCCCATTTCGGTACTTCATGGTACTGATTGATGCATCCACAAAATGGTCTTATGTGTGCCTATTGTCCACTCGCAACCTAGCTTTTCCAAAGCTATTGGCACAAATAATTAAGTTGCGATCTTATTTCCCCGATAACCATATCAAGAAATTATGTCTTGATAATTCGGGCGAATTCACTTCTCAAGTCTTCGAAGACTATTGCCGGGCAACGGGTATCGAAGTTGAACATCCTGTAGCTCATGTTCACACCCAGAATGGATTAGCAAAGTCTCTTATAAAGAGACTCCAATGGATTGCACGTCCATTGCTCATGCAATCCCAGTTGCATGTGGATGCTTGGGGGCATGCTATTCTGCATGCCGCATCGCTTACTAGGATAAGGCCCTCTGGTGGCCATGTATTATCTCCGATGCAGCTAGCATATGGTGCACCACCAGATATCTCTCATTTGAGAGTGTTTGGTTGTGTGGTGTATGTCCCAATAGCACCACCTCAGAGGACCAAAATGGGTCATCAGCGTCGTCTGGGTATCTATATTGGGTTTGATTCACCCTCTATTATTAGATATCTGGAACCTCTCACGAGGGACGTATTTAAGGCACGTCTTGATGACTGTGAATTCAATAAGAAAACTTTTCCAAAACTAGGCACGCAGTCTAAGAAGCCTGACACTTCCGAGACCATTTCTTGGGATAAGAAGTCTTTGTCTCTATATGATCCGCATACTAATCTGTGTGAAGATGAGATCCTGAAGATCCTTCACATTCAAAACATGGTACATTTACTACCAGATAAATTTACGAACAACCAGAAGATTGTTCGTTCACACGTCCCTGCTTCCAACACGCCAGCAGGATTGACATCCCCAAAGATGGATGCAATCCACCGGTAGCAGAATTGGCTGTACCTCAATTGAAAAGAGGACGACCGCCATGTTCAAAAGATAAAGTTTCTTGAAAGAGGAAGTTTCCTGGAGAAATTACGATGATCCCTCTACATGATGCTAAGCTCAGACCAGCAACCTCCCCCCTCCTTATTTCCCATGCAGCGGAAACGATATGAGAAACATCATTGAATTTCGTACGTACTGGAGAGGTACTGTACAGATATAGCACAGTCGTCGTCGACGATTTTGCGTTCGCTATTGCCGTTCACGTGGCTGAATACAACGATGACGTCGAACCACGATCTCTAGCGGAATGTAAACGCAGAGTTGATTGGCCAAAGTGGGACGAGGCAATAAGAGTAGAGATGGACTCACTCTTGAAACGCAAAGTCTTTGGATCAGTAGTCCAAACACCTGTAGGTGTTAAACCTGTGGGATATAAGTGGGTCTTCATTAGAAAAAAAATGAAGAAAATGTGATCGTACGCTACAATGCACGCCTTGTAGCACAGGGATTTTCCCAAAGGCCGTGGATTGATTATGAAGACACATATTCCCCGGTCATGGATGTGATCACTTTTCGATTCTTGCTTAGCCTATCATCTCTGGAAAGCCTAGAAATGCAACTCATGGACGTTGTGACTGCATATCTATGTGGCGATATTGATAAAGAAATCTATATAAGACTTCCAGATGGGTTTAATTTACCCCCAGAGATGAAAGAGAGACATCAGAACGTCTTCTCTGTAAGGCTTCAAAGATCATTATATGGCCTTAAGTAATCAGGAAAAATGTGGTATAACAGACTAAGTGTTTTCCTTACACAACAAGGATTCATAAACAATGAAGTCTGCCCGTGTATCTTTATCAAAAGAACAGGAATGGGATTTGTCATCGTCGCAGTATATGTGGACGACTTAAATCTCATAGGATCTCCTGCAGAGATCAATGAGATATCTGAAAGCCTAAAGCATACCTTCGAAATGAAAGAGCTAGGTAAAACAAGGTACTGTCTTGGCTTACAGATTGAACACCTACGAGGTGGAGTCCTATTACACCAATCAAACTATACACTAAAACTTCTAAGCAAGTTTCGAATGGAACAATGTCATCCTTTAAGTACTCCTATGATCGTGAGATCAATGGATATTCATAAGGACCTCTTCCGGCCACTGGAAGAGGGGGAGGAGTTACTGTGTCTTGAAGTACCCTACCTCAGTGCCATTGGAGCACTTCTATATCTGGCAAACTGCGCGCGTCCCGATATAGCGTTTAATCTTCTTGCCAGACACAGTGTTGCGCCTACAAAGCGCCACTGGAATAGAGTAAAGCATCTTCTACTCTACCTCCAGGGTTCTATAGATCTGGGACTATACTACCAGGGAGGTGCCTCCTCCCAGTTACTTGGTTATGCTGATGCAGGTTACCTATCGGATCCCCATACAGCAAAATCACAGACTGGTTTTGTGTTTACCTACGGAGGAATTGCTATCTCATGGAGATTAGTAAAGCAAACCACAACATCGACACCATCCAATCACTATGAACTCATTGCGATCCACGAAGCAAGCAAAGAGTGTTTTTGGCTTCGATCCGTCGTCCAACACATCCTACATACCACTGGCCTGAAGACTGTTGATCTTGAGCCCACTGTCTTGTTTGAAGACAACACTGCATGTATTGTACAACTCAAACAGGGCTACATCAAAGGCGACAGAATGAAACATATATCTCCCAAATTCTTCTGGACGCATGATCTACAAAAGAACGAGTAGATCAAAGTTCAGCAGATCGAGTCCTGCAACAACTTAGCTGATTTATTTACTAAATATTTACCGAGATATATTTTTATAAAACTTGTAAAAGGAATCGGTATGAGACAGCTGAAGGACCTACAAGCCTGAAGCTTGTACGGATTAGGGGGAGTAACATGTGGGTTGCACTCTTTTTCCTTAAACTGTTGGTTTTTTCCATTGGGTTTTCCATAGCTAAGGTTTTAACGAGGCAAACACAAATACTCTGGATCCAGAAGTATCCACCCCCTTCGCTTTATACGCTAAGACCAAAGTAATGGATGGATAAGGGGGAGTGTTATGAGTGAGGGAGGCCTTTGGCCTCCCCACTCCTTTATCCCTCCATTACTCCCCATTAGTTAGTATAATGGATACCTTTGGAGTTCATGTCCTTTGGTATTCCCTATTGATGAATAAATAGAGGGCCATGGCTTCATGTTATGGTTACTCTTTCTTTTGATTTTTCCAACACTAACTATTTTTACCGAGTAAACAATTATTTTACCTAACTGAATCTTAATCAACAAATATATCTTGCATCGATATCAACATGGAAATATAAACATAAGTGTGCAAAATAACAAAATAACAAGATAGAGAAATGCAAACCACTGATGCAATCATAAACACCAATATTTTATCCTGGTTCGATTCCCGACATACATTCAGTCCCAAGTCACACTTGGCTTTAATCCACAATTCAACGGAATAGTACAACTGCCAGTTGAACACGCTTGAGTGACGACCTCTCCACTGAGAGTAATATCTCTCATACTTGAGAGCAACACCACTCACTTGAAGTCACAACTTTGAGCACAAAGAGTACAACTTTCCTAAGCCTTGAAGATGAAGCAGCTGTATTACAGTGTGGCGAGGGAAAATGGGTTTCTACTCTATGATATTACTATTTAAAAGAGTAGAAACAAGCTTAATAGATTGGGGATTGAGGGCCAGAGTTTGAGGCTATTTTGGGATTTTCATTTTTCTGTTTCTTCTTCTTATTTATTTCATTTCATTAAGAATCTTAACCAAATGACATGAGGTCTTCTCTATATATAGAGAATAAATTCAATATGTTAAATTACCGAAAAACCATAACCCCACGGCTATAAACACTTACTTTTCAAAAACTGCATTTATGCAATGGCTAGTTGCTAGTCGACTAGGCAATATACTCCAGTCGAATAGAGACGGTGAGTCCAGAGCCAGCTGCCAGTCAGTTGAGCTAGTCAACTAGAATATTTCAGCTAATCGACTAATCAATGAATTAGTCGACTAGTCAGTATACTCTGGTCGACTAATTCCTCAACCAAACAAGGGTTAAACCATATATCGGTTCTTATCGACCGAAGATTTGTTCTGATTGACTACTATACATAGAATTCTATTGTTTGGCTATAAAACCTAAGTTTTTATGCATCAATTAATTCTCTGTTAATTCTAGGTTTTTTCCAAAGGTTTCATGTGTGTTAACATCTTCAAGGCCTTACATAATATCTAAGACAAAAAATAAAATGTTACCGCAAAGATATAAAATTATGTCTTCAAGCTTTGATTTGTTGTCACTTTCAACTCAACGTTCTTGTCTTATAAATCTTCAACTCCTCTTGATGACTTGGAGTCACACCACCATCTCAAGATTAAATCGATCTTGCATCGTCCTCCTCCAAGCTTGATCATCTAATGTCTTTATCTAATATATCCTATCATACTCAACGAAATTCATTAGACCAAAATACAATATTTACTCATTATCAAAATATGTATTGGGGGATCCAATACCCAATATTCCTTCCCTTTTTGATGATGACAAATATTACATATCAAAATAAAAAATATAAATAAATTTAACAAGATTTAAATCTTACTCCCCCTAACTATGTATATACTCCCACTGACTTGATGCATCCTCTTTGATTTTGATGATTACTCCTTGAATTTCTTCCCACCCATTGTCATTATCAAAAAGACGAGAGTGTAAATGATAATGGTATCTCTCAATTTCATTCTTGTGAATTGTATCAAAACATGTATGATCCCCCTATCAAATGGTATAACTGAAAATAAGACATTAGATCTTGGTACCCTTTAAATCTTGGGTCATTGCGGTTAGTCATGGGGTTTAAATCATTCAATTCACTCTTATCTTATTAAGACCATCAAATTAATTTTTAATTTAATTCTAATTTAACTTAAACTTGGGTATCTGCCAAAATAGATATTAAGCATGGAGACCCAAAAATACTAGGTTCATGAAAAATAAACCAATAGAAACCCAAATCCATTTTGGATTTTTTTTCCTAGAATGCATATGCATATTACTTTTAGAATTATGCACATTGTTCATAAAATTGTTGTCATATGCATCTTTATCAAATTTGTCCAAATTCTTTGGAACCCAAATTTTATCATGCAATTTATGCTTAGACATGAAATTATTTTTAATGTATGGATACATAGACACATGATTTGTAAAATCTAATTTTAATTACTGCTATTTGAAATATTGGATTTCACATTCTTTTTGCATGGAAACTTTTTTTGCATGAATGCATAATTCTCTTTTTATCATTGTGTGCATACAGATCAATATGTTTCTTTATATCACATGCTACTTTATTTTTCCAAACATGGTGACATGAAGAAATTGAATTTAAATTCTTTTTCCTCTTAATAATTTCATTAAATATAGGAACAAATTCTTCATGCGTCATATTACTTAAAGAAATGTCATTATCAAGTTTTTCTAATCTAACATTCATTTTTAATTAATGAATTTTCTTCTTCTAATTTTGCAGTTCCAAAATTTAATTTTGCAATCATCAAATTTGCATCACTCAATTTTGAAATATAAATATTGTAATCATTTCTCAAAAGATCATAATCGTGCATCAATGTATCATGCTCAATTCTTAGATTCTCATGATCATGAATCAAACAACATTATGTTTATTCTTCAACATTTCATAATCATAAATTAATGTATTATGATCAATTTTTAATGAGTCATGTTCATATATCAAAGTATCATGTATATTTTTTAAACTCTTATGATCATGCTTTAATGATCTAAATTTATTTTGCAACAATTAATAATGTTTAACTAAATTATTATAAGTATCAACTAATTCATCTTTATTATAATCATCATCGGAGGTAAAGTTTATTGAATATTGGATTCCCCAATGTGGTTTTGATGATAAACAAACATAATCAATTATGACTAATCCCCATGTTTTGTAGTTAAGAAGAGCATCCTCAATACAGTTAAAGTCATATTAAATGAACAAGATGACACAAACAATTGATGCAAGGACATCATTCAATGAAGCATGGAGTTCAAGGAGTGAACGCACGGAAGTCAAAGAGTTGAACTCAACAAAGCTCTATGGTCATCAAAGAGTGATCTCAAGGAAGTCAAAGTGTTGGACTTCACAAGCTCAAAGAAAGTCTTTGATTCATGGTAAATATTGCACGTTTAAACCCCTCATTTAGTCCCATTTTGTGCATATACTGTACGTATTTAGCCTCTAATACAAGCGTATTTAGATGAATAAGATTAATTAGAGCAATATCTTGATATATGCACAAAACATCATTATATTGAGTATTTCTGGAGTTTAGTATTTTTCATGTGTAGATCTCAGCCTCTGGATTCCAACGGGTATTTATTCATATTTTCCTGAGATCTGTTCTAATTTCTATGAATTTTTGAATGCATGATACCATTTAAATGAGAAAAATACGGCGCAAATACATAGAAAATACGAAAATACGGCCCACGTTCAGCTGTGGGCCACGTGGACAAATCGTGGCCGCTGATCTCTCATCCAACGACGGTTGTAGAAGAATGACGCGGCTTCATCTCGATCGAACATCGACAATCCACTGGATGACAATGACCGGGACGCAAGTAGCGTAATGCGAATCCAAGGGACATGCATCACCACCCCATGCAATCCCACCTCGTGATCAATGGTTCGTATCGACGCTGCTTCGGATGCAGATTCACTTAACAGCAAGCGAAGGCGGCTCCGTCAAAGGGGACACGTGGCACGTTGCGGGGCGATCCCGCCTGGATCCAACAGCCATGGAATGCGTCGGTTAGGGTTTGTGGATCTGTGTGAGTTATGAAGCAGATTTTGTGTGAAAAGTTCGGATCTGCACCGACCTTATACCTCTATATATACCATATGTATTCCAGAGGGTATTCAGACGGGGTTTTGGCCGTATTTTGAGCGTATTAGAGGGTCTCTTGTGCGTATTTTTCCATGAGTTTCTGGGGCATTGGAGACAGAGGCTAGGGACTCTTGCTGAAGGAGATCTAAGACTTTTGGAGGAGTTTTGGTGATAGAAATCTGAACTTATACCTTTATTTAGCACGTATTTTGAGCTTTTGAACATGTATTTGCTTATGAATATGAGTTTTCTTCTCTCCATGCATGGCTAGTATCTTTGTGTGTTGGTTGTGATGTAGTTAGGGTGTTGTAATCTTTGATTTTTATGTATTTTTGCCATATTTCGCATGTTATATCACGTATTTTACTAGATTCTACACGTATTATTCAAGTATTCTCTTTGTTGATGTACTTGGATCGAATCTGATCTTTGCAGACTTATTCGTGGCCTGATCCTTGCGGACATTGCCGTGACCCTTGCGGAAACATGAATTTAAATTCTCTATGAATAAGCTAGTAAATTACGTGATTATTTACGGCATTCTTGCTCAAGGTGGTATATTTTCGTCGATTTATTCCTTTTTAGAGACTGAATCTTTTGGTTTACAGGTCAACTGTCCCGTGGATTCGACACCTGACTCTCCAGGTTTACTACTTGATCGATCTCCTACACTTGGGAGTAGCGCTACTCGCACATTTCGAGACGAGTCAAGTTTTTGGTGTCGTTGCCAGGGACAGCGGTATTTGTGATCCATACTCTCAGTTTCTTTCGAGGAATATTCGATGAGATCTTTCCATCTTTTAGTTTAGGATTTTTACTTGCTTTTTATGTATTTTTTAAAAAATATTTTTCTGCTATTTTATGTGGCATAGGTCACCTACTTCACATAGATTAGTACGAACTGAAAATATGGTGAATAATAATGATGAACCACTTATCACACCCCATACACAGGAAAGGCCTTTTTTGGAAATTTATATGCAGTTTACGGTGGTGTTTGATTCATGCATAGTTTTGCCTACTAATTCTCATAATTTTAATCTAAAACCAGGTGTGATTCAACTCTTACCATCTTACCATGGCAAGAAAATGATAACCCTTATTTGCATATCAGAACTTTTGAAGAAGTATGATCGACACAGTTGGATGGAAAAATTAGCTCCGATTCTGTTTATCTAAAATTATTTCCATTTGCTCTGAAAGATAAAGCAAAACATTGGTTAAATTCTTTGCCACATAGATCTATGTCTACTTGGTTACAATTGCAAACTAAGTTTCTAAAAATATTCTTTTCTTTGTAGAGGACCCACGCCTTGAAGTAACTAAATCATGTCCTTTTTGCAGAAGGAGAAGGAGTCGTACGACCAAGCATGGGAGAGATTCAAGGACCTTTTGATCGCTTACCCACACCATGGATACGACAAAGGCTGTGCTATTGGATTCTTTTATGATGGCCTGCAGCCGCAAACTAGGCAATACATGGAGATGATGTGCAACAGCGAGTTCTTTCAGAAAACTCCTATGGAGGCATGGAACTACATGGAAACCATAGCGGAGCATGCGAGGAGATGTGAGTCTACTTTAGAGTTTGATAGACCAAAGCCACTTCCACCATTTAAAGGAGAAATGCACTCATTGAAGCCATCCGATGCAACAAGAGCACAGGTGGATGCATTACTGACTCAGAGGCTACAAGGCCTACATTTGAGAGCAGTGAAAGCAGTCAAAACTGATCCTTTTTGCGCCATTTGTTAGCAGTCCATTCATGACACGTTTGTTTGACCTGTGATCCCTGCTATGAAATAGACTATAAGGAACCCACAAACTGAAGTAAATTGGGTGTCAAATCAAGGAGTAAATTCGAATACTTTCAACTCTTCTTGGAAGAATAACCCAAATTTGAGATGGGGACCATAATAGCCGGCGCAACAGACGACCACTCCTTATTACCATCCGAATCATGCAAGCAATCAAGGGAAGAAGGAGCAGAGCACTGATATCAACACCGCACTTCAGCAAATGATGAAAATGCAGAATCAACGGTAACAACAGCTTCAACAACAATTTCAGCAGCAATTTCAGCAGCTTTACGAAAACTTTTCTAAAATTGCTGCATCTTTAGAAAAAGGTATTTTACCAGCTCAATCTGTTGCAAATCCTAACATAAATCCCTCTTCTTTTTTCAGGTGACAACGTGAAACCATGCAAGGCGGTAACTAATTTACGTAGTGGAAGAGGGATACAAAAACCAAAACCACCTAAACATGACACATATTGGAGGAAAAAGAGGACGAGCGTGTACCACAAAAACTGTAGGATGCGGAGAAAAGCTTAGAAAAAGAGGAGGAGGTCAAAAAGAAAGAGCATGAACCATATACACCTCCAGCTCCATTTCCACAGAGGCTAGCACCACCTTTAAAAGATAAGTATCAAGCAAAAATTAGGGACATTTTCAAACAGGTAAAAATCAATATTCCTTTGCTTGATGCGATAAACCAAGTTCCTGTCTATGCTAAATTTATGAAGGACTTATGCACTATGAAACAGACCCTCAATGTAAAATAGAACGCATTTCTCATACAACAGGTAAGTGCCATAGTACAACACAACACTCCACCCAAATATAAAGATCCAGGTTCTCCTACTATTCTATGCACTATAGGGACTAAGAGCTTTGGAAATGCTTTGCAAGATTTGGGTTCTAGTGTGAATATTTTGCCTTACTCTGTTTTCTTACAACTAGGTCTTGGGGAGTTGAAACCAACGTCAGTGGTGCTACAATTAGCAGTAGGTCAATGAAAGTTTCAAGGGATTGCGTGGAAGATGTTTTGGTTCAGGTGGACAACTTCTATTACCCGCGGATTTCATCGTCCTAGACATACATGAACCACCTTCTGGTAATATCACTCCTGTCATTTTGGGACGTCCACTCTTAGCTACATGCAATGCCGTGATCAATTGTAGAGATCACTAGTTGAAGATAACGTTTGGTAACATGAAACTTGAATTAAATATCTTTAAATCATGTAAGTTGCCAACAGATGTTGAAAGTGTTGAAGAGGTATGTTTTATTG
The DNA here is from genome assembly GCA_030789695.1 of Scilla litardierei. Lineage (NCBI taxonomy): Eukaryota > Viridiplantae > Streptophyta > Magnoliopsida > Asparagales > Asparagaceae > Scilla > Scilla litardierei. The sequence continues at coordinate 368,407,751 of CM061142.1, forward strand.
AAAGTTTGATTGAAGACTATTTTGAGACTGAGTATGAATGTGAATCCAATTATATTGATTATAATTTTGATGATATTAATGAGTCCTATTTTGTGCAGGGCAATCATGAAAAATCAAGGGAAACATGTGCACCAAGATTTGAACCACTACCAGTTGGATTGCCACCACAATTTCCCTCTGACGTGGAGCATCCAAAGCTTGAGCTGAAGCCATTGCCAGACTATTTGAAGTATGCTTTCCTTGGAAAAGATGAGACTTTTCCTATGGTAATATCCTCCAAACTTACACTTGAACAGGAACATTCATTGCATGATGTACTTAAGGAACATAAAGGGGCCATTGGATGGTCCATTGCAGACATCAAAGGTATAAATCCATTCACTTGTACACATCATATTTATCTTGAGGATGATGCCAAACCTACGCGTGAAATGCAACATCGATTGAACCTGACGTTAAAAGAAGTGGTAAAAGGGGAAGTTCTTAAGTTACTTGATGCAGGAATTATTTATCCAATCTCTGATAGCAAGTGGGTTTCTCCAACCCAAGTTATCCCTAAGAAATCAGGTTTGACTATGGTTAAAAATGAAAATAATGAACTCATACCTATGCGAACCACCACTAGATGAAGAATGTGCATTGATTATAGGAAGCTTAATTCAAAATCAAGAAAATACCATTTTCCTTTGCCTTTCCTAGATCAAATTTTAGAGAGCGTGGCTGGTAATGAATATTATTGTTTTCTAGATGGCTACTCAGGTTATTTTCAGATAGATATCGCTCTAGAGGACAAAAGAAGACCACCTTCACTTGTCCCATGGGGACTTTCGCATTTAGGAGGATGCCATTTGGATTATGCAATGCACCTGCTACTTTTCATTGCATGTTAAGCATATTTAGTGATATGGTTGAAAAGATAGTAGAAATATTTATGGATGATTTTTCTATATATGACAATTCTTTAGAAAATTGTTTATCAACTTAGCCCTTGTTTTGTGCAGGTGTAAAGAGAAGAACTTGCTACTCAATTGGGAAAGGTGCCACTTCATACCTACAGAAGGTTTAGTACTTGGACATCTAGATTCTGAAGCAGGTATTCAGGTGGATAGGGCGAAAGTTGATGTTATAGAGAAGTTACCAACACCAAAAAGTGTCAGAGATATTCATTCTTTCTTGGGTCATGCAGGATTCTATATACGCTTCATAAAGGATTTCAGCGCTATCTCTTGACCTCTTTGCAATTTATTAAATTCAAATACTGCATTTATTTAGACACAAGAGTGTCAAGATTCATTTGAAAAATTGAAATCCTTACTTGTTTCATCGTCTATATTGCAGGTTCCAGATTGGACTCTTCCTTTCGAGATTATGTGCGATGCGAGTGACTACGCGGTAGGGGTGGTCCTTGTGCAAAAAAAGAAAAAGTTCCTTATGTGATCTACTACGCAAGTAAGACCATGAACGACGCTCAAAGAAATTACACGACAACGGAAAAGGAATTACTTGCGGTGGTATTTGCGTTGGACAAGTTTAGGAGCTACATTTTGGGATCGCCTATCATTGTCTACACAGACCACTCTGCACTTAAATATTTATTGTCTAAAAAGGAAGCAACGCCTTGACTTATACGATGGATTCTTCTTTTGCAGGAGTTCAATATTGCGATACAAGACAAGAAAGGAGTGGAAATTCATGTAGCGGATCACCATTCGAGATTAACGTTAGGCACAAAGTCATCAGATACACCATTGAGAGACGCCTTCCCAGATGAGCAACTTTTCTCCAGTTCTACTCTACCATGGTATGCAGACATGGTCAATTATTAGGTGACAGGTAGAACTCCATCACATTGGTCATCTCTGGATTTTAAACGTTTCAAATATGATGCATAATCTTTCTACTATGACGACCCTTACCTCTGTAAATATTGTGGAGACCAAATTGTGAGGCGATGTATACCCTATTGGGGGATGTATGCACTCATGTCATTTGTATTGGATGCAAATGGTTTTTTATATTTAGGATGTGGGATATTACATATGATGCAATAGGAATATAAAATATATTGTAAATTGTTCACAAATATATTTGACAATAAGTGCATCGAAATGAAGAGTTTTTTTCATGTGAAAGTCACGGAGAAAACCGCACTCAAATCAGAGTCCAAACGAGCCCAATAAATCTATTTAAAAGGGGTTTTAAATAGTATACCAATTTGCCCAAAGAGACTAGGCCCAAAAGTTTTTTTATAAATAGAAAAAGGAGCTGTCCTTTTGGCCCGACCCTTTGGTTTCTGGCGCCCCAAGCAGGGCGCATGCCATGCAGGCGCCCCAAGAAGCTACATGCGCCAGGCCAGTGGGGTCCACAAGGTGGGCCCCACAGATGGGGTTTCTGAACCCTAGTTTGGTTCAGCTTGACTGCTAAATTGTTCAGCGAAAATACAGTTTTGGGCTAGTCTTTGGACGTACGTTTGAGGGGTCAAACGAATTCGGATTGGAGTTCCGTTTCTTCATACGCATTCACCGTTCAAACCTATTCAATTTAATAGGTTGTATCACTTGAGAAGCTCAACGATGAGGGGGGAAAAATTCACCAAAGTTTGTCCTTTGTGAAAGGTAAACTTTAATTAAATTTTTCCTCCAAAAACTTTTAGTCCCACATCGGATATGGAATGAAGGGGAGGGGTCAGCCGCCTATATAAATGGGGGCCTACTCCACTCCTTGAAACTCGTCCCAAGCTCTAGATCTGAGTAACTCCATTAAACGTGAGCAATCACGGATATGAGCTTAAATTAAATATTCTCTTTCTCCCTAAATTTCTTTCTTGCTCCTGTTCGAGCTCTAGCAAAGCTACAAAGGAGCTCTGATCAGATTCGAAAGTCTTGACGAAGGATACACTCAAGGTGAAATCTTCTTCGGTGCGTGGTTGGCTCAGCAACAAGGGTGTTACTTGCCTCGAGACACAGTACGGTTTGGAAAGTGGTTCGACTCGGGACGAGGAGCAGCTCGGGATGCAGTTCAACTTGGGAGAAGCGGTGCTCAGCTCGGGCCAAAGAAATGTTGCTGAAAACGACGCTTCGTATTCTGTGGAAACAAAGTGAAAGGTATGTAGTTTAAATATTCATGCGTTTATAAATTTCAAATGTTAAATAGATCTATCCTTAGGGGTTGGTCGGACCCAACCCCGGGATAGTAGAGATCTTGGCTAGGGTTAATTTCTTTAGGGCTTGGTTTTAAAACTATTTTAAGATATTTTTTCCGCTGCTAATTTTGTTTTCGTCGTCCGTCCGACTTAGGCCGGACGTCGAATGTATAGCCCTAAGGACCAAGAAAACCCTACAGTGGTATCCGAGCTTGTTGAGCTTGAGTACGGGTTCACGGGGTATAAGCTGACCCGAAGTAATCGCTCTTACCATACCAAGTCCCGATAAGATGGGGACCTTATGATGGGTTGCGCGTTGTCGAGAGGCATGTTGTAAAACAAGTGATGTGAAATCGAATCCCACCCATAAGTGGTTTTGATAATAAACACACCATATGATATTAGTGTAATGTCACTATAACTTAAGTGTGCAGGTTGTGCGATCGATAGCTTTATGCATACTCTGAAGAAGCTCAACCACACTCGAAAGACAGAGACGAATTTGCAAGCTCTACATCAAGCACAAGTATAGCTCAATGATGAAGCTCATGCAAGTGCTCAAGCTTAATGAAGAGGAGCACAAATTCAAGAGAAGCGCGCATCTACTTCAAAACATCTGATCGGCTTCCTGAAGGTCTCGTCTAAGTCTAGTGTGTGAGTTGGTTTCTTTAGGACTATGTTAAAGCGAAGCAAATATTGCGCGCACACACAAAATGATTTTAAATGTTTTTTAAACTCTGAGAGCATTAGCTAGTTGATTTAATTCTTAGTAGTCAACCTCCAAACACCCAGGAGTTGATTACACATCTTGCTAGCTGAGTTTCAGTGAAAAATGCTTTTGGAGTCGACTACCAAAGGAGGGAGTCGACTACCAGATGAGCAAAATTTTTCAATGAAATTCTTTGGGAGTCGACTACCTCAGTAGGGAGTCGACTACCAGCTGACATTTTTCTTCTGCGATTCTGCTTCCCGATTTCAATCTATTTCCTTATTTGATTTGACTGAAAGTCAATCATTTTTGAAATTTGAAATCCTTTTGAAACTCTATAAATAGAGCTCTTGAAATCATTTCAAAATACAACAAATCTCTCTATTATTTCTTGAGCTAAAATTCCGTTCTCATTGCTCTCATCGTTCTCAACGCTATAGCCAATTTCTGTTTCTTTTTTCTGATCTCAAAGTTCTGACTCTGATTTTTTTATTGAGATCCATTTTTTTATTTTGGCTATTTTTTAAATTGTTTTTCAAAATCCATTACTCTTTATTTTCATTCTTGAAAGGATTTTTGAAAACAAGAGATCTAGATCACATCGAATCACCTCATATTATTTGTGTGATCTAAAGACCGATTTAAATTCTTTTAGCCACTTAAACGCACAATTGCAATATTTATCTTGGCTATAGAATTTCGGGTGTAAACCAATCTCCATCAAATATTGTGGAGAATTGGATTTTTGTTTGTATTTGGGATTCCCCTTTGTGATAAGGGACGATGTAAATCCTAGACAAGTCTAGGTGGTTGGAAAATCCTAGTTAAGGTTGGGTCGTTGGAAATCCTAACAAGTGGAGTTAGGTAATTGTATTGCTAAGGCAATAGTGTATTAAATCTTGTACCGGATTGGTCGGGGACTGGACGTACCCAAGTTATTGGGAACCAGGATAAAATTGCTTGTCTCTGCGTTTGCTTTTCTGTGATTGTTTATATTTCTTGTATAAGCATTTTTCATTTGCTAATATTATATCTTTGTAATTCCTTGTTCATTTATTATTGCAAAGATTAATTATTTAATTCCTCTATGTAAAGATCTCTTTGTAAAGATCTCTTATCTGATTGTAATCTTATCTCTTTCATATTATTTGTAAGATTATTTTGTTGATTAAGAACCAAGCGTAGATCACTCTGCTTGGTTTCTTAGGCAACATTAGAAGGGTTTTATTTGTACTATTATCAACGATCGAAAAAGTTTATTATTTGTACAACACTATTCAACCCCCTTCTAGTGTTGTTTTCCATCCACAGGATCCAACACTTGGTATCGGAGCAAGGCTTGAAAGGCGATTTCATCAACATCTTTCCACTCTGAAGGACTCAACACCATGCGACCACCTTTGTTCAATTGAACGAACTACGTAAGCTGGAAGATCTGTATGAAGACTCACTTAGAGTCACTAGACATTGAAGCTTGGACCATCACCAAGAACCCTTACAAAGAACTTACGAAAATCGACACCGAAAAGTGGTTTACCGACGAAAAGAAGAAGGCCAACCTCAATGCCAAAGCGATGAACTCATTATTTTGCGCTGTGACAGGTAATGAATTCAATCGTGTCTCTCAATGCGAGACGGCACATCAGATATGGCATACTCTTCAGGTAAGTCATGAAGGAACCGAGAAGGTAAAAGAATCCCGTATTAATGTTTTGCACTCTAAATTTGAATCCTTTAAGATGGAAGAAGGAGAGAGTATCACCGATGTGAATATTCATTTTACTAACATCACTAATGAGCTCGCAGGTCTAGGCAAGAAATTATCTGAATATGATCGGGTAATGAAGATACTAAGATCTCTTAGACCCGAATGGAAGGGAAAGACAACAGCCATTCAAGTAGCTCACAACGTGAAGGATCTCACCATTGAAGAGCTGATGTGAAACCTCATGGCTCATGAGATAGAACTTGAAGAAGACAAGAAGATATAAGAAAAGCCAAAGAAGAAGAACCTAGCGTTCAAAGCTCAAAAAGAAGACTCCGATTATATCGACAAAGAAGACCACATTGCTTTCATCTCAAAGAACTTCAAAGATTTTATTACAAGTAAGTATGGTAAACGCTCATTTCGTCCTACTAATAGTATTATCTGTTTTGGTTGCAACAAACCAGTGCATGTGAAAAGGGATTGTCCCTTGGAAAAGAACAACCGAGATTCCAAAGATCTTGGGAAAAACAGAGAGAATAATGAAAGAAGGAACGATAGAAGGAACAAAATTCGACGACCAAGGAAGGACGCGTATGCAGCCTTCGATCAAAACGATGATTCTACATCAGACGAATCTTCCTCAGATGATAAAGACGAGAGAAGAGAAACAGCCCATATGTGTTTCTTAGCCTCCACGTCATCAAAGGTAAGTTTGTTGCATGACTCATCATCTAGCAATAGTGATTCATCATCAAGCGATGATGAAGACATGGATCATAGAGGAGCATAACTGTGCTCAATGCATGAAAAGCTCATTAAAGAACATAGAAAAACACTTAGAATAGTTAAAAAGGATACAAAAGAAAAAGAAGAGCTTATTAAAGAAAATATTATTTTAAAAGAAAAGAATGATTTTTTTTGAAAAAGACATTCTCTCCATGAAAGAAAATATTGAAAGTTTGAATAACCTTCTCGTGTCTGTTAAAGACAAATATGATTCTACGATGAAGATTGTTGAAAACTTCAATAAAAGGAAAGGAAAGCTAGATAGCTTAATAAATAGTCAAAAAGCGTCATCTAGCAGAACCGAACTTGGCTATAATTCTAATCATACCAAGAAAAAGGTTAATCATATTAGGATGCATCATACGAACCAAAATTTTCTGAGTATATGGATACCAAAAAATCTGACAGATCAAACGCGAAAAAGGTACGCAATTAATTTCTTTCAGAAAGTTCATTTGAATAAAGATTACAAATATGTTTCTAATGAAGGAACTAAACCTTATTGGGTTTGGTTTCCTAAAGGCTAACCTCTTGGACTCAATGAATAAAGAGTACCATAAACGATCATATTTTTAGGTACTCTAAACCAAGGAGGAGGAACAAAAGTCTTATCGATGAAAACTGAATTGCTTCGAAAAAATTAATTATATGTATATTTAAAATGTTTGTCTAATATTTTTTTGGTTCATATAAATGCTTATAAATGTTTATTATGTTTTCATGTGAAAGATTTTCTGTCAAACACTCAAACATGTGCGTCAAAATCCCTCGGGATGAGAAAACAGCTCAACCCAGCAGGGAGTCGACTATCACCCATAGGGAGTCGACTACCAGAGTGTTGCAAAAATTTGGGTTTGATTTCTAATTTCTTTTCTAGCTCATATTGGGTTTCATTGAGCTTATTGGGTTCATATCCAAAGAATGACTTACACCCATTAAGAGAATTGATCTCAACACTTCATCCTCTTGATCCAATGGCCACACATCATCACTTCTCTTCATTCAAAAACATAAAAACCCCTAAGCCCAAACCCTAAGGAAGCCGACTACCTCCTTACATTCATCTCATTGAAATTTCCTCTTGGGTGCTTGATCTCTCTTGGTAAGAATCCTTATTTCTCATCATCCTTCCAAAGAGAAACATTATTTCAAGGTATAATTGTTCTTAAACATCTCGATTACTTCATCTTACTACTTTGAAATCTTGCATATCTAGTTCTAGAATTCAAATTTACTATCTAAAATGCCTTTCAAGAAAACTATTGCTAAGAAGAGAAAAGTAACCAATGAATCAACTCTTACAGAGAAAGAGATCATTGAACCATATCTTTTCAAATCCACTAGTTTTGAGAAATTTCTCAACATATCAAAAAGGCAAATTCTTCATGAAAGATTTGTCAAGATCGAAGATGTTGAAAATTAGGGCATTGATAGCATTTTTGAGTTTCAAAACTTATCTAATCTGTTTTCCTTTGATAATTCATATCTGTGTTATCCAAGACTAGTGTATCTGTTCTATGCTAATATGAACTTTGACCTTGTTAAATATCATTTTGTTACAAAAGTCCTAGACACCAATCTGGCTATTACTGTCAAATCATTAGGACATGCCCTATGAATTCCTTTTACAGGAAAACTGCGAGATGAGATCGAAATGACCGATGTGGATACATTGGATAAAATGTATTTGCCAGGAAAATTCTTCTTAACTAAACTACCGTGTGGGGATCTTCGTTATCCTGGTAGAATTCTGGCAAATATTTTATCATAAAATATAACCCAAAAGTCTGGCAGTCATTCTGTTCTGTCTGAGAAACATGCCAAATGCATCTATGCTATGCTTGGAAATATTCATGTCAATTGGTCCAGAGTTATCATGTACTCAATTCTGTCATCTGCTGCTTCCAATAGAATTGCTTCTCCACTAGCTCATGGTCATTTTCTCACCATCCTCTTCAATGCATATGACATTCCTTTGGATAATGAAACTGACGTTCTGGAACCGGCCCGTGTGTTTGATGTACATGCTCTCGGCCGAATGGGTCTTCACAGAGACCTCGACCAAAATATTCCAGAAGAGAAGCTAGTATGAGAAACTAGCTCAACCTCAAGGAGGAAAGGTAAGAAACCTGTTGTGATTGATTCAGATGAAGAAGAGAATGACAGTGAAGAAGAACAAGAAGTGCCACCCGAGGACGTGCCGGAATACATCATCGAACTTCAAGAGATGCTCTTGAAGAAGATTGGGAAATTGAAGATTTCTCAAGAAAAAGGATTTGAAGAACTCAACCAGAAGGTGGATGATCTTAAAGACTTTGTGGCGTCAAGAAATGAAATGACCGAAAAGACTCTGAAGTTGATCCTTGATGAGATCAAAGAACTAAAGAAGAATGGAGGAACATCCTGAACTTGTTTGAATTGTCTGGTTTTATAACAATGGTTTTTGAAAACAATGCTCTCGGTCTGTAATAACTCTTATTGTGGAGTGACGATTTGAACTTATGCTTATAAGTATGACATGATTTGAATTATTAGTATATTATTCATGTCATATATCTACTAACTTTGTTTTGCAGAAAATTATCATGAGTTGTCTTGAATTATCTTGAAATATCTTGATTAAAAATGTTTGTGTCTCTCCTACTCTTAATGTGTGCTTTGCTTGTTGAAAAAATTATCTATGCTCAACATTTTTTGTCATCTTTTTGATGATGACAAGGGGAGAAAAAGCGTAAATACAAAAAAGAGAATGAATATCTTGTTATGCTAACCAGATTTGATGCAGGGGGGGTACCTCATTTAAGCAGGGGGAGTAAGTTATTTTACTCGGTATTTTATTGAGCTAATATTTATTTATTAATCTTATTTTTCATTTGGGTGTCATCATCAAAAAGGGGGAGAGTGATGGGAAATTGAATTTAACCCCTAAGTGGTTTTGATGATGAACACACCAAATGATATTAGTGTACTAATTTAACTATAACTTAAGTGTGCAAGTTGTGCAATCGATAGCTTTATGCATACTCCGAAGAAGCTCAACCACACTCGGAAGACGGAGACGAATTTGCAAGCTCTACATCAAGCACAAGTATAGCTCAATGACGAAGCTCATGCAAATGCTCAAGCTTAATGAAGAGGAGCTCAAATTCAAGAGAAGCGCACATCTACTTCAAAACATCTGATAGGCTTCCTAAATGTCTCGTCTAAGGCTAGTGTGTGAGTTGGTTTGTTTACGACTATGTTAAAGCCAAGCAAATATTATGCACACACACAAAATGATTTTAAATGTTTTTTAATCTCTTGAGAGCATTAGCTAGTTGATTTAATTCTTAGTAGTCAACCTCCAAATGCCCAGGAGTTGATTACATATCTTGCTAGCTGAGTTTCAGTGAAAAATGCTCTGGGTGTCGACTACCAGATGAGCAAAATTTTTCAATGAAATTCTCTAGGAGTCGACTACCTCAGTAGGGAGTCGACTACCAGCTGTCGTTTTTCTTCTGCGATTCTGCTTCCTGATATCACTCCATTTCCTTATTTGATTGGACTAAAAGTCAATCGTTTTTGAAATTTGAAATCCCTTTGAAACTCTATAAATAGAGCTCTTGAAATCATTGCAAAATACAACAAATCTCTCTATTATTTCTTGAGCTAAAATTCTATTCTCATTGCTCTCATCGTTCTCAACGATATAGCCAATTTCTGTTTCTTTTTTCTGATCTCAAAGTTTTGACTCTGATTTTTTTTATTGAGATCCATTTTTTTATTTAAGCTATTTTTAAATTGTTTTTCAAAATCCATTACTCTTTATTTTCATTCTTGAAAGGATTTTTGAAAACAAGAGATCTAGATCACATCGAATCACCTCATATTCTTTGTGTGATCTAAAGATCGATTCAAATTCTTTTAGCCACTTAAACGCACAATTGCAATATTTATCTTGGCTATAGAATTTCGGATGTAAACCAATCTCCATCAAATATTGTGGAGAATTGGATTTTTGTTTGTATTTGGGATTCCTCTTTGTGGCAAGGGACGGTGTAAATCCTAGACAACTCTAGGTGGTTAGAAAATCCTAGTTAAGGCTGGGTCGTTGGAAATCCTAACAAGTGGATTTAGGTAATTGTATTGCTAAGGTAATACTGGATTAAATCTCGTACCGGATTGGTCGGGGACTGGACGTACCCAAGTTGTGGGGAACCAGGATAAAATTTGCTTGTCACTGCGTTTGCTTTTCTGTGATTGTTTATATTTCTTGTACAAGCATTTTTCATTTGCTAATATTATATCTTTGTAATTCCTTGTTCATTTATTATTGCAAAGATTATTTATTTAATTCCGATGTGTAAAGATCTCTTATCTGATTGTAATCTTATCTCTTTCATATTATTTGTAAGATTATTTTGTTGATTAAGAACCAAGCGTAGATCACTCTACTTGGTTTCTTAGGCAACATTAGAAGGGTTTTATTTGTGCTATTATCAACGATGGAAAAAGTTTATTATTTGTACATCACTATTCAACCTCCCTTCTAGTGTTGTTTGCCATCCACATGATCCAACAACAAGTTCATGAGGGATCTTGTGACGGGTCTAAGGTGTCATGGATGATGGGCCTTGACTGCGTTGCAATGATATCAGAGCGATACCAACAGTGGTTTCAGAGCTATGGTTTGCAATTTATAAAATGTATATGATACAACATGCTTCTTCATCAGATGGAGGTTTTATTTAAACTTTAAAAATGTCGTTTTAAAGCAATGTTTTTATTTTTGAAAAGTGTTTTTGAAAATTATATTTAATTTTATCTTAAAATTAAATCTTTAAAATTATGTGATAATTTTGATGTAGCTTAAACTCATGCGATAAATTTTAAGTTGCATGTTTAGCAAGAAAATTTTATGAGATAAATTTTAATTGGTTTGTTATGCTTAGCTAAATGGTTTAGTTGATAATGGTTATATTAGTTTTATTGATTATGTGATAATTCAAGAAAAACTATTAGGATATCCATTAAAATCTTTCAAAAAATTATTAGATAATTTTTTTAATGGACATGCTATGGTTTAAAAATTGTTGCAACATATTAAATTCCTGTTTAGGGTAGCCCTCTCCAAATTATTATTTTAATTGTTCTAATAATAATTTTGAACAAAAGGATATGATTTAAATTGTTGCAACTTGAAATTTAAATGCCAAATACATGATTAAGATAGCACCATAATAATCCTTATAGTTGATAATGACATTAATAAAAGCTATTAACCAATCCTAATAATTTCGAATTTTAGGATTCAACTAGTTGATAGGATTAACTAGTTTAATGAAGCCAATTCTAACTGATGGGACACATATGAATAATAAGTTTCCTTCAATGGACCATGATACGGTCTGGTGTTTTTTTGACTAGTATTGTGGATCACCCTAGCTCGACCGGGGATAGTGATCCTGGCCTAGCCAAATCCCTGACCGTGTTCCACTGGACCGCAAGGATGCGAATTATGATTATGTGACATCATCGATTATATCTATCAATTACGTTAAAAATCTTCTTCAAAGTTAGCCGTAGCCCTCCTTGTTTTGGGATTAGGGGACTGAAATACACCTGTCATAGTTATTGAGTCTCATCAAGCTATGACATGGTCTCTCTTAGAAACCGACTCCATCATACATGAGATGTAGTCTGGTATTAACCTAAATCGATGCGTCGGGTCTCCTCGAGTATCGGTGTAAGTTAATATTAGACATGAAAACAAGGATTCGACTAGACTAGTCATTATAGTTTGTTGAGTCTCCTTAAGATCATAAGTGACTAGGGGTAAAACCCAATAGGGATTCACATGTGATGTGATTGATAATGTAATGAGATTATCTACCAACTGCAGAGTCGATCAACTTGTTGAGTCTCCTCAAGGTTGTGAAGCTCAGGGTGGTTCGGTCCATATCCATTAAATAGCTATATTTGTTCATCTATATGGCTAAAGATGATCGCAGAAATAGGGGGAGGATATAGTTAAATAAAAACCATTTTAACTATATTTAAAAATCATGAACACATGCTAAACTAAGGTTATTCTGTGTTTTACTGGGTGGAATCCAAAATTATAATATCTTTTAAAGAAATAAGTCAACTGGACAAAATGATTAGTTAAGGAATATTTGATAAGCCAAACTATATTCTCATTGATATTAAAATGTTCTTCCTAGTACTGAGTTATGGACAAAGATTTCCTTAAGCTCTAAAATCTAACATATTAAAATGTTCTTCCTAGTACTGAGTTATGGACAAAGATTTCCTTAAGCTCTAAAATCTAACATAATAAAAGCATGCTACTTAACACTCGCTCATATGAACATGGGCAGCTTAAACATACTGATGTTCAAAGCAGTTTCTCCATATGACTTGTCGAGTCTCCTTAAGGTTGTATGGAAAACAGTTCCAATCCGTAAGGCATGAAACTGCGGTCAAATTGTTTGACACGAAGATGAGTGTAAGAGCGGTACAAGACAATGTTTCCAAATTAGATATTAAGACAAGCAACTTGTTGAGTCTCCTCAAGGTTGTAAAGCTCAAGTGTTTGGATGCATGTGATGCTTGCACATCTAATATTTATGTTAGGATATGAAATGTCTAAATATGATTTAGAAAGGAGAATGCACTAAGGAAAATTCATTGAGAAAGAATGTTTGGTCTAGCATGGAAAAAGGCACAGTAGGAGGAACTGAAAATTGGACAAGTTTGATGTCTAAAATTTCAAAATAATTGTTATACAAAGAAAGTCTCACATATTGACTAACGAACAAAAGTTGTCTTTAGGCCATATGGAACTTATATCACAACTTGGTGAATGTCGTCATATTACTTTAGAAGAAATGTTTTGATGTGATTATAATGTATAACAATGTTGCATTAAGAGACGATACATGAATACGCAAGTTAGTAGCAAATCTTATATGGCAAAATAGACTAGGCCGTACCAAAGAGACTAAGCTTCACAAGTCACATAAAGAGGTGTCTGACCTCTCGTATTATAAGTCGAAAGACACTTATGAATCTTGTCTCAAAGTGATGATGGCCGAAATTCCATCTATAAGACAGTGGGAGAATGAGTTGGTGAACTCGTAGTCTCGTACATTCGGATGTACCCGGACCTAAGTCTAAATAAGCAGAGATAAGGTATTCTTATTTTATTACGACACGTGTTCTTGATGAAACACAAGTCCGATAAAATAGAAAACACAATGATAGAAGTATTTGAACTGATTCGATTGGATCGAATAGTCGAATACTTAGTTGTGTAGTTCTTGCGTAACTAAAAGAAAATGAGATTTTCTCTCAGGTAAAGTCTTTTAACACATCGGTGTGTTAGAGAGCATGCATCGTACTCTGCGATACATGGCTAGTTGGTTGTTCCGGATAGTAACTCCAAAAGCAATGTAGTTTTACCGCAAGCGCACGGTTAAGTGGTGAGCGGGTATCGATTCACAGGGAGGAACTATTGGTATATATATATATGGATTACTAAGCTATTGTGAAATGGTGGTGTCACAATCGTTTAAAGCGTTGGTTGTAAATTTAATTTTTAAGAATGTATAGCGCTTGGGAATCCCGATCTCAAGCAATCAATATGAAACACGAATCTATATAGTACTACTCTTGATTTAGGGTGAACTTGTCGCAACTAATTGGGAACCAACGCACGCTCTCGCACTATGCAAGTCTATAGCAATCTAAACTAGAGGCTCGCTCTCGCGCAAGCCTAGTTCAAACTGCTAGCATTAAGATCGATAATAATATCCAATTCCAACTTAAGCTCTCTCTAGCGTAACTTAAGTTCGAAACTAGATCGTGATAGTTCATATCCGTTTTACCGTCGTACAAACGGATATAATTATAGAAATATAATAAAGATGCTATCTTTGGTCGCTTTCGCGCACCAATTCTAGGGAATCTCGATTATAGATCTAAATCGAATATTTAGGGCTTCTCTTAGATGAAGATCCTCTCTCGAGCTCTCAATATCCAATAGAAATCCCTAGTTATCCGTAGTAAATCAATCACAACCTAACCCTTAACAAGCTTAGGAACATAGCAATTCATTAGATCTCACAAATCATACTTTAGATCCATAGGGTTCATCCCTTTGCCCTAGAGCAAAGAGACTACTCACAATTCATCATAAAAATCATAATAGAAACAAGATGTGCAATAGAATTCATCACAAAACTCAGATCTAGAAAGAAATATAGCATAAAAATATCAACTTGCAACAGTTTTGACAAACCAATTTTGAGTACAAGTTTCAAGAATAAGAAAGTTTAGATCCTTCTCTTCAATCCTTTCGCCAAAAGAAAACTAGAACTAAAATTAAAACTATGAAAATTATTCTAAGGAGTCTCTCCTTGGGCTGGAAATAAAACTGGGTATTTATACATGCCAAAAAAATACAAAAAATCCTGACAAATCTGCCGCTGAACAGCTGTAAACCCCTAGTTTTCAAAACTGGCCGACGGCACACTCGGCCGAGTGAACTGCTCACTCGGTCGCGTGAGAAATCTGTAGGAAATAAGGATTTTCAGCATTCTGGAAGTTCAGACCACTCGACCGAGTAGTCTGCTCACTCGGTCGAGTGAGATTCTTACTCGGTCGAGTGGGACCGACTACAGATCCTCTAAAAACAGAGAAGTGTCAAAGATTTTCTTCACATTTTCTATCTCCACTCGGTCTAGTGGGATTCTCACTCGGTTGAGTGAAAATTCCCACTCGGTCGAGTACATTACGGCTCTTCTTTAGGATGGATTGGGTGTGTCAGCTTCACTCGGTCGAGTGAGCTGCTTCACTCGGTCGAGTGAGCTGCGGCACTCGGCCGAGTAGCCTGTTTCAGTTCTCTTTTCTCCTTCTTTTTTGCTTTCTCGTCATTTCTTTCGCTTTTCTTCTTCTACTACTCATCTTCCAGCGTCGTTAGCTCTCTGATATCATCGTCAATGATGCTCCATCACACGTGTAAGCGCTCGTGGTTCCAAATTGCTCCCGTTTGCTCCATATTTCCTGAAATCAGACAAAACAAATAAATAATGAAATATATCGTAAAAACGTCGTATAATCGTTAAAATCACGATATGAGCAATTGTTATGGGATGGAAAAATACAGAAATAAAGTGTAAAATATGAGCCTTTCAAAATCCCCCAAGCTTACCTCTTACTCGTCCTCGAGGAAGATAAGTAAAAAGTGAACTTGGAGAATAAAATAAAGAAAAATCAAATATATGAAAAAAGAAGATGAAGAAGAAAAGTGCTAGATCATTCTCTCAGAACTCGGGTTTGCTTACTCAAGTAGCACGAGCAATGAATAAGAAACATCACTAAATCTTTTATTCCAATATCATTTCATATGGGTACACTTGATATAAAAACTAGGAACAACGTTAACCAAATGAAGTATGAAATCATTTTAGAATCTAACATCGTCTATGACATAGAAAATGATATACATAATTATAGACGACACATTTTTCAATTGACTGCTTCTATTTGGAGTATAAGAGATATCACACAATTCAAATCAATAAGAATAGAAAGAGACGGTTTTCATGAATTTTATGCCAATTTTTCAATTCATAGATGTCGGTATACTCTAAGTCATCTCCCTAAATATCAGAAATTACCTAGCTTAGGCCGTCATGCACATATAAGTAGTCACTCTCTCACATATCATTGGATCTCCTCCCCCAAGCTTATCTATAAGCATGGTGGCATCAAATAGAAAATATGAACTTATTCCCAAATTTTTGTAGCTCCATATATAAAAAGGGAAATAAGAAAGAAGTAAAGAAGTGGATTGTGTATATACAATGAAACTTTTTTCTCTTATTTTTATACACAAGAACAATCCCAAAGAAAGATACAAAGTTACAAATTTTTTCTTTTCTTTTGAGTTTTTGGGATCATGGAGCTTATTTCTTTTTAGTATGGGGAAGATGCAATAATAAGATTCACTTAAGGGGAGATTCACCAATGATTATATGTATAGAAATATTTTTTCAAGATATGTGGAGAAAGAATATATGATAACGCTCGGTTCACTCTTTTTGTATGTGCACAACAACTTCAGCAGGGTAATGTCATCTACTCAGTTTGATTTCTAAAAGTAAACTAATCTATTCATATCAAACGACAATCAATTCATTCAAACTGGAAGTTTAATACACATTTCATGCGATCAGAAGTGATATTAAGATACAAAGAAGTACGCCAAGTAATAGACAGTCAATGCGTGAATCTTGGTGTGTTTTCTATAAAAAGTATACAATAATGTAATTCTCAGACGAGTCAACGCTAAAATTCATTCATAGACAAATAATAACACATTGGAAGTTCTTTTTCTCAAGTGCACGTCAGATATATTGCAGATGATATCAGAAATAAAAACAATAGCATGGCAAGAGATACGTGCATAAGAGTAAAGCGAAATCCAAGTTATATTCATCATAGGGAGTTCATCTCTAACAAAGAAAGTAAAAGAAGTAAGGATAAAATAAAATCTAACTATACACAAGCAAGCACTCCAAACATGAAGAAAACATGATGCATGAGAAAAAATGAAAAATTGCGTGAAAGTAAGCGGAAAATGAAGAAAAGTGAAAAATAAAGATAAAAAATAAGGAAAATAAAAAAGTTTGTGAGCACACTCACTCCCCCAAGCTAAACATCACATTTTCCTCAATGTGCGAAGTGTGGCACTAGGACATATAAGATATGGGTGGGTGTGTGTGGATGCAATATGATGCGAAATAAAGGAAAATAAAATATGATATCATGGTATATGCAAAGGATATATGCAAAGCATGCATGCAAAATGATGTATGGATGCAAGATGGTGGCCCAAAAATACATACTCTCCCCCAAGCTGAAATATACAGTGCCCTGCAAAAAGGTGAAGACAGATGGGCATACAAAATAATGGGGTGAGATGTGAAGCAAAAATATGACGGGCATCAAGAAGACATGCCTACTCTGGTGCATCGCCATCACCTCCTTGCAGTGGGGACGGTGGTGGCTGAGGGGCTGGCTTCTGAGGGGCTGGCTACTGCTACTGTAGGCGGTGAAGAATCTAATTCAGCGTGAGCAGAATACCAGGAATCATGGCAATATGGGCCTACTGAGCAGTGACAGCTGCCGTGAGAGCCCTAAAGTCAGCTCTAAGTTTAGTCACTACCGACTCGACATTGCGGAGGCACTGCTCTCTGTCGTCAGGAGCGGAGGTAGAGGGACGTGGAGGTGTACGAGCAGGGGATCTCACACGGCCTCCAAATACTAGTGGTGACACTATCCGGTGTGTGCGGGGAGCAAAGCTCATAACAAGACGCTCAGCCTCCAGGGGAGGCTGAGATGCATGAAAGCTATCAGAAATATGTGCAATGGAGGAGGAGGTCGGAATATCAACAGAGGACGAGGCAGGCTGAGAGGTCATGGAAACAGCTGTGGTGACAGACACCACGACACTCTCGGTATATACGGTGGCTGCAGAGACTGAAGCGTCAACAGGTGGGGTGGTCATGAAATCAGGAGATAATGACACTCCAGGAGTCAAAAAATCAGGTGTGTCAAGGGTCTCTGCGGTCGCAGAGGAAGAAGGGTCGCCTCTCTCAAAAATGATGGGGCTGGCGCTCTCAAAACTCATATATGAAATCGGATCAACTCTTAGCGGTTCGGTGGTGGTAGAATCAGACACATCGGCAGAAGTGGAGCTCTCGGGACCAGCAGAAGTGAAGACAGATATGCCAGGCTCGGGGATCGAATCAGATGCATGCTGGGGAATCGGGATCTCTGGGGCGAGGGGCTCGATATGGGTCTCCTGCTGCTCGTCGTCGGGCTCTAGTACATATACAGGTGGGATGAGGAGGTCCATCTGGAACCTCCACTCCGCACCGGTCGGGCCAATGTGGGTCCGAACGGGGTTCAGAAGCACTATATAATCAGCAGAGAATGGACCGTGTAACCCGACCCAATGACACTGTCCCTGAGGATGGATCATGTGCATACGGACCAAAACATCTAAAGATAAGGAGGTGAGGCCCGTAGCACAGTGCAGGCTAGCGGGAAGCTGGATGTCGAAAATAGGTGCTAGGAGGGTGATCAGACTGCCAAAACATATCTCTTTGGTGGAGGCGATCGAAGAAAAGATGCGGTCAAAATACCATCTAGCAATATCAATAGTAATAGCAGGGACTAAGACATCCCCGTCGCCCTCAAAGGCTCTTTCCCTAGTCATCGCATAGAGCATGAAAAGCTCTGGCATGGACATGGTCCTAACCTCTGGCCTGGCTAGTATGGTGGTCGCCAAAAGGCGATGTGCAAGCCGCAGGCAGGGGTGGACTAGGGAAGATGCCTTCACCCTGCTAGGGTCGAAGTTGTGCATGCCAGTGATCGTGTCCCAAAAAGCATTAGCTGAAAAGACAGATGGGGTATGGTGAGTGGGACCATAAGCTCGGTCAGGGTCTGGAATAGGGGGCCAATGAAAGTATGCTTGGGCCATGTCGTGCGAGATCTTGCACTCCTGATCCATGAGCATGAAAGAGTAGCCCCTTGGAGTCCTACAAATAGAACTCAATACCTCTAGTGTCGGGCAGATGATGATGTCCACCGACACCGACAAAAAGTCGCCCCACCACACGTTGTCATACAACTGGTGCAGACCCTGAAATACCCTTAGGTGCTCAAGTGTATCTATGTGCGCGAACCTAGTGGGTATGATCTGGCGTCGAGAGATCCTCTCAAATTTGATGCGATGTGCGTCATCTCTGAAAGAGATCTTGTACGTCTCGATTGAAGGGACATGCTGTACTGGTGGTGGTACAGGTGGTGCAGAGGATGCTGGGAGTGCAGCTATGGGGTCGCTACGTGGTAGGGGCTCCGTCCTAGAGGAAGAAGGACCTGGGTCACCAGTCTTCTTCCGCTTGGAAGCGGGCTCCCGAGCGCTAGATCTAGTGTGGCATAGGGGGCATCGATGAATGCCGTGAGACGCACACTAATCAAGTGCTAATCAAAATGCTCAAAATAAAATATGGAACGAGTGTACTGAGTACGATGCGACTCCAAGCAATCGAATGAGCGTGAGGCAGCTCCCCTAATCTCCAAATCAACAGTAGATCTCCCCCAAGCTTTCCTGTTGCACAAAAAAAATTAATTAGCGTTAAGAACTCATAAAATTTGGGGTTGATCAAGAGTAATCGGCAAAAAATAGGGTTGAATAGGGTTGGGGGTTGGATTTGGGCTTACGAAATGACTAGGGGAAGATATAGTGCGAAATAGGGTAAGATGGGGGGTAATCGCTGGAGGAGGACTGTCAGAGAATCGGCTGGAGGTGGTGCCACTGTCGATGGGGTATCCGTGCTCAGGCGAGTGGGCAGTGGCCTCTGGCAAGTCAGGATGGAGCAGCGGTTTAGTCGGGGGAAGGGGGAAGGGCGCTGTTGAATTGGGGGTTTCAGTTCGGGCGAGTGATTTGCAGATTTTATAGGGGTGGCCTGACTTAAGTTACTCGGTTGAGTGACGATTGTCACTCGGTCGAGTAGCCCAACGTTAAGATTTTTGAAATTTTGGCAATTCGGCTGAGTAGAGTGACTCAGCCGAGTGGTTTGAGTCACTCGGGCGAGTGACAAGTTCCACTCGGTCGAGCGAGAAATAAAAATAGAGTGCGATAATTTGTTGATTCTCCTGTAGTCTCATATTCGGTCGAGTAGAGTTAGTCACTCGATCGAGTGAACTAATGACTCGGCCGAGTAGATTGGCCTTGCAGAGCATGCTATTAGAGTTTTCTGCTACAGGGTTCACTCGATCGAGTGACAAGTCACTAGGACGAGTGGCATAAAATTTAAAGAGTGTGGTTTTTGAGACTTCCCTGTTCAGTTCATCACTCGATCGAGTGACTTCTTTACTTGGCCGAGTGAGAATCTCACTCGGCCGAGTAGGCTGTCTGTTTCAGCTCTCTACTCTCTGTTTTTTTCGTCTTCTGTTTCTCCTTCTCCCGTTAGTTTCTTCCTTCCTTTATCGTTTAATCATGTCCTTAGGGCTGCTCTCCGTCACCATGGCTACCCTCCATTGAATGGATTCCTCGTGTCTTCGGATTCCTCGTGTCTTCTTCCTGCGATAAAAACGTTGCCCATTGTCAGATTTTTCTAGACTCTTGACTCACTAAACTAATAGAAATATAAAACGAAAATAACAACTAAAATTCAACTAAAAGAACCAAGATATGAGCATCGGGTTGCCTCCCGACAAGTGCTCGTTTAAGGTCTTGAGCTCAACCTCTTATGATTTTACATTGAGCACATAATGTTCGGTGCATAGGAGATGCGCGTGTCAAACTTTGTGAGGAGGCCAGTAGGATTCAGATGTTGCGCTTCTTCTTGTTTGGCCTCCTTTATGCTCGCTTCCTCTCTAATGATGGTGAGGGATGACTCCCCCAAGCTTCGGTTCTTGGCTCCTTTGTTCTTTTCCGGCGGTGGTGAAGTATTCACCGGTGCCACATTCTTTCCTTGATTCACCGAAGAGAGCTTGCATAGCTCTCTAATCCTAATGACATCAGCATCGTTCTCCTCTTTCTCGGTGAGAGGATCCGGGGTATCTCCATTTGGAGCACCATTTTTAGAAATTGGCACCCCGTCAAGACTATCCACGTGCAAATCTCCAATGGCATATGGCATGGCTTCATCGATAACCTCATCAAGTAGGTCCATATAGTCGCTCTCTTCCAGCAAGGATTTATTCTTCATGGCGCGTGGGAGATGGAATTCGACTTCAATATTACCAACGTTGAGTGACAACGTTCCCTCTCTCACGTCCACGATGACTCCGGCAATAGCTAAGAAGGGGCGCTCACGTATAAGAGATGTGTCTCCCTCTTCTTTTACGTTCATGATGACAAAGTCACATGGAACGCAAAGTCCTTCCGGTATTTGAAGCAGCACATTTTCAGCGATTCCCACCGGCCTAGTAATACGCCCATCGGCAAGTTGAATCTTCATGTCGGTGGCCTTAAGGTCAGTCCCCGTATTGAGCTTCTTGAACATGGTGAGAGGCATGAGGCTCACGCTCGCACCCAAATCTACCAAAGCCTTTTGTAGGGGGACTCTGCCAAGTGTGCATGGAATTCTAAATCTTCCAGGATCCTTTAATTTCTTCGACAACTTGTCTTCGTTAATAAACCAAGTACCTTGTTCGGCAAGCATGATCTTCTCCGTTCGTTTCCTTCCTGTAATCAAATCTTTGAGAAACTTCGCATACGCGAGATTACAATAATTGTATCTAGGAATGGGATGTTCAAGCTTATACCTCTCAAGTACTCCAAAAATCGAGCAAACTTTTTCTCCAATTTGGCCTTTGCCAACCATTGTGGGAATGGTATCGGTGGGACATATATCCTCTCCTTCTGGGGTTCATCAACTTCAGATTTTTCCTTATTGTTTGTCACCGTCGTATGGCTCTCCTCTTCATTTCTTCCCTCTTTCTAAACCGAAACTTCATCCCTTGGGATTCTGGTTTGAACCATGACGGGAGAGTATCCTTCTTGCCTCTAGTAGTCACTGCCATTACCACATTGATGTGGCCGGTGTTGCTCCTTGTGTTTGGCTGCGGTTGAGCCGACAATTGATTTTGGGCCTTGTTGAGCAATGTGATTTGCTCTGCCAATTGCGCTACGATGGTGTTGAGGCTATCTTGGCTCGCAGATAGTTTAGCATTGATCTTCTTCTGCTCGGCCAAAAACTCCTAAACTCTAGTCTCATACTCGGATCTTTGCGGTGCCGACGGTGGGTTTTGTGGCCTCCATCCTTGATTAAATCCGGGGGTCTATAATGTCTGCTTGTTGCCTTTGTTGGAATTGTTGTTATTGCAGCGACCTTGATTGGTAGGATTGTTGCTGAGGTGGCAGGCGAGATTGTTGTTGTGGTGGTGGTGGTTGTTGAGGATGGGTTAAGGCTCCACTATTGTTTGCATATGAAAATCCGGGGTGAGACTTCCAAGCCGGATTCACCCAAGGTCCATTATTTGCTCCACCTGGCTTGTAATCAGAAACATACTGAACCTGCTTAACAGGTTCCTCATGTGCCTTGTCACTAACGTACATGACTTGGCCTTGCCAATCATTTGTGTGCCCATTTGATGTCTATGTGTCAGGCACAACATATGGCTCAGTCAGCTTCTTCTCAAGTCTATCCACCACTCTAGATAGAGAGTCAAACTTTGTCGCCAATTCAGCCACTGCATTGGCTTTATATATGCTCGTCGACTTCACAGATGATGATGTTTGTCACCTCTCTTCAGCCCACTGCTGATTGTTAGAGGCCATCTCCTCTAATAATGCCGTAGCATCTTCCGGTGTCTTTGATAATATCGCCCCATTAGCGGTGGCATCAATAATCATCTTCGTATCCGCTTTCAAGCCATTATAAAAGCTTTGCACGAGCTCCCAATCATTGATGTTGTGGTGGGGGCATTGATTTTGTAGATCTTTGAAGCACTCCCATGCCTCATATAATGATTCTTGGGGGCCCTACCGAAAAGACATCAAAGAGTTCCGTCTCTTTACGATCTTTGAAGGCGGATAGAACTTGTTGACGAAGGTGCTTGTTAGCTCATCCCAAGTGGTAAATGTTCCCTGTGCTTGCGTCCTCAACCAATATTGAGCTTTATCTCGAAGAGTGAAAGGAAAAAGCGACAGACGGATGGCATCCTCTGGTACACTAGGGATCTAAAAGGTGGCATACTTTGCTAAGAACATCTGGATGTGGTAAAGCGGATTTTCATGTTCATTCCCATGGAAGGGATCTTGTTGCATCATCACAACAAGTCCCGTTTCAGCTTAAAATTCTGCTCTGGCGGCAACTCTGGCATAAGTATGGATGAAGTAGCCGAGTTGTTTGGAGTAAGCCTATCCCTGATGGAAATAAGCCTGGCAGTTCATCGTGGTGGAGTATTTTCCTCAGACATTTGATTTTCCTCTGAAGTTTGCCTCTTTTCTGCTCTTAGTTTCCTTGTGGTGCTCTCGATCTCAGGATCAAATAATATAGCTTCCTCGGTTGCCCTCGATCGTGTATACATGCACAAAAAAACAGAATCTGCAAAGAAGTGTTAGCATAATAGAGGAATAAAAGCAAAAGGAAAAAAATAGCTAAGTAAAATATAGAATACTGTCGCCTCCCCGTTAACTGTGCCAAAAACTTGGTCGTCCCGGATAGTAACTCCTAAAGCAATGTAGCTTTTGTAGGATCCTGTCAAAACAGAGTTAGGATCGATAAATGAAGTTGAGACTTACGCTTGCGTATGCGGCACGGTAGTCACTGAACTTCGCCTTCGGATTCGCCACGACGGATCGAGTCTTCTCACGAACGGAGTAAGTCTACTAAATCCACAATCTAAATCTCTACTTTTAGATTAAGAACTTGGATAAAGAGAGAGGAAGGATTTCGGCAGAGCTTCGCTAGAATGAAATGCAAGGCAAGAATACCATGCAAAAGTGTAAGGAAATGGCTAACCCTTGGGTCTTATTTATAGCCCCCAAGGTAGTTATTTTAGGAGTAATTGTTCCTTTGGAACAATTTAACTAAGGTGTACCATCATACATGGCACATTATAAGCTTAAGTTGTACCATATGCATGGTACAACATAAGCTTAAGATATTACCCCTTTATTAGCCATATGTCGCATGCACTTATGCACATATAATGCGACTTTCCCATTAATCTAGAGATCCTCTCCGCAAGGGAACAAATTCCCTTTGCACACGACTTCGTGTACACGACGTTCGAGGTCCGTATTCCCTCGTAAATCCCCTACAAGGGTGTACAAACGTCATCCATATCCAACATCTCCCACTCACACTTGAGGGGATTGTAAGAGAACATCTTTCTCTTAGTTCTTTCATCTATCATACCGAGAAATAGACCGTGCGACCGTCATGCGCGCAGAGTCTGTTGTTGTGCACTTGTTAGAGATACACAACGACCTCGAAGGTGCAAAGTTGAGTAGTTCAACGCATGCTTTACCCTAGATTATTTCTTCACATTTCTTATACTTTATATTCAACAATTGAGTCCCATCTGGATCACAATTGGCTGGCCAGCTTTGAATCATTAAAGTCCAAATGCGAATATGAAATCAATCTTCCTCTTCTTGCGAACCTTCTGATCTTGACTTGATTCGCTTTTCTAACGTGCCGAGCCGAGCCGAATTATCATAGCCCATTAGCAACACGCTAAGATAGCGATCATCTCGTCAAATCTAAAGGAACCAATTGGAGTCCTTGAGGGTAAGAGTTAAGACCCATATGGTCTTTGAGTCTCACATAATAGCAAACTCTATTGCTACTAACTCAGTGGTCGAAATGCATACGTGGTATGAACACGTATTACAACATCACTCCTTTCCCAGGGAGAGTATGTCTTAATGATGTTGTACGGATGAAAGATCAGACACCACAGTGCCTATCTTTTGAGTCCCCTTACTACCCATGATATATTCCCAGACTCTCATCCTGCATAAGACAGATAGGATTTAAAAAATCCTATGAGATCTCTTTTAAATATCCTTGTGATACAGATCTCAGATCTTTTACAAGCATCCATATGATGCAGATCTTTCATTCGACTATCTTGTTTAAGTCACGACTCTAAATCATTTGTCTAATGATTTTGACTTTAAACTAGTCTCATCTCTATCTTATCCATCTGATAAGATAAGGCGGTTGCTCATGTGAGAGAGCCAACCTTAATCTGTCTGACATACACACAATAAAATAGCTGAGACTTAAACACAAATGTATAAAATCATTTGTAAGAAACTTGTATGTAATATATAAAAGAACTTCTTCCTTTTATTAAACTTTGATCTTCTATAGACATGGGAAATATTACATGATACAGCTCAGCACCTACGCATTCCCATAGATGATAAGTGTTTGTAGAACACATCTCTGGGGATCGCCTTAGTAAGGGGATCCGCTATCATCTCATGCGTGGATATGTATCCTATGTATACTTCCTTCCGTTTGTCATAGTCCTTCGCAAACTTGAATCGAATATCAATGTGTTTGGTCTTACAATGAAATTTAGGATCTTTGACATAGGCAATCGAGGCTTGACTATCACTGTATATAGGAACAGTGCTCGAGTCAGTGGCATTCGTCAGCCTGTCTAAGAATTTCCTAAGCCAAACAGCTTCTTGGACCGCCATGCTGAATGCTACGAATTCGGCTTCCATGGTTGATAGGGCGATGCAGGTTTGCTTCTTGCTGCTCCAGGATATTGCACCATTCCCGAGCAAGAAAACAAAGCCTGAGGTAGATCTTCGCTCATCGAGATCACCTGCCCAATCAGCATTGGTATAGCCTTCGAGTCTCAAGGTATTGCCTTGATAGCACAACGCATAGTCCGCAGTCCCTTTGAGGTACCTTAATATCCTCTTCACCGCTTTCCAGTGTGCCTGTCCTGGGTTGGATTGGTAACGGCTTACCATACCAACAGTATAGCAAATGTCCGGTCTGGTACACATCATGGCGTACATCAGACTCCCGACAGCACTGGAGTATGGAACCTTTTCCATAGCTTTCTTTTCTTTTGGATCTTTGGGACACATCTCCAAACATAGACCCTCGCCTTTGCTTATTGGAGTATCAATTGGCTTGCAGTCCTGCATATTAAACCGTTCTAAAACTTTCTTTATATATGTCTCTTGAGAGAGAGAAAGAAGTTTCTTGGAACGATTCCTTGAGATCTTAACCCCAAGGATATATGCAGCTTCACCCATGTCTTTCATTTCAAAGACGGATGAAAGCCAAGCTTTGATATCCATGATAAGACGCTTATCATTTCCGGCTATAAGTATGTCATCTACATAAAGAGACATAATTACATACTTGTTCTTAATCCTCTTAATGTATACGCAGTTGTCTTCGTCGAGCATGGAGAAACCATACGACAAAACGACTTCTTGAAAGCGCATATACCACTGCCTTGAGGATTGTTTAAGACCATATATGGATTTACGAAGTTTACAAACCTTATGTTTGTTTTCTTCTTGTACGAACCCGTTTGGTTGTTCCATGTAGATCTCCTCATCTAGTTCTCCATTAAGAAAAGCAGTCTTTACATCCATCTGATGTAACTCGAGGTCCAAACAAGCCACCATTGCCAGAATTAAGCGAATGGAGGTAAAACGCACGACAGAAGAGAAAGTCTCTTCGTAGTCTATTCCTTCCTGTTGCGTGAAACCTTTCGCAACAAGGCGAGCTTTATATTTCTCGATGGAGC
The DNA here is from genome assembly GCA_030789695.1 of Scilla litardierei. Lineage (NCBI taxonomy): Eukaryota > Viridiplantae > Streptophyta > Magnoliopsida > Asparagales > Asparagaceae > Scilla > Scilla litardierei. The sequence continues at coordinate 368,434,397 of CM061142.1, forward strand.
CATCAGCCTTATGCTTGATTTTGAGAACCCACTTGTTCCCAATGGCTCTACGTCCCTTAGGTAAATCAACCAAGTCCCAGACTTGGTTTGTTTTCATGGATTGAAGTTCTTCTTCCATCGCCGCTATCCATTTATCTTTAGCAGGGCATGTGACGGCCTGCTTGAAATTTGCAGGTTCGTCATCATCTTGTAGTAATGTCATGAATGTTTGAGGAAATTCATCCTCAAATCTCAGAGGTGTTAGCCTCGTTCGATTACTACGTCTTGCTTGAGTTTGATCACTCTCACTTGGAATGACATCACTCCCACTTGGAATAACATCACTCCCACTCGGAATAGGATTGGTATCGTTCGTATCATCCATTGGTGAAGTTTGAAACGTATTTTCTTCTTCACCAAGGATTCTCCCACTCGAACGTTCTGATCCTTCTTGATCCCAAGTCTCAAACAAGGATAAGTCTTGACTTATCTCACCCTGTCTTGCAAACTCGTTTTCCAAGAAGACAACATCCCTCGATTCGAATTCTATTAGACCCCCATTGTCCTCTTGACCGACGAAAACATATCCTTTGGAGTTTTCAGCGTATCGGATGAAGACACACTTCCTCCCACGTGGCTCAAGTTTGCCATATTTGTGAGAGGATAAATGTGTATAAGAGGCACAACCCCAAGGTTTTAGAATGCTTAAGTCTGGAGTTCTATTGTTCCACAACTCATAAGGAGTAGAACTTACCGACTTCGAGGGTACACGGTTTAAGATGAATGCTGCCGTCAATAATGCATCACCCCAAAAGGTGATGGGCAAATTTGCCTGAGACATCATTGATCGGACCATTTCCATCAATGTCCTATTTCTTCTTTCCGCAACACCGTTTTGTTGCGGAGTATAAGGCATAGTTATTTGATGAACTATGCCTTTTTCATCACAGAGTTCCTTAAAACTCGTTGATTGATATTCTCCACCCCGATCGGTTCGCAAGACCTTTATCTTGCGATCTAGTTGATTTTTCACTAAACTCATATAGTTTTTGAAGCAAGATAAAGCTTCATGTTTGTGGGAAATCAAATAAATGTGACCGAAACGGGTGAAGTCATCAATGAAGGTGATGAAATAAGACTTCCCGCGTCTTGTCTTAACATTCATTGGACCGCAAATGTCCGAATGGATAAGCTGTAATGGAACTTCGGCCCTTGTGCCAGTTCCAAACGGCTTGCGACAAGTTTTCCCTACAAGACAATGTTCGCAAGTTGACATTTCAACTTTTGAAACATTAGATAGCAAGCCACTTTTGGCAAGTCTATCCATTCTAGTTGGTCCAATGTGACCAAGTCTTGCATGCCAACAAATGATCTCAGATTCAGAATTAGAAGCATTTGTCAAATGGAAACTTTCATTAATAGAAGAAGAATCATCACACATAGTGTTTAAAACAATCAATCCATTACAAACATTACCCGACCCAACTAAAGAACTATTACAAACAAGGTCAACATTTTGTTCATAGAACCTCCATTCATAACCTAAAGACATTAACATCACCACGGATACGATATTCCTTCTAATATCTGGAGCAAAGAGGACGTCGTGCAATAATAGAGTCTGGCCGTTGTCGAGAACTAGCTTGCATGTTCCGACGCCCTTGACTTCAACACGAGTGTTGTTGCCGACGTATATCCACTTTGTTCCTTGAGTTATCCTTCGATACTCTACGAAGAACCTTCTGTCCTTCGCTACGTGGTCTGTGGCCCCTGAATCAATCAACCAAAAATAGTTAGATTCAGCAAGAAACACGGAACTAGAAACACATATGTAACTAGCCCTACAAGTTACCTTATCACTTCCATCCGTACACGTACGGGAAGGTTTCTGGTTCTTTCTTTCGTTCGTTCACAAACCTTAAGCGTTTATTCTTCTGCTTCTTTCCTCCATGTGAGGAACTAGCGGCCATGTGCACTTCTGCACTAGGTTTTGCGGCTTGAATCCGCTCTTCCTCGAGTTCGAGGTGTTTGGATACATCGCTTAAAGTTTTAATGCACTCATTATGAGTGAGGTGCATTTTCATGTTATCCCAGCTATCTGGGAGTGAACGAATGACTGCTTGGATCTGCTGTTCGTCAGACAGCGTAAGACCCGCATCCTTCAATTCAGCTATAAGATTCGCCATGTGGCGGAGATGCTTTTTCATAGAATGATCTCGCCGCATCTTGTACGAATCAAATTGAATATTTAAGGAGCGGAGTTTGGTAACCGAAGTTCCACCAAACTTTACTTCTAGCTCAGACCATATGTCTTTGGCTAGGTCGAATTCCCGAAATAGACGCATTATGTCATTGTCCATTGCGGACAGTAACGTAATACGTGCTATTTTGTTCTTTCAAGTCCAAGTCTCATAAGCTTCCCGGTCCCTCTTGTGTTGGGCCGTATTGCCCAACTCAGGTTCTTCCATTATGTTTTGGAGTGTTTCAAGCACATCTTGCTCCTCCAAAACATATTGGATTTTTATTGACCATAGTTTATAATTGTCGCCGTTGAGCTTCTCACCTTTGTTAAGCTCGGCGACAATGTTCTTAGAAGCGGTAGACATATTCGAATCAAAAAACTGTAAAGAAAAATGAAAAGCACGATCAAAATTCTATGCATAAAGTTTCGATTCTTTAAACACTTGATAAGTTCCTTGGATAAGCTGAAATGTTACTCTAAAATCGAGAAGTTCACTACGTTCCCAACTACCATCTAGAAGTAACTTTCAAAGTATCCCTCTTACTTATCTCATGTGAAAAAGAAATCAGAAATGATACCCGTATGGTACCAGCAGCGGAAAAATACTTTTGAAAAACATATCTTTCAAAATGGAATAGGTGAGAGTTATCGCAAAGAATTTTAGCGCAACAATTGCCAAGCCACGAGACCTGTTCTACACACCCATGTGTTAGATAACCATGGCCGGATCGTGGTAGGACTTGGAATTCTAAATTGCGCTATCCCGATTAAGGACGGGACATAACCTATTTGAAAAACACCTTTTTCAAAAATTTGAAATACATTGGCTAATCTCCGTAGAGTAGAGCACAATGTCATAAGTACATTGGCTAATCTCCGTAGAGTAGAGCACAATGACATGGCTAATCTCGCATGAAGTAGAGCACTATGGCTAATCTTCAAGGAGTAGAGCCCAAGAAAAAACTTTATAAAATGATAGCCCCGTCGTCCAAAAATTGGTCTGCCAGGGCCAGCCGAGCCACTGGCCTGGCCTCGACCAGAGGCCGGCCAGGCCTCTGCCTGGCCTGGCCGGGGCCAGGGCCCCTGCCCTGGCCTCGGCCAGGGCGGCCAGGCCCTGGCCTGAGGCCAGGGCGCTGCCCTAGCCTCTACCAGGGCGGCCAGGCCCTGGCTGGGGCCAGGGCCCCTGCCCTGGCCTCGGCCAGGCCCTGGCCGGGGCCAGGGCCCCTGCCCTGGCCCGGCCAGGCCCTGGCCGGGGCCAGGGCCCCTGCCCTGGCCTCGGCCAGGCCCTGGCCGGGGCCAGGGCCCCTGCCCTGGCCTCGGCCAGAGAGGCCAGGCCCTGGCCTGGCCGCGGCCAGGGCCTTCTGGCCCTGGCCGTGGCCGGCCAGGCCCGGCCCTGGCCAGGCCAGGCCGCGGCCAGGGCTCTCTGGTCCTGGCCGTGGCCGGCCAGGGCCATGGCCGGCCGGCCATGGCCCGACCATGGCTTATTGGCCTTGACCGGCCATGGCCCTTTGGCCATGGCCGGTCTCTCCCCTTCATGGGGTTGCCGCACACCCTGTCGGAGGGGTGGCCATGGTGGTTATTGGCTGTAGCCAACCCCCTCCGCATGGGGAGGGGGGTGCATGGCCTTCATAGCCCATTTGGCCATGGTGCACATGCACTAAAATTCATCTTCCCCGATGGGAATAACCACCATCTTCTTCTCCGGTGAAGCACCCGTTCGTCGAGGAAGTAGTTAGCCTCCAATGGCCGTATGCCAAAAAATTAACCCACTTCAAAAAATTCGTAAACTACGCGCTCCACATGAAGAGAGCACACATTCCCTATGAATGGAGACTCAGCATCCATGAAGAGAGCGAGTTTGACGATATGAACGGTCGGTTTTTCCCGTCACGGAGAGTTCCTGCCATATCCGTAATGACAGAAGACCCTAACGTGAAAAGAACAACCGTTGTGTTCTCTCCGTCACGAAGCGTTCCTACCATATCCATAATGGTAGGATACCCATTCGTGAAAAAGACAACGACTCGTTCATAGTTTCGAAGGGATGACGGTTTGACCGGAGCGAATCCATATGGCTCTGATACCAATGTAGGATCCTGTCAAAACAGAGTTAGGATCGATAAATGAAGTTGAGACTTACGCTTGCGTATGCGGCACGGTAGTCACTGAACTTCGCCTTCGGATTCGCCACGACGGATCGAGTCTTCTCACGAACGGAGTAAGGCTACTAAATCCACAATCTAAATCTCTACTTTTAGATTAAGAACTTGGATAAAGAGAGAGGAAGGATTTCGGCAGAGCTTCGCTAGAATGAAATGCAAGGCAAGAATACCATGCAAAAGTGTAAGGAAATGGCTAACCCTTGGGTCTTATTTATAGCCCCCAAGGTAGTTATTTTAGGAGTAATTGTTCCTTTGGAACAATTTAACTAAGGTGTACCATCATACATGGCACATTATAAGCTTAAGTTGTACCATATGCATGGTACAACATAAGCTTAAGATATTACCCCTTTATTAGCCATATGTCGCATGCACTTATGCACATATAATGCGACTTTTCCATTAATCTAGAGATCCTCTCCGCAAGGGAACAAATTCCCTTTGCACACGACTTCGTGTACACGACGTTCGAGGTCCGTATTCCCTCGTACATCCCCTACAAGGGTGTACAAACGTCATCCATATCCAACAGTTTTACCGCAAGCGCACGGTTAAGTGGTGAGCAGGTATCGAATCACGGGGAGGAACTATTGGTATTTATATGGATTACTAAGCTATTGTGAAATGGTGGTGAAGAAGTGTTGGTTTCGTAATCGCTCAAAGTGTTGGTTGTAAATTCAATTTATAAGAATGTCTAGGGCTTGGGAATCCTCACTATAGATCTCAAGCAATCAAAATGAAGCACGAATCTCAATATTACTACTCTTGATTTAGTGTGAACTTGTTGCAACAAAATTGGGAACCAATGCACGCTCTCGTGCTACGCAAGTCTATAGTAATCTAAACTAGAGCCTCGCTCTCACACAAGCCTAGTTCAAACTACTAGCATTAAGATCGACAATACTATCCAATTCCAACTCAAGCTCGCTCTTGTGCAACTTAAGTTCGAATCAAGATTGTGTAGTTCGTATCCATTTTACCGTCGTACAAACGAATATAATTATAGAAATATAATAAAGATGCTCGCTTTGGTCGCTCTCGCACACCAATTGTAGGGAATCTCGATTATAGATCAAAATCGAATATCTAGGGCTTTCCTTAGATCAAGATCCTCTATCGAGTTCTCAAGATCCAATAGAAATCCCTAGCTATCTGTAGTAAATCAATCACAACATAATCCTTAACAAGCTTAGCAACATAGCAATTCAATAGATCTCACAAATCATACTTTAGATCCATAGGGTTCATCCTTTGCCCTAGAGCAAAGAGACTACTCACAATTCATCACAAAACTCAGATCTAGAAATAAATATAGCATATGAATATCAACTTACATGAGTTTAGACAAACCAATTTTGAGTACAAGATTCAAGAATAAGAAATTTTAGATCCTTCTCTCCAATCCGTTCGCCAAAAGAAAACTAGAACTAAAATTAAAACTAAGAAAATTATTTTAAGGAGTCTCTCCTTAGGCTGCAATAAAACTGGGTATTTATACATGCCCAAAAGTACAAAAAATCCTAACACATCTGCCCCTAAATAGCTGCAAAACCCTAGCTTTCAAAACTGGCCGACGACGCACTCGGCCGAGTGAACTGCTCACTTGGTCGAGTGAGAAACTTGCAGGAAATAAGGATTTTCAGCGTTCTGGAAGTTCAGACCACTCGGCCGAGTAGTCTCCTCACTCGGTCGAGTGAGATTCTTGGTAGAGTGGGACCGACTGCAGATACTCTAAAAAAATAGAGAAGTGTCAAAGATTTTCTTCACATTTAATATCTCCACTTGATCGAGTGGGGTTCTCACTCAGTCGAGTGGAAATTCCCACTCGGTCGAGTACATTACGGCTCTTCTTTAGGCTGGATTGGGCGTGTCAGCTTCACTCGGTCGAGTGAGCTGCTTCACTCGGCCGAGTAGCCTGTTTCAGTACTCTTTTCTCCTTCTTTTCGCTTCATCGTCGTTTCTTTCACCTTTCTTCTTCTACTACTCATTCTTCAGCGCCGTTAGCTCTTCGATATTATCGTCAATGATGCTCCGGCACGCTGTAAGTGCTCATGGCTCCAAATTGCTCCCTATTTACTGAAATCAAACGAAACAAAGAAATAGTGAAATATATCGTAAAAACGTAGTATAATCGTTACAATCGCTATATGAGCAATCGTTATGGGATGGAAAATGCAGAAATAAAGTGTAAAATATGATCTTATCACTAGTGACTCTGAGTTACTATCTTCGTTCTGGGTCAAAACCCAGATAATAATGCCAAGGAAGTTGATAAGGTTATGTTAGAACCTTATAAATATAATATTCCTCAAATTAATCATTAGGAAGTCATAAGGATTACTCGAGTCTCGTGAGACGATACGTCGAGTAAACCATCATAGTTGATGATGACTTAGTCAACTTCCAGAATGTCATTCGGAGTAGGAACTATGATTAATAAACTTGATGCAATCCGAAAAAGGTCCGTGCACGTAAATAAAGTATGGACTTTCGTTTACGTGCCCAAAGAAAGTGTTTCTTATTGGCTGCAAGTAAATCTTCAAGACAGAATATTGGTGCAGAAAGAAAATAGTGAAGTACAACTTATGTTGGTTGTAACTCCTATAAACAGATTATAATGAATTGTCTCTCTAGCAGATGTGTACAGATCTACTCGGACCGAACTCGATGTAAATGTTCATGATGACCATGAAAACTGGAGCATTCATGTATAGTCTGTTTTCTAAATATGATTTAGAAGAACAAACTTATACGAATCGGCGAGATTGTTTTCAAGGTCAGTGGGAGCAAATAAAAAGCATGCGATGCATTAAGGAGCTGGAATATATGTTTTGGTAAACTGGTCAAAGAGTTTGACACTTTATCAGAAATGATTACGAACCGTAACTTTTTTGGATTATTCTCGTAAGGTACGATGAGCTAGACGAGATCCAGGCAAGACATTAATTATGGATTCCAAGAGACCAAGGAAATTATTTAGATGAGATTCAAATGTGTGGTCTAACATGAACGTAGAAACTCTTTAAGTCTATTACTAAAGACGGTTTAGCAGATTCGCTCACGAAGGCTCTGCCATATAAAGTCTATAGAAACTTATGTATAAATGCGGTATGAGATACCTGGATAAATGGGACGGAGTGCAAGTGAAAGATGTTGGGAGATAGATATGCCATCGAACTCGAGGCAATTTATCTCTTTGTAAGTATACAAACTTCTTGTTCAAAATTACAGTAAGCTGTATGGTAAGAATTTGTCTAAGTTAATAAAAATGTAGTCGACATTAGAACTTAGGTAAAGTCCTAAGACTTAATGTGAGGTTAAACAAGTATCAAAATGAGGATCTCGATCATGGAGAATTGTTTAAACGTTAGTAGCATAAGTCTGAAATCGTTCGTGGTCATATATGTTTCGAGAAAAGGATATCAAAACATCGGATAGACCATTGTGTCTTTGTCTTCACCATGGAGTGGTGACGATGATCTCATGGTCGTTCGAATTGGTGAAGTCGAAGACGAGACACATGTGCTCATTAGAGAATGAGTTCATTGAATGATCCAACAAGAGTTATCATATGGGTACGATTAACCAATCTGTCAATGATAACTCTTAGTGATGATAGGCAAGTTGGTATTCTGACTTGAGATCATTGTACGAACCTGTACGTGAACGGTGTCACTAAGATCACTGATCTAGCCTCGGGGCAAGCCCCGTCGAATGGTTTTTGGTTGGGTGACATTTGAAGCGTGCGAGAAGAGTAATGACCAGATATGATTCGTCTCTCCCGATCATGGGGAGTTAGTGTCCAATGTGCTAGTTCTATCTTTAGTAAAACCTTTGGCCAGAGTATGTTGGAAGAAGTCCAACATTATTTGACTAAAGATCGATGGAGACTAACCAAGTTCAAGCTAGTAGGGTTGACAGTTGACCAAACCCTAGGCTTGACTAGACGACATAGTTTTGACGAAAAGACTATAACTGCGGTATTTATCACGGACACAGTCAGGGTGGTCCCGACAATACTCATGTCAATGAGTTAACCACATAAGTATGATACCGAAACAGGGACGACACCTGCAGCTCGTGGTCTCTGCCGTCTGGGGTTTCGAGCCCCACCTATAGTAGGGTCAGGCTGTAGGGTCTCACACAGAGTGAGACCTTCGTCAAGTAATAGGAAGAAATTAGGGAGAGTATGCATTTGATGCAAGGGATATAATACTATAAAGAGTTTACAGTTAGCTTCTGCATTCGGGGTAAATGATCTTGAGTGCAAGTGGGAGATGTTGGGGGATGTATGCCCTCAGTTCATTTGTATTGGATGCAAATGGTTTTTTTATATTTAGGATGTGGGATATTGCAAATGATGCAATAGGAATATAAAATATATTGTAAATCGTTTACAAATATATTTGACAATAAGTTCATAGAAATGAAGTGTTTTTTTCATGTGAAAATCACAGAGAAAACTGTGCTCAAATCAGAGTCCAAACGAGCCCAATAAATCTATTTAAAAGGGGTTTTAAATAGTATACCAATTGGCACAAAGAGACTAGGCCCAAAATTTTTTTTAAATTAAAAAAGGAGTTGCCTTTTTGGCCCGGCCCAGGGCCGGGCCAAAGTTTCTGGTGCCCCAAAATGGGTGCCAGCATGCAGGCGCCCCAAACGGGGCACATGCATGGCACGCGCCTCGCTACAGGCGCGCGCCATGCACGCGCCCTAAGAGGGCTGCACGCACCAGGCCAGTGGGCCCCCCAAGGTGGGCCCCATAGATGGGGTAACTGAACCCTAGTTTGGTTCAGATTGACAGCTGAACTGTTCAACGAAAATACAGTTTGGGCTCGTCTTTAGACGTATGTTTGAGGGGTTAAACAAAGTCAAATTGGAGTGCCATTTCTTCATACGCGTTCACTGTTCAACCCTCCTCGATTTGATAGGTTGTATCACTTGCGAAGCTCAATAGTGAGGGAGGAAAAATTTACCAAAGTTTGGCCTTTGTGAAAGGGAAACTTTAATTAAAATTTTCCTCCAAAAACTTTTAGTCCCACATCGGATATGGAGTGTAGGGGAGGGGTCAGTCGCCTACATAAATAGGGGCCTACTCCCCTCCTTGAAACTCGTCCCAAGCTCCAGATCTGAGTAGCTCCATTAAATGTGAGCAAGCCTTGATCTAAGCTTAAATTAAATATTCTCTTTCTCCCTAAATTTCTTCCTTACTCTTGTTCGGGTTCTAGCAAAGCTACGAAGGAGCTCGGATCGGATCTGAAGTCTTGACGAAGGATCCACTCAAGGTGAAATATTCTTCGGTGCATGGTTGTCTCAGTGACAAGGGTGTTACTCACCTCGAGACATGGTGCGGTTCATGAAGCGGTTCGACTCGGGACGAGGAGCGGCTCGGGACGCAGTTCGGCTTGGGAGAAACGGCGTGGGGCCAAAGAAATGTTGCTGAAAACGATGCTTTGTATTTTGCAGAAACGAAGCAAAATGTATGTAGTTTAAATATTCATGCATGTATAAAGTGCAAATATTAGATAGATCTATCCTTAGGGGTTGGTCGGACCCAACCGTGGGATAGTAGAGATCTTGACTATGGTTAAGTTCTTTAGGGCTTGTTCTTAAAACTGTTTAAAGATATCTTTTTCCACCGCTAATTTTGTTTTCGTCGTCTGTCTGACTTAGGTCAGACGTCGAATTTATAGCCGTAATGACCAAGAAAACCCTAAATACCCGATTATGAGATTGATAGTGTTTTACAATTTTGCCATGATGGGGTATGTGGAGGACACTTTTCTGCTCATAAAACCGTTGCAAACATTTTTACAGAGTGGATTTTTCTGGCCCACCATGTTCAAAGATGCATATGCTTATTGTAAATCATGTGTATGTTGTCAACAGTTGGCAGGGATCACAAAATGAATCATGATTTCATTAAATCCCATGTTAGAGATTGAAATATTTGATTGTTAGGAGATTAATTTTATGAGACTTTTTCCACCTTCATTTGGATATGTTTTCATATTAGTTGCCATTGATTATGTTTCTAAATGGGTGGAGGCTATTCCATGCAGGTCTAATGACGCATCTGTTGAGTATTGGTGTTTCATACCAATGTTATTTTGATGATGATCACATCATTATGTTGTTACTAATGTATCTCTTATTTTAGTCTCGTGTTTATCATATGGAGAATAGCATGATTTGGAGACTAATAGCTTGGTGCAAGGATGGAAATCAAGAGGAGCAATGCCAAAGTTTGGACTCAAGGGGTGCCAAAGCTTGGAGATGATGGGGAGCATCAAGGCATCAAGAATTTAAGGCATAGACTCAAAGGAAAGCAATGTAATCCATGTATTATTTCATTTATTGCTTTTCTCTTTTTAAGTCTAGGTTTAATGTAATGCCTTGGTAGATGGTCTACTCATTTATGCATATGCATATAACCATCTTAGTGAGCCTTAGGATTATTATAGAATCCAACACAATAGGTTCCTCTTGCCAAATGACTCAATTGGAGTCTCTGGCTCTCCAACAGGCGACTTATGAAAGTCGTACAGGCGACTGGGTGACTCCAGGCGCCTGTCGAGCCTTATACAGTCGACTGTTGTGCCCCAGCTTAAGTCAACCTTTACTTGACTCTTACTTGAGCTTTTGGAACAGTCGACTGAAGTGCCATTTACAGTCGCCTGTCTTACAACAGGCGCCTGTTAATTGTTCTACAATCGTCTCTACGCAACTTGCATTTTCTGGGCTTCATTCTAATTTGCAAGTCAGTCGACTGTTGCAGTATTTACAGTTGCATGTCTATTTACAGTCGCCTGTTAATTGCTCTACAGTCGTCTGTGTGCAAGTTGTATTTTCTCTGCTCCGTTTCTATCCCAAGTAATAGTCGCCTACTAAAGGATATTCAGACGCCTGCTCATTTTACAGGCACCTGTGTATTCTTCTACAGTCGCTTGTCCTGGCTTAGATTATAGCAGTTAGGATTTTTATAGCCGTTGACCAGTCGACTGTCAGTTGTTCATCAGTCGACTGTCTGTGCCGTAAACTGCCAAAATCTAGTCGTTGCAGAATTAGTTTCTACTTGGGTTTGAGGGTTTCTTTGGGTTTCTTATATATAGGAGAGGGCTGAGTTTATCAGAACTTCTTGGAACTATTGAAGATCATTTGAGAATCATTAAGCCACTCTCAAACTCTCACATTTCCCTCTTAGAGCTCATATTCTCCTTCATGCATTGAAGTCAAGCTCAAGGGAAATCATCCAAGTGCATTTCAAGATCATCTCATCACTTGGAGATCCTCTTCTATGCATTGCCTTCATTAATGAGTAAGTTCATCATCACGGCATAGGTAAGAGTATTTGTTTACTTTGTTATTTCATTGAACACCTAGCTTTCTGTGTGAGAGCTAGTTGCTCTCTGTATGAGAGTATAACCTTCTGTGTGAGGGTTGGTTGAGATCTGTCTGTGTGAGAGTTTGAGTTTCTCTGTGTGAGAGCAAAAGTCTTTCTGTGTGAAAGCTAGGATATCTCTTTGTGGGAATCCAAAATCCTCTGTGTGAGGTATCTTTGTGTGAGATAGTATTCACTTCTCTTTGTGGGAATTATAGTGAATATTGGTGTGGCTGGACGTACCTAAGATTGGGGAACCAGGGGAATATCTTGTGTTTGCATTTGGATTGATTGTGTTGATTAATTCCTCTTGCATTTATTATTCTGCATTTGCAAGTTAAATTTTAATTGCATAATTTATTGCCATTACTCTATTCACCCCACCTCTAGAGTGTTTGTTGTTAGTATTGCAAGGTAGATGGTCCTTATAATTGGTATCTGAGCGAGGTTGAAGCATACACTGACGATGGCATACACCGCTTCCTCCATCCCTCATGAAGAAGGTCTAATAACCGTTCAACCCCCACTTTTCAATGGAACCAACTACCCAAGTTAGAGGATCCAGATGATGATCTACTTGGAGGGTCAAGACCTTTGGGACATCACAGAGTCGCCATTTGAGAAGCCTACTACACCCGCGGCCTCAAGGAAAAAGGCGGAGAATGACTCTATCAAATTCAATGCGAAGGCTATGAATGCATTCCATTGCGCCCTCACTCCGAATGAGTTCAACCGCATCTTCAATGCAAATCGGCCAACGAAATTTGGCATATCTTGGAGATTACTTTTGAAGGGACATCCAAGGTAAAGAAATCTAAACAAAGTATGATCTAAATATGAAATGTTTAAGATGCAGGAAGGAGAAAGCATCTCAGAAATGTTCACAAGGTTCACCGACACCATGAATGCTTTGCAATGACTTGGGAAGGTGATTTCCCAAGCGGATCGTGTTGACAAGATCCTTGACTCTTTTACACCCAAATGTGATTCAAAGGCCAATGGGATTTTGGAGTCTAACGACAGTCCAAATATACCGTTGAGGAGTGCGTTGGGAATCTCATGGCATACGAAGTGAAGCTTCAACACAAGAATGAGACTCAACCAACCAAGCCTGAGAAGCCGGAGAAGCAAAAGGTGATTGCATTCCATGCCAAGGAGGAGCTAATCAAATGGAGGAAGAAATTTCATAGAGAAGCTCCGAGTGAAGAAGATGAAGAAGATGAGGCTAGTGGAGATGAAATCGTAGAGCTTGCTAAGCAACTAAGAGCGTTCCTTAAAAGCAAGCAAGGTAAATCTTCTTCAAAGTTTGCCTCTAATTCTAACAAACCGATTTGTTTCAATTGTAGAGGAAAAGGTCATCTCTCCATCGAATGCCCTTCTAAACCCACCAAATAGACTTACAAGGGTAAAGGAAAGAAGCATTGGAAAGGCAAGTCCAAGTTCAAGAACCAAAAGAAGGGACTTGTCGGTAGATTTGATGACTCCGATGAGGACACTTCAAGTGATGAAGAAGAGGATGATAAGGAGCGAGCTCACACGGGTTTTGAAGATTCTTCATCAATCTCCTCAAGTTCAAGCGATGAAGAGGTGGAGGCGTGGCTCAACCCCAACGAGGAAATGTGCTTCCTGGAAAAGGGGGAAGAGTCTTTGTCAAGCTCTAGCAAGGAGGAAAGCGAGGAGGAAGTTGAGAAGGAGAAGCTATCCTACGAGGAGCTCGAATACCGCTTCAACGTGGTCTCAAATGGGGCAAGTAAGTGCATCGACTCAAATGCTAAATTGAATGCCTTAGAATCTACTAGTGTAAATTATGATGATGCTTTGCATGTTTGTGACACTAGTGAGAGAGACACACTTCTCTCTCAAGTTAAGGGGTTGAGTATAACCAATGAAAAATTAGTAGCTCAAAACATTAGCTTAGAAAATCACATTCAATAACCTACGTTGAAATGCGAAGAGGAATCCCAGAAGCTCAAAAGCTTTGTTTATTGTAGGTATTCACTCCAGGTTTGCTTGAAAAAATATATCTGGCAAACCATAAAGGAGGTTTGGGATACACTCCAAAGTTGGTTACCAAACCCATCTCTAATTCTTCCAATGGTGTAATTACAAGAAATATTGCAAAAGAACCTAAGAAGAATCACCATGCTTTCTTGTATAATAATAACACCAACAAGAAGCATGTAAATCACAAGGTGGTGAGGAATAATGAAAACTCTTCATTTTTTGCTAAGAAGCAAAATCCTCACTTTATGCATGCCAAGAAAATATTTTCTACACCTAAGCATGCCACATCCACCCCTCTTGCAAAGGCAAACACCTTGCCTAGAAAATCCTTAAGTTTATGGATTTCCATTAGGTGTAGTGTGCAAGAGAGGGATAGACACATCAACCCTCTAGTTAGGGATGTGATCACCTCCTGTGATTACATTAGGAAATCAAACTCCTCTTGGGTTTGGTTTCCTAATGTTTAGGTTCCTCACACATATGCATATTGCATGGGTATTATTGTCAGAGATAATAATATAACGCGTCTAGATCGTTATCAGGAGTAATACCTTCTGAGTAAGAACATGCTAACACCAAAATTTCAATAACTATAGTGCTCTTGTCCTGCCACGTGCATAATTTCCACTCATATAAGTTGGTACATGTCCTCTTTCTGCTATATATTTCCTTGCATGTCGGACAAAAACCCCTTGCCTCCTTTGAAGGGACAATGACTATTGCCCTAGTTTATTAAATCTACTAGCACAGGGCTTTTTACAACATCCTACATTCCTATTCACGTTTTGGCTATTGGACTGTAGACGAGCGGCCGACTAGTGGCAGTCCGCGCTTGCGTCGATGGTCAGGTAGACGGTGGAACTTGGGGTCGTCTAGGGCGAGTCGGATGATGGCAGTGTGGCGCGGACGGTGGCCGGCCGATGCGTCGCTGAGCCTTAGATGTTACATCGTTAGTTTTTTTTTGTTATGAGAGGAACATTTCAGGCTTTTGTGGGGTTGTATAAAGATTTTTAGGAAGGAAATATTATACGAGATAGTAATTAAAATTACAACCAATAGACTTCAAAATCTACAAAAGAATTTTAGCTCAATCGAAAAGTAAGGAATTTAAATATACAGGAAGGGGGTTAAAAAAAAATTTAAACTGAGTGAAAACTTTTAACAAGGAAAATCGAAAATAACTTTGAAAGAATCAAGATTTGCAACGGAGAAGATTCGAAAAATTAACGATAATTGTTATGAAGCGATCACGTGAAACGAGGGCAAGGAATAAGATCGCGTAGTCTTGTATGAAATACGCCTAGGATATGATTCAAGAAGAGTTATGACGGAAATCTACAGTCGTGAGAAGAAACTTAACACTAAAACTCTCTAATAGACTAGACTGTAATAGAGGTCTCGAGGTGGGGTCCTAAAAGTAACAAGATTACGTCCTGCTGGGCCCGAAATCGATGGACTCAACGAACGGCTAAAGGAAAAGCCCTAGAAGTCTAATATGGTCAAGGCTGTTTGAGAGACTACTAATGCAACCTATGACGAGTACAACTAAATCTTGGCAAGGGCGCCTGACTATCAAACCTGGACATCTACCTAAGTCTTCCAACCATCTATTGACATAGGAAAACGAAACAAATCAGACTCTTTGCCTATGACACGGTGTTGAATTTTTGTTTATTGGACTTTCTATAATTCTTATTGTTATTCCGATTAAGTCACAGTTACAGAAAAACGAGACCTGCATGGGCCACCAAAGAAACCTGTCACGCCCCGCTTCCCAAAAACATGGAGGCGAAGCGTGAGAAGGTCCGCACGGACTTGAAGCTGCAAAGCCGCAAGTCCGATAAGCGTCAAATAAAACGAAGTAGCAGGTCCCTGTAATGTGACTCAGAACAACAATAACAATAATAGGAAAAGAGAGACAATAATATAACATTATTCCAACTCATAGTCCAACAAAAAGTCCAACAACCAGAAATGCCACCAGGCAACAAAAGAGTCAAAAGTAAAAGGCCTAGCATGGCCAACAGAATCTAACAAAACGGTGCTACTCACCGACAACCACAGCTAACAAAAGAAGAGTACGGAAGATCTCTAAGATTGGTCACCGGTGTCCTCGTACTCCACGTCACCAACAGGTTCGGGCACGAACTCCACGAACTCGTCACTCTCCGCAACTGTCTCTGGCTCAGCAACTAACATGCGTCACCCAAAGAGAAGGGGCACATGTCAGCAAGTCTAAAAGACTTGTGCAAGGAAACTATAAAAGTAAAGCAACCTAACAGTTCTAAAGTAAAGTATGACATGGATATAAAATGACAAATGACATGGCATGGCAAGTAAACAAGTAAAAGACAAGTACTGGAATTGTAATCACGTCGTGCACAGAGATTCCGCCCTTTGGATAGAGTGGCTGTACGGGCCAACTCTTACGCTCAAGTGACCGTTTATCCCTACCCCTCCATGTGTATCGAGCCAGGGCATTACACCCGAACACGGAATGCTCGCTTCTGGATCACGAGCCAGGAAATGTTTTTAACACGGATGGCGTAGGGTTATGCCCGCATAACGGGTGCCTAGCCGGTAACACGGAAACATGGATTGTACAAGTAGTGTAGCGTGTGCTACGATGCAAGTTTAACTAGGATGACATGTACGATGCAATGCATGGCAGTTAACAATTCAAATGCGTACAGTTAAGGAATTTAAACATGACAGATATCAATGCATAAATGATATGGCAAGGTGTTGGATCTAGCTTCGTTGTCAAGCTAGATCACAAAGTTGCGCCTAGATCGCTATCATTTCACGATCTAGTCTCTTTCACGCTAGTACAAGGAATTGGCCTAAAACATGGCCTAAAGAAGTGTTGGCAAGTTTCACTTGCCTGTTTTCGGTGATGTCTGTTGTCGTGGGTTCGTCTCGTCGAGCGTTACGCTATGAAATGACTGGTTCTCTGTTGATTAAATATATCTCTGAATTAGGTTCACCCCAAATTATTTAAATAATAGTTCATTCTATTAGGTTCTCTAACCTAGGGTGTTGTCCATTTCATAATATTAAACCAATAACAGGCTACCAGTAATAATTCTACTAACATATTAGGAGTAATACCTTCTGTTGGAGTAAGAACATGCTAACAACAATTTACCAAAATTTCAATAACTGTTTAACACAAGTACTTATATAAGGGCTACTGACTATAGTGCTCTTGTCCTCCCACATGCCACGTGCATAATTTCTTCCAGTTAGACACTCATATAAGTTGGTCAAGTTAAAGTAATTACATGTCCTCTTTCTGCAAAACATATATATATATTTCCTTGCATAATTTGTCGGACAAAAACCCCTGAATTCTTACTGATGCCAATGCCTCCTTTGAAGGGACCTAACCTCAATGACTATTGCCCTACAACATTTTGTTTATTAAATCTACTACAAAATTGCACAGGGCTTTTTACACAACTTTAAGAAAATAAAAATTTTAATCTTGGAATAACAATACATTAAGATTTAGCCTATAAGCCATAATCCATAAGAACTACTATTTTCTATAAAATTTGCTTCAACTACCAACTAAATATGTAGGAGTAAGTACTGTTAAGTATTTAAAAACATGCAAATGAACCCTCACGTTTGGCTACCGTAGACATCCTACATTCCTATATATATATGATTGTATAAGGGAGTAACCACTCACGTTTTGGCTATTGCAGACTGTAGACGAGCGGCGCGACTAGTGGCAGTCCGAGCGGCGTAAGGTGGCGGGATGGAGGCGCTTGCGTCGATGGTCGGAGGTAGACGGTGGAACTGGGGCTGTCGGCGCGGGTATGCGGAGAGAGCGGGCCTGGGGTCGTCTAGGGCGCGGCCTGGGGTCAAAGATAATGGAGGAAGGCCGGCGTGTCGGATGGATAGTCGGATGATGGCAGTGGGTTCGAGCGAGAACGGAGGCGAAGGACTGGGTTGCGGCAAGTGGCGCGGACGGTGGCGGAGAGTCGGGCGGCCGATGCGTCGCTGTAGCTATGGTGGCGGAGGTTGGAAGATATAAAAATACGCACACGAATCAACATTATGCTTAAATGTTTATTTTTAGCATACCCATTGTATTTTTAGCACACCCAATATTTTCAAATTTATTTTTCATGAAAATTTTCTTGGGGACATTGGGGAATACATTGTTATACATGCAGTTTTTGATTAATATGTATGACAATGGGGGAGTTAATATGGTTAGTATGTCGAAAATATTTTAAAACATATTTTAACCCTCATTTTGGGTTTTGATTGGGTTCATTGTTTCACAATTGGTGTCATTTTACAATTGGTCATTATTGGTCTCAAATTTAACCCTTGGATATTGCCAACATGTTTCATGTTATATTTCCTTTTGGCAATGTCATGTGTATCAATGTGATTGATTTTTACATATATATGCTTTGATACACTTTAGGCCCATGGCTCCAAGTATTATTTACATTTGGTAAAAAGGATTATCTTTTATCTCTTTCTTTACAATTGGTATTGATTCTTAAAGTCAAAAATTTGACCTTTTCTATGATCTAGGGGAGCATGTGATAGTGATTGATACACACTAAATTTTTATATTTGGTATCATGCATCTCTTTATCTCTTGCATATTGTCACATCTTTAATTAGAATGACAATGAGGATATATTTGATGACCACCTTTTTGACAATGACAATGGGGAGAAATATATGCATTATGTAAATCATGTTTATCATACATATGCATTTGGGGAGAGAGAGATATCAATGGGGAGATATATATACACATGGGGGAGATATGTGGGATTATGTAAACCATTCATGTGGAGCATGTTATATACTTATTGCAATTGGTTTATGTAATCCATGCCTATTATATGTCACCATTGTTTCTCATTATTTCATTTGGTATAATGAGTATTTACAATTGGTTCATCTCATTTTACTATTGGTGCATATAAGTAGGGGGAGCTCATTACCATTGTGCTTTATTCTCTTTATGTTTCACATAATGTGTGTCATCATCAAAAAGGGTGAGATTGTTGAGTATTGGTGTTTCATACCAATATTATTTTGATGATGATCACAATACTATGTTGTTGCTAATGTATCTCTTGTTTTAGTCTCATGTTTATCATATGGAGAATAGCATGATTTGGAGACTAATAGCTTGATGCAAGGATGGAGATCAAGAGGAGTAATGTCAAAGCTTGGACTCAAGGGGTGACAAAGCTTGGAGATGATGGGGAGCATCAAGACGTCAAGAATTGAAGCCATAGACTCTAAGAAAAGCAATGCAATCCATGCATTATTTCCTTTATTGCTTTTCTCTTTTTAAGTCTAGGTTTAATGTAATGCCTTGATAGATGGTCTACTCATTCATGTATATGCATATAACCATCTTAGTGAGCCTTAGGATTATCATAGAATCCAACACAATAGGTTCCTCTTGCCAAATGACTCAATTGGAGTCTCTGGCTCTCCAACAGGCGACTGATGAAAGTCGTATAGGCGACTGGGTGACTCCAGGCTCCTGTCGAGCCTTCTACAGTCGACTGTTGTGCCCCAGCTCAAGTCAACCTTTACTTGACTCTTACTTGAGCTTTTGAAACAGTCAACTGAAGTGCCATTTACATTCGCCTGTCTTCCAACAGGCGCATGTTAATTGTTCTACAATCGTCTCTACGCAACTTGCATTTTCTGGGCTTCATTCTAATTTGCAAGTCAGTCGACTGTTGTAGTATTTACAGTTGCATGTCTATTTACAGTCGCCTGTTAATTGCTCTATAGTCATCTGTGTGCAAGTTGTATTTTCTCTGCTCCGTTTCTATCCCAAGTAACAGTCGCCTACTGAAGGATATTCAGGCGCCTGCTCATTTTACAGGCACATGTGTATTCTTCTACAGTCGCTTGTTCTGGCTTAGATTATAGCCGTTAGGATTTTTATAGCCGTTGACCAGTCGACTGTCAGTTGTTCATCAGTCGACTGTCTGTGCCGTAAACTGCCAAAATCTAGTCGTTGCAGAATTAGTCATTTTGGTTTCTACTTGGGTTTGAGGGTTTCTTTGGGTTTCTTATATATAGGAGAGGGCTGAGTTTATCAGAACTTCTTGGAACTATTGAAGATCATTTGAGAATCATTAAGCCACTCTCAAACTCTCACATTTCCCTCTTAGAGCTCATATTCTCCTTCATGCATTGAAGTCAAGCTTAAGGGAAATCATCCAAGTGCATTTCAAGCTCATCTCATCCCTTGGAGATCCTCTTCCATGCCTTGCATTCATTAATGAGGAAGTTCATCATCAAGGCATATGTAAGAGTATTTGTTTACTTTGTTATTTGATTGAAACCCTAGCTTTCCGTGTGAGAGCTAGTTACTCTCTGTATGAGATTATAACCTTTTGTGTGAGGGTTGGTTGAGATCTCTTTATGTGAGAGTTTGAGTCTCTCTGTGTGAGAGCAAAAGTCTTTCTGTGTGAAAGCTAGGATATCTTTTTGTGGGAATCCAAAATCATCTGTGTGAGGTATCTCTATGTGAGATAGTATTCACTTCTCTTTGTGGGAATTATAGTGAATATTGGTGTGGCTGGACATACCCAAGATTAGTGAACCAGGGGAATATCTTGTGTTTGCGTTTGGATTGATTGTATTGTTTAATTCTCTTGCATTTATTATTCCGCATTTGCAAGTTAAATATTAATTGTACAATTTATTACCATTACTCTATTCACCCCCCTCTAGAGTGTTTGTTGTTAGTATTGCAAGGTAGACGGTCTTTACAGCATCCATCGTGCTAAAGTTCTTGAAAGAAAATATCTTTGTGCGCTTTGGAGTGCCAAAGGCCATCATTAGTGATAGAGGCTCCGACTTTTGCAATAGGCTCTTCGTAAACTTGATGAAAAAGTTTGGGGTGATGCATAAAGTTTCAACTCCATACCACCTCCAAACGAATGGACAAGCTGAACTTGCAAATAGGGAGATCAAGAATATCTTTCAGAAAACGATGAACCCTACGCACAAAGATTGGAGTCTTCGAATGCCTGAAGCTTTATGGTCATACAGGATGGCATACAAGACTATTTTAGGGATGTCCCCTTAACGTTTAGTATATGGAAAAAATTGTCATCTTCCTGTTGAATTAGAACATAAATCTTATTGTGATATTAAATCATTAAATTTGCTTAATGACTCATCGAATGATTCTCGCAATTTGCAGATATTGGAGCTTAAAGAGCTACGGAGGGAAGCATATGAAAATGCAAAATTGGCGTTAGAGAGAATGAAAGCGTTGCATGAGAAAATGATCCTAAGGAAGGAGTTCAAACAAGGGGACAAAGTTCTGGTGTACAACTGACGGCTACACCTATTTCTAAGAAAGCTACGTTCCAAGTGGTCGGGGCCTTATTATGTCAAGCAAGTATTCCCACAGGAGCGATGATTTTGGTGAATAAGAAAGATGGCAACGAGTTCAAAGTTAATGGACAACGACTGAAACACTTTTAAGAACTTTGGACTAAGGAGGATACAACCATGGAGCTTACGGACCCACCTTCGGGTGGAAATTAAACCGGTGTGTTCTTTTCTTTACTTAGCAGTAGTAGATTTTTTTCTTCTTTATTTTACACTTTTTATTCATTTTCT
Source organism: Scilla litardierei (assembly GCA_030789695.1). Classification (NCBI taxonomy): domain Eukaryota; kingdom Viridiplantae; phylum Streptophyta; class Magnoliopsida; order Asparagales; family Asparagaceae; genus Scilla; species Scilla litardierei. The sequence goes on from CM061142.1 coordinate 368,455,809, forward strand.
AGGATTTTGCCTTTAGTATTCTCTTTTCAACATTGAGGACAATGTTTGTCTTTAAGTTGGGGGGAGTGTATTAGAATTTTTACTTTTTGCTAGTATTTTTTAGTATTCTCTAATTTTTATCTTAGTTTTTTTATTAAAAGGAGATAAAAGAATAAATCACCATCACTCATCATCTAACCTTCATTTAAGCCATCTTAATATGTCACTTAATCGGATGGTTATGCATTAATGTCATTTTAAAAATTGCTTATGGCTTGAATTAATTAATTTTTTTGCTTTATGGAATTAATCATTAATATGCCTCTTATGAAAAATTTCAATTTGCATGACTAATATTTAGAAATAGGTTGAATGCATGCATGCAAGTTATTATGATGCATAAGTTAAGATGGACGTGATTGATAGGATTAGTTTTCTTATTGGAAAGGAAATTGGATATATGCTAAAAATGTAAGTCTAACGAAGGGGTGTTGAATTGCTAAAAAAAGAAAAAAAGAAAAAAAGAGAGATGCACCATTCCCTTGAGTTCATTAAGTAGCCAGGGCTTCATGTCTTATGAAACATTGGAGATTCGCGTCGAAAGATGGATGAATGTGGAATTCATTCAAAAAAACAAAGAGAGAAAATAAAACTTAGATGATTCGAGTTATTAAGTTCGAGGGGCTCTTCTAAACCTAATGCCCGAATGTCATCTGGCCTAGGAGTGATTAACTGAAAGCTCGTTACATAGATCATTCTAAGTCAAAAACAAAAAAAAGCAAAAAAGAAAGATATGGCAAACTCAACACCGATGAATTAGACGATCTTTAATTAATACCAATTCCTTAGAAATTTGAAAATTATGAATTGATGTCGTGTTATACTTTGGCCTATGCAAAACGATGCTTGTATGTTATGGATTTAAACTAGATTAGAGAAAATGCCATGGATTTGATCACCTTCATAATTGTGTATATTCGTGGTAAATATCATGATGGAAAACACGTTATTTAACGGAGCATTAGACAATTGATATAATTTAATATTTTCTAAGCATCAGATTTAGTCGCTCTTTTTGCTAGAGACTAGCAAAATGCTAGTTGGGGGTGTGATTCATAGTAAATATTACACGTTTAAACCCCTCATTTAGCCCCATTTTGTGCATATATTGTACATATTTAGATGAAAAAGATTTATTAGAGCAATATTTAGATGAATGCACAAAACATCATTATATTGAGTATTTCTGGAGTTTCGTATTTTTCATGTGTAGTTCTTAGTCTCATGATTCCAACGGCTATTTATTCATATTTTTCTGAGATCTGTGCTAATTTCTATGAATTTTTGAATACAGAATACCATTTAAATGAGAAAAATACGGTGCAAATATAGAGGAAATACGGCCCACGTTCAGCTGCGGGCCACATGGAAAAATCGTGCTCGCTGATCTCTCATCCGACGACTACTGTAGAAGAATGACATGGCTTCATCTCGATCGAACATCGACGATCCAATGGATGACAATGACCCCGACACAAGCAGTACAACGCGAATCCAAGGGGCACGCGTCACCACCCCAAGTAATCCCGCCTCGTGATCAACGATTTGTATTAACGCCTCTTTGGATGCAGATTCACTTAACAGCAAGTGAAGGCGGCTCCGTCGAAGGGGACACGTGGCATGCTGCAGGGGTGATCCCGCCTGGATCCAACGACCATGGAATGCGCCTGTTAGGGTTTGCGGATCTGTGTGAGTTTTGAAGCAGATTTTGTGCAAAAAGTTCGGATCTGCACCGACCTTATAACCATATATATACCATGTGTATTCCAAAGGGTATTTAGGTGAGGCTTTGGCCGTATTTTGAGCATATTGGAGGGTCTCTTGTGCGTATTTTGCGTGAGTTTCTGGGGCTTTGGAGACAGAGACTAGGTGCTCTTGCTAAAGGAGATCTAAGTCTTTTGGAGGAGTTTTGGTGATAGAAATCTGAACTTATACCTTGTATTTTGCGTATTTAGCACGTATTTTGAGCTTTTGAACATGTATTTGCTTATGAATATGAGTTTTCTTCTCTCCATGCATAACTAGTACCCTTTTGTGTTGGTTGTGATGTAGTTAGGGTGTTGTAATCTTTGGTTTTTACGTCCTTTTGCCCTATTTCGCATGTTATATCATGTATTTTACTAGATTCTACACGTATTATTCAAGTATTCTCTTTGTTGATGTACCTGGATCGAATCTGATCTTTACGAACTTATTCATGGCATGATCCTTGCAGACATTACAGTGACCCTTGCAGGCACATGAATTTAAATTCTCTATGAAGCTAGTAATTTACATGATTATTTACGGCACTTTTGATGATCATTATCGTTATACTTTTCGACGTTCTCATACCCTTGTGGGGTGAAATGTTGAGTTATAGAAAAGACATTGATAACCATTGATTGCATATAATTTAACGAAATCACAACCGACACGCACTCCTCTCATTGGTTTCTTAGATCGATTCTCCGTACTTGTTTTAGTTTTACTTTTACGTTTACTTAAAACCATCATCACGATTCTCTCACCTTCGAAAGGTGGTATCTTTTCGTCGATTTATTACTTTTTAGAGACAAAATCTTTTGGTTTACAGGTCAACTGTCTCGTGGATTCGACACCTGACTCTCCAGGTTTACTACTTAATCGATCTCCTTCACTTGGGAGTAGCACTCGCACTTTTCGAGATGAATCAGTCTTCAAGGCATTCAATAGGAAGTAAACGAGATATATATGTAAAACTTTTTTCTTTACTTCTTAGTTGAACTAGCATGTTAAGCCTTGAATAGACTCATTAGCATATCACTCATGACTCTCACAAAACACTTTAGGTCATATATCATTGGGTGTCATGGGGTTAGAATTTGCATAAACTCAAAGAAGAGTTTTTCAGCCCACCTAGATGTCTGGTGCTTTCCTTCCAGACACCTGGTGCTCATATGCATTTAGTTCTCCAAAACCCTATCAAGATCAGATGCCTAAAGTTCTTATTCCAGCCGTCTGAACAAATCGTCAGACGACTAAATGATGAACTCCCAATGTCTGAATAATTCTAGCCGATTGTCTAGTAACTCGGCCTCTGATGACTGACGAAAATCAGACATCTGTATGACTTACATTAGACGTCTGGCAAATTACTGCAAATATTTCATGTACCTCATTTCTACTGTCAGTCTTGATTAGGCGTCTGAAGTTGTATTACCAAACGTCTGAACAGTTGACCAGATGTCTGGATGATGAGCATCAGACGCATGGGCAGTCGGACCAACTATTACAGCAACCAAGTATTGCTCACTGTCTATATAATTAGACATCTGATGCATGTGTACCAGATGACAGAGCAGTGGACCCGACGTCTAGGAAGTCTTCTTCAGTCGTCTGGTATATGTCCGTTAGACTCCATTTAATGCCCAGTCAGAATAGTACAACAACCGACTGGTTGCTCTTCTTCAGGCGACTGGTGACTAGGATTTCTGCTCGTTAATAGCCATTTGAAGCATTAAATGCTTGGGCTCTTTAGTTGATTTCGAGCAGATTTCAAATAGGGCTTTAATGTCTTGACTTGAGAGGTTAGCTAAGCATCTAAGACTTCATTCAATACACTCTCAAGTGATCCCAAGTCATTAACTTCTCAACTAGAGCATTCAAGAGCATTCAAAGCAATTCTAGCTCAAGCTCTAAAGATCAACTTGTCTCCAAAGATTTCAAGATCAATTTCTAGCATTCATTGCTACACATCTTGAGCTAAGTTAGGAAGTGCACTCACTCTCATCATTTTGAGCACATCACACACACCTTATTGCCTAATTCTTAAGAGTAACATTCAAAGCATATGTTGTGAAGTTGTTTCATATTTCGTTCTATCTTTCTCTTGATATTTGAGAATTTCCTCTCGGTTGTGAGAGAAGTCATTCCCGGTTTGTGGGAAGTGGAAGAGAAGTTCCTCTCGGTTGTGAGAGAAGTCCATTTCCAATTTGTGGGAAGTGGAAGAAAGGTTCTTCTCAGGTGTGAGAGTAGTCCATTCCCAGTTTGTGGGAAGTGGACGAAAGTTGTATTGATTTGCACTTGTCAGGTTTTGGCAAGTGGGCATTAGTGGAAACACTAATCACTAGCGGGTTGTTAATGGGTTGCTGGAGTAGGATTCAAGGGAGTTGGGGAGACTTGGGGAATCTGAACCGGGGTATATCATTTGTTTGCGTTTGCATTTTTGTGTTGTTGCTCTCTTTCTCTATTCCACACTAAGATTGCATAAGGGATATTTAATTCGGCATAAATTCCTTATTAATTTTTATAAAGCACTATTCACCCCCTCTAGTGTGTTTCCCTATAGTTTCAGATCCTACAATTGGTATTGGAGCAGGGTTTACCGATGTGCCCATATTTTCCATGTTTTTACTGCATGTTTTCATATCATTTCGATCGACCAAAGTTCAATTTTCTATATTTTATCACGTATTTCACGATATATTTGATTCTCGTAGTGTTTTGTGTATTTTCATGAACTTTGGCACGATTTGGAGCGAAACTGGATGACCGACACGAACATCGAAGGCGGAGCATCAACGACGCCGCATTTGACGAGGCAAAGCTGTCAGAGAAGAAAGAGAAGAAAGAAACAGAGGAAGGAAAGAAAGAAGAGAGGCCCAAGAGCTGACCAATGCTGATTTCCAGGTTGCTCGGCCGAGCTTATGACAAGCTCGGTCGAGCTGATGCCGCAAAAGAGAAGGCAAAAAGAGGGCAAGAAGAGGCCTACATGCAGATGGTCGCTCGACCGAGCGACCCATCTCGCTCGACCGAGCGACCCTCCACAGACAACCCCCAAGTTTTACCGAAAATTCTATATTGAGTTAGCTCGGCCGAGTGGCTACACCACTCGACCGAGCGGCATCTTCTGCCAAGACCAAAGGATTGGAGCTCCCAGATGGAGCTCAGTCAATCACTATGGCGTGCTCGGCCAAGCGCTAGGGCGTGCTCGGTTGAGTTTCCCCTTTGCCAGGACTCGAGAGTTGGAGCTACAAGAGAGAGCTTGGCCGAGTAGCTACCTCGCTCGACCAGTTGCCTTGCCGACATCCCTTTAATTTTGGGTTTTCTTATTGGGTTTTGGTTTAAATTCTGGGTATCCGAAAATTTTGGGGAACTTGTATAAAAGTGAACGAAAATTGGGTTAGGACCGTGCTTTGTTTTTGCTGAGATTTTGTGAGCCATCGCCCTTGGAAAATGAAACTTTTGTTTTCGATTCTTCGATTCGATCATTGGTGAATGGTTAGAATTTTATTCTTGTATTGTTTACGATTCTCTATCATTTGGTATTGCTTTCATTATGTTTGTGATGTCTGGAATTATTCTTTATATTGTTTTTGTTATTGTTGTTATCGCTATGTCTGAGTAGTGACTGTCTAAGGTTTAGGGATGAACCCTATGATCCTAGGGATTGATTATTTGGTTACACTTAGTTGAACGAACCTAGGGTTGCATTATGATAGTTTGAACATGGATTCTGGGGGATTACCTCTAGAATTGGAGGACCATGAGAACAACTCCATATTCTAGGGAAAATCCCCACGAATCTGATTAGGGCTTAGCGGTCGCTTTCTAGGGCTCGTGATCACGAGAGTGACTCATGCACTAGGGGCTATTTCTAATCCCCAATCCGCTAGTCGGTGACTATGAGAGTAGCCCGACTGCTAGAACCAATCATAGTTTAGTATCCTAACCGTAGATCATGAGAGTGGAAACGGATTGTGATACGGGAATCGTGTCAAGCGTAATGCATGTATCCCTATGCGAAGCTGATCGCAAGAGCAGAGCTGAGAATAGAGATACGTTAGACGAGTATGATAACGAGAGTTGATTACTCGTTTCCATTCTCAGATGTACCCCTTTTACCATTATTTATAATTTAACGAAAGGATCATTAACCTAATATCCAAACTCGAAAGACATAGTGGGGATTCCTAATTACCCTAGATTTATTAAAATATTGTTAAACAATCATTCGTGACAACCCTTTGACCACATATTCTCCTTTTACCAACAAGCTAAACACTAAATAACTGTCTCCACAGAGTTCGACATTCTTTCTATACTGCACAATCGTATACTTGTAGTGATTCGTGCCTCCGGGTGTAAATCCGGAGCCAAACAAGTTTTTGGCGCCGTTGCCGGGAGGCAACTGTTTGTTTTAGTTTAGAGTTGGAGAGTATTGGTTCCATCCATACTCTACCTTCCATTGTTCTTTTTATTTTTTATTTTCTCATTACTATATTTCTCTTTTTGCTGATGAGCTCCACAATTTTCTTGAGTTCTTCTGTTTTGCATGCTAACATGTTCATAGGGAGCAGAGAATCTTTTGCCTACGATCCAGAAATAGAAGCAACCGCTTGGCGACTCGCAGCGGAAAGAAGGAAACATGAATCCATGGCTGAGATTCCCGAAGGAAACGATCCACCTCCACCTCCAAATCCATGGGCGGTCTGGGATTACATGAGGTCCGACACCATCTCATCTTCCTCCATGGCCGTGCCATCAATCCATGAAGGAAACTTCGATTTGAAGACGAGGTTTATCTTGTTGGTGCAGTAAGACTGTTTTCATGGGTTTCCATACAAGAACCACAGTCATCATATCAAAGCATTCTTGGCGAAGTGCGCCACATTCCAGATGCACGGGATCAGCGATGACACGATTAGGCTTCGGCTCTTCCCCTTCACACTAAAGGAGAAAGCCCATTGTTGGTTAAAGTCTCAAGGAGCCAACACTCTCACAACTTGGGAGCAGCTGGCAAAAGCCTTTGTCACCAAGTATTTTTCTCCTTCGAAGATGATCCGTCTTCGATATTAGATCACGTCCTTCAGACAGGGAGGACAAGAGACCCTATATGAAGCCTGGGAATGCTTCAAAGACCTCCAACACCAATTCTCGAACCATCGCATCCAACCATGGGACTTGGTCTTGGAGTTCTATAATGGACTGCGTCCAGATACTAGAATGATCGTCGATGCGACGGCGAATGGTGCTATCTTAGAGAAGGAGCCAACAGAAGCCTTGAGGATTCTGGAGGGTATGGCAGCAAACAATCAGCATTGGGAAGACGATATGTCTGCTTCTACCACTGTCAAGCCCTTAAGGGGAGGCATATTTGAAGTCAGCGAGGCGGCAAACATTGATGGCCGTCTCGACTCTCTCACCCATCAGATGGCCCGAATGGAGCACAAGCTCAGTGCTAGGCCTAGTTCACCTCCCGTCGCAGTATATGCCACTTATGAGAAGTGCATTGAATAAGGGTTCCATGGTGGAAATTGCTCCTACAACATGCCTCCTGTACTAACTGAGGAGGTCAATAACACATCTGATGATAGAGGAGGAAATAGGGGTGCCTATAGGAGCTCAGCTTGGAGAAATCATCCCGGTTTTCAGTACGTGAATAGTAGTGGAGCTCAGCAGTAGCCCCACCAGCAGCAACAACAGTATCAATACCCTTAACAACAGAAACAGCAAGGCAGGCAGAGACCATTTTCCCCTTACAGACCACCAGGATATCAGCAGTGCCAGCATCCACTGTCTCCATCACAGCCCACTCAGCAGAAGTTCTCGTTGGAATCCACTTTGGAGAGGTTCATAGATGATATGCATGTATTTTACACATTTATTCTCATACATTCATATCATGTTTCACCCTCCAAATCCCAATTTTATAAGCTTTCCGATGAATATTTGGAACTATTTCACTTTCAGAGCGTTTATGTTGATTTCAGGGAATTTGGAGCGAATTGGAGCGCTACGGTACAATCTAGAGATGCAGCCATGATTAATGATGCAAGAGCAGAAAGAATACCATGGGATATGAGTTGGAAGCACCAAAAGACAAGGAAGAAAGATCTATGAAAGTTGGAGCAAAGAAGAAGAAGAAACAAAGCTAAAACTCATGAAACGGCAAAGATTTACGCACTACATCCACTTGTTTTGATTTTTGCTATCATTCTAGAGGCCATCTCAACCTGGGGATACTTTTTAGTCATAGTAGACTTCATGACGATTCCAACTCCGCCAAGAACATACAAAACAGATGTCAGATGAATTTTCTAGAATTTCTGCAAGATTGGGTAGCAGTGCTGAAATTTCGCGTATCAGTGTCACTCGGCTGAGTGAAACTTTCACTCGACCGAGTGAGATCTCACTCGGCCAAGTGACCAAAAAATAGAATGCTGATTTTTAGAGTTTCTGCAGGAAGTTCTACTCGGCCGAGTGAGCTGACGGCCAGAATTCTGAAATTCTGTTACAACTAGGGTAAATGGTATTTTGGTCAACTTTTTCTTAGGGATTTGGGGTAGCTATAAATACAACTTTGCAGCCGTCATTGAGGGAGAGTTCCTATTATTTTTCTTGGAGAATTTTTTAGAGGTTAGGCCATGCCATAGGCCCCCTCTTGGTTCTAAAAGCTTGTGTTTGGATTGGATTTCTTCATGAAAGCTAAGTATCTTTATAATTGTAATTTGAATCATTGATTTGCTATCTTTTATATGCAAGCAATATTTCTTATTGATTTCTATTTCATTATTGCTATGCTTGGTTGATTCTTGTTCTAGGGCAAAGGGATGAACCCTATGGATTTAAAGTTTGATATTTGAAATCTATTGAATACCCATGTTGCTAAACTTATTTTAGGGTTAGATTATGGTTGCTTTACTACGGATATATATGGATTTTTACATAGATCTTGAGAGCTCGAGAGATGATCTTGATCTATAGGAAGCCCTAGATATTTGATTTAGATCTATAATTGAGATACACTAGAATTTGTGTGCAAGAGCGACCAAAGCTAGCATCTTTATTATATTTCTATAATTATATTCATTTGTACGACAGTAAAATGAATACGAACCATCATAATCTAGATTCAAATGCATGTTGCGCGAGAGTGAAATTGAGTTGGAATTGAATTATATTGTTGATCTTAATGCTAGTAATTTGAACTAGGTTTGCACGAGAGCGAGGTTCTAGCTTGGATTATTATAGACTCGCATAGCGCGAGAGCGTGCGCTAGTTCTCAATATAGTTGCAACAATTTCACCCTAAATTAAGAGTAGTAATATGGAAGTTCATATTCACATTGATACTTGAAGATCTATAGTGGGGATTCCCTAGTCCTAGACATTACTATTGATTGAATTTACAACTGACATCTTTATCATTGACACCGACATCCATCACCATTGTCATTACATCACACCATAACCATCTCCACCAATAAACCTTCGCAGTCGAGTCAACTTAATATAGATTGGAGCCAACACCACCTCCTTATGGATACGATACCAGCTTGCCACTAGACCGTGCGCTTGCAATAAAACTACATTGTTTTGGGAGTACATCCCGACGTGATCAATAGAGGGGCAAGTAAAGATCAACAGTGAAAATGCTGCCAACCATAAGTAACTCTGTACCATGGTGGAGCAGTTGAAAGAGCATGTGAGCCAACTTGCAAGGGCTCATGGCTAGATTCCCGCCCAACCAGAAAGGAACCTTAGGGAAAGCGCATGTGTCATCACCATACGGAGTGGTTTATCGACGAAGGACCCAGAGCCTCCAGTGATGACTCCAGCCTCTCCAGTACCAGAGGAGAGGATAGATGAGCAGTCAGTAGCTGCCATTGATGGTGATGACAAAGCCGAAGAGCAACATGTGGATGTTGAGAAGAGTATCCCTCCAGTAGAGAAGGAGGTAGTTAAAGAGAAGGCGAAGCCAGTTGAGAAGGAGAAGGCTCATCTCGCTCCAGTTTCCTTCCCAGAAAGATTGGCAAAGGCTAAAATGATAGAGAAGTATGCTAAGTTCATTGAGTTGTTGAAGGGAGTGGAGCTCAACATCCGATTCATGGATGCATTGATCGAGATACCTACTTATGCCAATTTCCTAAAGGAACTAATAACAGGGAAGAAGAAGGCTAAGCAAGTGATGTTGACGGAGGAGCCATCGTCATTCCTAAGGAGCAACACACTGCCGAAGAAGCTCCCAGACCCGGGTAGTTTCACTTCTCCTTGCTCCCTTGGTGGCAGCCCCATCAGACGAGCATTGATAGACCTGGAAGCCAGCATCAGCCTGATGCCATTGTCCATTTTCGAGCGCCTCAACACCGACACGGAGCTAGAGCCGATGGAGATGATGATCCAGCTGGCAGATAAATCGGTGACACGACCAGTCGGAGTTACTAGGGACGTTATACTACAGATTCCTGGCGGGATAAGCGTGCCAGTAGATTTTGTCATAATGGACATGTCGGAAGATGGCGGATCTCCGATTATACTCGGTCGCCCATTCATGGCAACAACTGGAGTGCTGATAGATATTCAAGAGTGCACTCTTTCCCTCAACGTGGGAAATATTGAGATGGAATTTCAGGTTCCCGATGAGGGAGAGAGCACCCACGGAGGATGTCAGTTATCAAGAACTGGTGGAGGACGAGCTTATCGAGGAGTTCATAGTTGAGGAGATTTTTTCTGACCCTTTGTAGCAGGGCGAGGATGGAGGAATAGACCTGATGCATGACAGAGTAGTGTGCTGATAACACATGATCAGATTTCCTGTGATGTCAGCATTTTGGGGGTCAAAAACCAGTTTTTTAATTTTTTTTGCAATGTGTTCTAAAACTTGTTGGCTACATTCCCACCTGTTTTCAAGTGAATCCAACACTTTTTGAGCCTACATACATACATTTCAAAAAGATTACGTTGACAGTTTCAGAACTTGAGCGGTCTTTTTGAAATGCATGGATGAAGTCTCAAAAAGTATTGGATTCACATGAAAATTGTTGGAGAGGTAGCCAACAAGTTGTAGAACACATTGCAAATGAAATAAAACAAATGTGTTTTGACCTCCAAAATACTGTCAGCACGAATAAAATTTCCTATGTTGTCAGCACACACACACATGTATATATATATGGATTTAATGTAGAAAAGCTGCCACCTGATCTAATGGATCAGGTGGCAAGACACAAAAAAGGTGGAAAGTACAAGCCTCCATATGGGCTTGTATCCGTGTGGCCCAACCTTTTTGTGTCTTGCATTGGATCAGGTGCCTCATGTTCTACATTAATCCATATATATATATATATATATATATATATATATATATATATATATATATATATATATGTAACGACTGGTTTTTCATGTATGGATTTTATTATTTATATATATATATTTGGTTGCTTCTTCTTGATTGTGATTTCCATTTCCGTCTCCGTAGTTTTCATTTTCGTTCGTTTCGTCGTGATTCTCCAGATTCTTCCGTCGGTCGCCGTGTTTAAAGTAAGTCATTCGTGACGGGCTTCATATCGGTCATATCTTATTGTTAGATCAAGCCTAGGAGTCTTAGGAATCGATCCCGGAGCTTCACGCTCCATTTCGGAACTTTTGGTGCACGTTAGCCGGTATAAGAAGGGGCACCGACCGACTAGATGGCGATCCAGTCGGTCGGAAAACCTTCTTGAACCGACTAGTTGGCTTTGTAAATTTCCCAGGAGTTACTATTTATCGTTAGTCGATCTAAGAACGTTGGTCGACCGACTAGGTTGCAAACTAGTCGGTCAGTAATGCTTCTTTAACCGACTAACTCTTTAAATTATTTTGACACTAGTTACTGTTTACTCTTAGTCGGTCCAAGAACGTTCATCGACCGACTAGATGTCAAACTAGTCGGTCAGTAATTGTTCTTTGACCGACTAAATCAAAATCCTAATTTTCGTCTGGGTTACTGTTTACACTTAGTCGGTCTGCGTTGGTCAACCGACCGACTAGTTCCCAAACTAGTCGGTCAGTGGTTGTTCTTTGACCGACTAGTTCCCAAACTAGTCGGTCAGTGGTTGTTCTTTGACCGACTAAATAGTACAGGAAACCCTAGTTTTGCCCTAGCCGCCACCAAACTCTATAAATACCCCTCCAAACGTTTTCTTCTCCTCCCTCATGACCCAAAACCCTAATTTCTCCCCCATTGAGCCCCCATCTTCATCAAACCATTAATCCTTCATCCCAAGCTCATCCTTCATCATCCAAACCCTTACTTAACACTTTCCACCTTCCATCTTCCCCAAACCTTCATCAAACCCTCTAAATCCACATCCAAACCCATTTCTCCAGATTTTTCCCTCATTTCCAGATCTGAGCCGGATTGTTCTTCCGTTGCCGTGGTTGCTCGGCATCGTTCCTTCACTTCTTCACGGTAATACTCGATTCCGTTAGTTCTAGCATAACCCACATTGACATTGTGAAACCCTAATAAAATGGATTATTAGATGATTAGGGTTCTAATAAGAAACCAATTTAGGATCATTGTGCTAATGATTGTTTTGCCATGACAGTGATCCATTCCGTAGTTAGCTAGTGTGACGATCTTCATTGCTCGTCAATCCCGGTATCAGGCAAGTGAAACTTGCATCTCTTGATTTGGGCCATGTCTTAGGCCATTACCTTGCTTTAGCGTAAAAGAGACTAGACGGTGAAAGGATAGCCGTCTAGACGCCTTTGACCTAGCTTGACAACGAAGCTTGGTCCGTCACCCTCATCATGCTTGTATGCCACGTTTACTTTCCCTTAACGGTACGCGTATTAACTGTTCATGTCATCCATGCATCCTTAACTGCTATTTCATTTTAACTGCCATGTTTAATTTAAATTAACGGTACGCGAATATGTTCATGTCATTGCATTTTGCCTGTCACGTTTAAATACAATTAACGGTACGCGAATATCTGCTCATGTCATTGCATGCTTGAATACTCATCGTGATTGCGTAGCTTTGCTACATACTTGTACTATTTGTTCCGGCTAGGCACCCACCTTGCGTGGGCAAAATCCTATGCCAAATACACTTTCTGGCTCGTGTTCCAGAAGACGAGCTCAACACAGCCTGCGGGCAATAGGGCACTCGTTGAGTGATCCCTTGTACTTGATACTTGAACACAGCCTGCGGGCAATAGGGCACTCGTTGAGTGATCTCTTGTACTTGTACTTGTTTCTTGACAATACTTGTCACACTTACCACTTGCTACTTGTACCTTACTTTACTTGTTACCATCTTACTTTACTTGCCATGCACCATACTTTAACTGCTAGGTTGCTAGTTTACCTTTCTTTCCGTTTCCTTGCACAAGTCTTTCGACTTGCTGACATGTGCTCCTTTTCTCTTTTGGGTGACACATGTTAGAGCCCGAGCCTGAGTTACTTGTTGAGGACGCGGTGTTCGCTGACGCTGAGTCAGAACCCGCGTTGATCGAGGATTTCGTAGACACTGGAGATCAGTCTTAGTGTCTTCGTTTAGCTTCTTTTGTTAGACTGCTTAGTTGTCGGTGCGTGGCACCTAGTTTGATACTCTGTTATGTTGTGTTTTGTTTGGCCTTGTTCTGGGCCTTAGACTCTTTCATGTTAGCCTGGTGGCTTTTCTGTGATGTTGAATATTTTGTGGACAAACTTTGGGATTGGCTATTTCATATCCGTCTCATTTTATTATTATTATTGTTGTTGTTCTGTTTGCGTTTACAGGGACCTGCTTATACTAAATTGACTCTTATCAGGCGTGCAGCTTCACAGCTCCACGCTTGAGCGGACCTTCTCACGTCTCGCCTCCATTTTAGGGAAGCGGGACGTGACAGGTTTTAGTGGTGGCCCATGCAGGTCTCTCTGTAACTGCAATTATCGGGATAACGATAATAATATAAGATTGTCCAACAAATAAATTCGACATCCGAGCACTACGCTATGAGTCTAATTGTTTCGTTTTCTGTGTCACTAGATGGCAGGAAGGCGATTCACCCGTGGTGGAGGTAGTGGTGCGCCCCGTCATGATGAGGAGCCTGAGCGGGAACCCACCAATGGAGAGATGATGCGGATGATGATCCAGATGATGCAAGTGCAGCAGGGTGTGCTCCTGCAAGTCTAGAATGCTCCACTTGCTCGAGCTGCCCGGGCACTTCCGGATGCCCCTCGCTCTGAGCCTGGAGCGAAGCAATTTCGGGAGCTGGGTCCCGTATATTTTGATGGGTCTGATGGTCCTCGGGCTGCCGATGAGTGGATTCGGAACATTGAGGATAACCTGGCAATGGCAAAGATTAACCCGGCTGGATGGGTTGATTTGGCTAAGAGGCAGCTGAAGGACAATGCCAGAAACTGGTGGGATGCTGAAGAGAAGATGCTGGTGGAGCCATAGTTTGGGCTACCTTCAAGTCCAGATTTGATGGAGAGTTCTTCTCGAAGGCTGCTAGGCAGGTGATGCTGCAGCACTTCATAGATCTGAAGCAGGGGAGCTTGTCGGTGGATCATTACCACCAAGAGTTCACGAGGCTCAGTCGGTTTGCACCTAAGATGGTGCAAGATGCCGATGAGAAAGCTCAGCGATTTCTTCAGGGACTTGCCTTGGAGATTCAGAGCTTTGTGACCTCTTCTGACCTGGAGACATATCAGAAGGTTCTGATTGCTGCGAGGCGGCAAGAGTTGAATTTGAACCAGAGGAAGGGACATGTTTCAGGAGCTGGGAAGAGGCCTATGGAGCAGGCCAGGGCGGTGGTTAGGCCTGGTTTCAAGCCTAATCATCCGGTGCAGTTCAAGAGGCCAGGAGGGCCTATTCTGAAGACTTGCCATTTCTGTGGCAAGACTGGACACCTCAGGGATCAGTGTAGGAGGTTCCTGGGACAGTGTATTGTCTGCGGAGATCCTGCCTATTCCATCAGAGAGTGCCTGAGGTCGAAGCAGCCTTGGCGGGGACCTATTGCAGCACAGCCGTTGCAGCAGCGAGCTCCTGTGCCTGCTGGACGTGGAGCGCCTCTTGTTCCATAGAGACAGGCCTTTTGGCAGGCTGTTCCACCGAGAGGGCAGGCCTTTCTGATGACTGAGGAGGAGAGCATGGCCGTGGATGAGGTTATTACAGGTAACACTCGTTCTAGCTATTTTTCTTCCTTAGTTAGTTTGATTGTTGATTATGTTGGTTGCTTGCTCATGTTTGTTGCTAGAATAGGATTTAATTGTTAGATTGTTTGCTAGGTGTGGTTTTGGTTTGCACATTTCCTGCACGAGTCCTCTTTGACTCAGGTACGTCGATGTGCATTTTGGCCCGGAGCTTCGTGGAGAAGCATTCCTTGTCGACGTCCTCTCTTCATAAGAGTTGGAATATCGTCACGGGGAACGGTGTGGTCTCGGTGCATCATGGGTGCAATTCTTGCCCGTTGGTGGTTTGTGGATGTGAGCTTTGTGCTGATTTCATTGTCCACGACATCATCAGCTACGATGCGGTCCTTGGGATGGATTGGCTTGCGAGCTTCTATGCTACGATTGACTGTCGGAGGAAGAAGGTGGTGTTCGAGATTCCCGGACATCCAGTATTTGAATTCAGTCGTGGTAGCAGTTCGCTGGGTCTAGTCAGATTTCGGGCCAGACCGGTGGAGGTTGTGGCTATGCAGATGGAGTTGGAGAGGCCAGCTGTGGTGCGAGATTTTGATGACGTCTTCCCCGAGGAGATGTCTGGATTGCCACCTGATCGAGCTTTGAATTTTTCTATTGATCTTATTCCAGGTGCGTAGCCCATTTCAAAGGCACCATATCGTATGGTGCCAGCAGAGTTGGAGGAGTTGCGTAGGCAGTTGGATGAGCTTATGCAGAAGGGTTACATCAACCCTAGTGTGTCTCCATGGGGAGCACCGGTGTTGTTGGTGAAGAAGAAGGATGGTTCGCGTCGTATGTGCGTGGACTATCGGGAGCTGAATGCGGTGACTATTAAGAATAAATACCCGTTGCCACGCATCGATGATATCTTTGATCAGCTGGGAGGATCGAGGGTGTTTTCTAAGTTGGATTTGAGGAGTGGTTACCATCAGTTGAAGGTGAAGGAGGATGATGTGCCGAAGACAGCTTTCAGGACGAAATATGGACACTACGAGTTTGTGGTTATGCCTTTTGGCGTAACTAACGAACCCGCAGTTTTCATGAATCTGATGAACCTGATTTTCTATGACTTTTTGGATAAGTTTGTCGTTATCTTTATTGACGACATTCTGATCTATTCGAAGTCGGAGGAAGAGCATGCCTCGCACTTGAGGACGGTGTTGGAGATTTTGAGGAAGCATCGATTGTATGCTAAGTTTTCGAAGTGCGAGTTTTGGCTGGACAGAGTTGCTTTTCTCGGGCATGTGGTGACTGGAGAGGGTATTTCAGTGGATCCCGAGAAGATCAGGGCCATCAGAGAGTGGCATGTTCCGCAGTAAGCGTCTGAGATCCGGAGTTTCCTTGGGCTTGCTGGTTACTATCAGCGATTCATTAAGGACTTTTCCCGTATTGCGGAACCGATGACCAGGTTGACGCGGAAGGATGTTGCTTTTGTTTGGTCGGGTGATTGTGAGGATGCTTTTGGTGTTCTGAGGGAGAGGTTGACGACTGCCCCTATTCTTGTTATGCCTGATCGCAGCGGTGGATTTGAGATCTTTTACGATGCTTCTGGCAAGGGTCTCGGTTGTGTGTTGCATCAGCACGGGCATGTTGTGGCTTATGCTTCTTGTCAGCTCAATGTTCATGAGAAGAATTACCCGACGCATGATTTGGAGTTGGCTGCTGTTGTGTTTGCCCTTAAGATTTGGAGGCACTTCCTGCTGAGTGAGAAAGTGAAGATCTTCACCGATCACAAAAGCTTGAAGTATATTTTCACTCAGAAGGAGCTCAACATGCGACAGCGTCGATGGTTGGAGCTCATGGCGGATTATGAGATTGATTTGCAGTATCACCCTGGCAAGGTGAATGTGGTTCCTGATGCGCTGAGTAGGCTTCCAGCGGTGATGATTTTGACCTCGCAGTAGAGATTGCAGCAGGATTTTTGCGAGTCTGGAGTGGAGATTGTTCTTCCTGGGGAGGCTTCTTCGTTGATGTGTATGCAGATACAGTCGACGATTGTGGATCGGATCAAGGCTGGCTAGGCTGGGGATCCAAAGCTGGTGAAGATTCGGGAACAGGTGGAAGCCGGTCTGCGGACTGACTTTTTGATTCATGAGGATGGCTCGCTGAGGTTTGGAGCCAGGTTGTGTGTGCCAGCTGGGGATATTAGAGAGGAGTTGATGGTGGAGGCACATAGTTCTCCGTATTCTGTTCATCCTGGTGGGACCAAGATGTACAAGGATCTTCGTCTGAACTATTGGTGGCATGTTATGAAGAGGAGTGTGGCTCGGAGTGTAGCCAAGTGTTTGGTTTGCCAGCAAGTGAAGGCGGAGCATCAGCGTACGGCAGGGTTGCTGCAACCGCTTCCGATTCCGGAGTGGAAATGTCAACACATCACTATGGATTTTGTGACTGGACTACCTCGGAGTCTGAAGTAGAATGACGCGATTTGGGTGATCGTAGATAGATTGACCAAATCCGCGCACTTTATTCCATTTCGAGTGGGACAGTCTACTGAGGCGCTAGCGAGGAGATATATGGAGGTAAATTCTTTTACTCTCCGTTTTTATTTCCTTTCCTAGTTAGGATAGTGATGTAACGTGAATCGTGCAGGAGGTCATGCGACTTCATGGGGTCCCCGTGAGTATCGTGTCGAACAGAGACACAAGGTTCACATCTCAGTTCTGGCAGAGTTTGCAGAAGAGCTTGGGTACGCGTCTGAGTTTCAGCACGGCGTACCATCTGCAGACGGATGGCCAGTCCGAGAGGACAATTCAGATTTTGGAAGACATGCTGAGGGTGTGCATGTTGGATTTCAAGGGTTCGTGGGAGGACCATCTACACTTGGTGGAGTTCTCTTACAACAACAGCTATCAGGCGTCTATTGGCATGGCGCCTTTCGCCGCTTTGTATGGGAGGAAATGTCGATCGCCATTGAGTTGGGATGACGTTGGTGATAGGGAGCTGTTGGGACCTGAGATGATTGTGGAGGCTGTGGAGGTTGTCAGGAATATTCGGGAGAGGTTGAGGATTGCTCAGGACCGTTTTAAGCATTGGGCGGATGCTAAACGTCGTCCTTTGGAGTTTTAGCCGGGCGATCATGTGTTTTTGAGGATTTCCCCGAATCGTGGAGTGATTCATTTTGGGAAGCGAGGGAAATTGAGCCCGTGATACATTGGACCGTTTGATATTCTGGAGAGAGTTGGCGAGGTAGCTTATCGCTTAGCCTTGCCACCATCTTTGGAAGGAGTTCACGATGTTTTCCATGTGTCGCAGCTTCGTCGATACATTAGCGATCCATCTCATGCTGTGGATTTCTCGGAGATTACCGTTCGCCCAGATTTGACGTATGACCAGCATCCAGTGTAGATTCTGGACATGCGTCAGAAGTCACTTCGGAACAAGGTTGTCAATCTTGTGAGGGTGATGTGGCGACACGGCTCGCCTGGAGAGTCTACCTGGGAGAATGAGGATGAGATGCGAGAGTGCTACTCACTTTTGTTCCCGGACACGTTAGTATTGGGAAATTCCGAGGACGGAATTTTTCTTAAGTTGGGGAGGATGTAACGACTGGTTTTTCATGTATGGATTTTATTATATATATATATATTTGGTTGCTTCTTCTTGATTGTGATTTCCATTTCCGTCTCCGTAGTTTTCATTTTCGTTCGTTTCGTCGTGATTCTCCAGATTCTTCCGTCGGTCGCCGTGTTTGAAGTAAGTCATTCGTGACGGGCTTCATATCGGTCATATCTTATTGTTAGATCAAGCCTAGGAGTCTTAGGAATCGATCCTGGAGCTTTGCGCTCCATTTCGAAACTTTTGGTGCACGTTAGCCGGTATAAGAAGGGGCACCGACCGACTAGATGACGATCCAGTCGGTCGGAAAACCTTCTTGAACCGACTAGTTGGCTTTGTAAATTTCCCAGGAGTTACTGTTTATCGTTAGTCGGTCTAAGAACATTGGTCGACCGACTAGGTTGCAAACTAGTCGGTCAGCAATGCTTCTTTAACCGACTAACTCTTTAAATTATTTTGACACTAGTTACTGTTTACTCTTAGTCGGTCCAAGAACATTCATCGACCGACTAGATGTCAAACTAGTCGGCCAGTAATTGTTCTTTGACCGACTAAATCTAAATCCTAATTTTCGTCTGGGTTACTGTTTACACTTAGTCGGTCTGCGTTGGTCAACCGACCGACTAGTTCCCAAACTAGTCGGTCAGTGGTTGTTCTTTGACCGACTAAATAGTACAGGAAACCCTAGTTTTGCCCTAGCCGCCACCAAACTCTATAAATACCCCTCCAAACGTTTTCTTCTCCTCCCTCATGACCTAAAACCCTAATTTCTCCCCCATTGAGCCCCCATCTTCATCAAACCATTAATCCTTCATCCCAAGCTCATCCTTCATCATCCAAACCCTTACTTAACACTTTCCACCTTCCATCTTCCCCAAACCTTCATCAAACCCTCTAAATCCACATCCAAACCCATTTCTCCAGATTTTTCCCTCATTTCCAGATCTGAGCCGGATCGTTCTTTCGTTGCCGTGGTTGCTCGGCATCGTTCCTTCGCTTCTTCACGGTAATACTCGATTCCGTTAGTTCTAGCATAACCCACATTGACATTGTGAAACCCTAATAAAATGGATTATTAGATGATTAGGGTTCTAATAAGAAACCAATTTAGGATCATTGTGCTAATGATTGTTTTGCCATGACAGTGATCCATTCCGTAGTTAGCTAGTGTGACGATCTTCATTGCTCGTCAATCCCGGTATCAGGCAAGTGAAACTTGCATCTCTTGATTTGGGCCATGTCTTAGGCCATTACCTTGCTTTAGCGTAAAAGAGACTAGACGGTGAAAGGATAGCCGTCTAGATGCCTTTGACCTAGCTTGATAACGAAGCTTGGTCCGTCACCCTCATCATGCTTGTATGCCACGTTTACTTTCCCTTAACGGTACGCGTATTAACTGTTCATGTCATCCATGCATCCTTAACTGCTATTGCATTTTAACTGCCATGTTTAATTTAAATTAACGGTACGCGAATATGTTCATGTCATTGCATTTTGCCTGTCACGTTTAAATACAATTAACGGTACACGAATATCTGCTCATGTCATTGCATGCTTGAATACTCATCGTGATTGCGTAGCTTCGCTACATACTTGTACTATTTGTTCCGGCTAGGCACCCACCTTGCGTGGGCACAATCCTATGCCAAATACACTTTCTGGCTCGTGTTCCAGAAGACGAGCTCAACACAGCCTGCGGGCAATAGGACACTCGTTGAGTGATCCCTTGTACTTGTACTTGTTACTTGACAATACTTGTCACACTTACCACTTGCTACTTGTACCTTACTTTACTTGTTACCATCTTACTTTACGTGCCATGCACCATACTTTATCTGCTAGGTTGCTAGTTTACCTTTCTTTCCGTTTCCTTGCACAAGTCTTTCGACTTGCTGACATGTGCCCCTTTTCTCTTTTGGGTGACACATGTTAGAGCCCGAGCCTGAGTTACTTGTTGAGGACGCGGTGTTCGCTGACGCTGAGTCAGAACCCGCGTTGATCGAGGATTTCGTAGACACTGGAGATCAGTCTTAGTGTCTTCGTTTAGCTTCTTTTGTTAGACTGCTTAGTTGTCGGTGCGTGGCACCTAGTTTGATACTCTGTTATGTTGTGTTTTGTTTGGCCTTGTTCTGGGCCTTAGACTCTTTCCTGTTAGCCTGGTGGCTTTTCTGTGATGTTGAATATTTTGTGGACAAACTTTGGGATTGGCTATTTCATATCCGTCTCATTTTATTATTATTATTGTTGTTGTTCCGTTTGCGTTTACAGGGACCTGCTTATACTAAATTGACGCTTATCAGGCGTGCAGCTTCACAGCTCCACGCTTGAGCGGACCTTCTCACGTCTCGCCTCCATTTTAGGGAAGCGGGGCGTGACAGGTATTCTTTATTAAAATCATAATGAATATACAAAAGTATGCACTTGGCAGTTCCAAGGGATAATAGAGAGAGGGCGAGAAGGCACATGCGTCGTCACCCCCTACAAACTACTATCATCCGTTACTACTAAGTGCTTTATATCAACTAAAAATAAAGAAATCTGTACATTTTAACCAGGATCAATAAAGCCCCAATTTAAGAATGGGGTTGAAGCCGAAGGGTGGTCTCCTTCTATGTCACGAAGGGAGATAATGACGTCTGCCGCAATATCATCAAACAATGTTGTTCTCCCCACACCTTTCCCCTCAAATATCCTCTTGTTGCACTGCTTCCAAACATGCCAAACCATGGAGGCCAAAGCTGCTTTTGCCAGAATGCCCACAGGATCCGACTTGCTATAATGAGAATGGATCAGGTCCCCAATACCTGACAGGGAAGACGAAACAACTCAAGTATACCCAAGCTTTAGAAGACTCCTGGTGAGAATGTATCGGGAGTAATCACACTCAAAGAATAGATGGGGGATGCTGTCATTCGAATCATTATCACAGAGAACGCATGACTGATCAGTAGAGACCCCCATTTAAACGAAATATTTCTAGTTGGTAATTTGCCATGGAATGATCTAAGTAATGTTAGAGCCATTTTAGGCACATGTTTACTGTGCCATATGACATCCAAGTAAGCAAAAGGGGTGCCCAAGTTGCGGCATCCTTCCCTGGCGATGCGCATCATACAATGGGGGGCAGAGATCCAAGCCCAGTTTTCGGATCCGGGATGCAAAGAGAACGCCTGCAGCATGGGTTGGAGCATGATAATTTCGGGGTCATCAATCCATCCCTCATCGCCCCAGTAGTCACTGACTAGCTTACTTTTCGTCCCATGGGGGGGCCTGGTGGAGGTAAAGGGGACCAATAGTATGTCAATTATTATACCAAAAAAGGTGTATGTACCGTCCCACACAACGCGCTTGATGAGCTTTTGAGATGTGTTCCGGTGTCTGAGGAGGAACTTCCAAGTCCCTGATTGGGTTGGTTTGGGTCTGGCAATATAAAATCCCCTGGCAACTGCATCATACTGCTTCCTCATATGCTGCGCCCATAGTCCGTCAGTGGCAATCAATCTCCATGTAAGACTAACCCTTGAGGCTATATTCAAGTCAGTCAACATTCTCAGCCCAACTCCTCCTTCCTTCTTAGGGGTGCATAAATCCTTCCATGCATATATATGTATATATATATGTATGTATGTATATGTATATGTATATATATATATGTATATGTATATTTTTTGGAAAGTTAGTAGATCTTTATTAAATGAGAAACTTACAAAGAATACAGTAAGCAGGAAAGGGGAATCAGTAAAAAGAAAAGAGGAGAGGGCACAAGCGCCGTCACTCTTAATTAGAGATTCCTCTCCCTACGCATACTATACAAAAAATGGACTCATAATTTCATGCCTTAGCCCAAATCTCTAATCTCCCAATTTGCAAAAACTGTTGCCTCCTCAGAGGAGGAAGACTCCTGGCCTACCATATCCACTCTGACATCAGCCGCAATTGCCTCAAAAATATCAGCTCTACCTCTACTCTTCCCCTCGAACGCCCTGCCATTCCTCTCATGCCAAATGTGCCACACCAAGGAAGAGAGAGCAGTTTTTGCTAATCTGCTCATAGATCCTTTAACCCCAAAATTTTCCAAGTAATAATCACCAATATCAGTCAAAGAGAAGCCAATCTGGTCTTTGACATTCAGCTTTAGCAAACATCTTTTGAGAAGGTAACCCGTGTAGGAGCAAGAGAAAAATAAGTGGTTTATGTCTTCCATGAAATCACCACCACAAAGAACACAGTTAACTGATGTATTAAGACCCCATTTACTGATAACATCTTTAGTTAGAAGCTTACCCCTAAAAGCACGAAGGAGTGTGATGGCCCATTTCGGAATATGACCAGGAAACCAAACCAACTTATAGAAGCGGAATGGCCTCCCCCGTAACCGAACCCCTTCCCAAGCCTCCTTAAAAGAGAAGGGATCATCCACAGCCAGCGAGCGTGGCCTACAAATAGATGGTCTCGACTCGCCCGGATTAGACTCCCCCGGACACGGCCTGCTGCGTGTAGAATCCGCCATACACCCAGTCCGAGCGCTAGGACAATACCCTGAGGCCTGAGGCCCAGGGCCTTGCATGGTCGAGGCATGCGGAACATTTGCTGAGGTAGACGGCGCCCAAAACCATGAATCCAAACCCTGGGAGAGGGTCACATTGTATAGGTGATGCCGGATGCTGTTTATATCAGGGTCATTGGCCCAGGTCCCTTGGACCCAACAATCACACACTCGTTTCATATAAGATTCCAGGGGCACCGTAACCAGATATTTGAGAGGGCCACAATCAAGCCAGGAGTCATGCCAGAATAGAGTAGAACGTCCATCTTTCACCACACGCCTTATGAGTTTACTGGAAGCCATTCTACAGTTAAGCATTTGTTTCCAAGTACCAGAATGCGTCAATAATCCACTAGCAGCATAGAACCCATCAGTCCCAACATATCTAGCTCTAATATGCTTTGCCCATAAGCTCTTGGAGGTAAGAAATCTCCATGTCAGCCTAACCCCCGAGGCCACATTGAGATCTTCTAATAAACGAATGCTAACTCCTCCTTCATTTTTTGGGGAACAAATATCCTTCCAAGACCATGCTCACGAGGGCCCCATAATAAATCGCCTGCATAAGGATGATATTTCCCGCACAACTGTATAAGGCATATGATAGGCTTGCATCCAGAACGCCACCATTCCATAAATGACTGATTTAACCAGCTCAATCCGCCCAGCAGTAGATAACATAGTAGATGTCCATCCCATAAGCCTCTTCCTGCATTTATCTATCAATCTACCGTACATCGGCGCCTTAGGATATTTGGAAGACAAAGGGAGACCAAGATAAGTAGTAAAAGTGGAGGAAATTTTGATACCCAAGCAATCCGCAAGTGTAGACCTGTTCTTGGTTCCCTTACTAAATATAGCCGAACTCTTGTCCCAGTTTACTTGCAACCCAGTCAAGTCCTTGAACTCCAAAAGTATGGTCTTGATGCACCTAAAAGATTTAAGGTTGGCTCTGCAAAACACTAGCAGGTCATCAGCAAACAGAAGATGTGAAATGGAACCAGAGCGTCTCATAGGCTGGAGAGCACCACACCCAAGAGATTTAGCCATCAGAATAGAGAAGGCTTCCATAGCAATAACGAATAAGTAAGGAGATAGAGGATCCCCCTGCCTAATACCCCTGTTGCCCTCAAAATATCCCACAGGGGAGCCCCTTACCATCACAGAGAAAGTGGGCGAGTTAATGCATTCACTGATCCATCTAATAAAGACCTGAGGAAATCCCATCTGACCTATAAAGTGAAGAATAAAAGCACGATTCACTGAATCAAACGCTTTCCGCAAATCCAGCTTAAGGCAAGCCCTTCCCCCCATAGGGTTACTGAAGTCCCTAATCTGCTCATGCGCAATAAGGGAGCTATCCGACAACAACCTCCCCTTAAGAAAGGCTGCCTGATTAGGGGAGATAAGCTCATGAATAACCACCCTTAGCCTGTTGCAGATAATCTTGCTGATAATTTTATACAAGACATTGCAGCAGGCGATAGGTCTATAGTCGCCTAGAGTGGTAGCATTAGAATTCTTAGGAACTAGAGTAAGATGGGTATGATTAACTTGCCTTAGTAGGGAGCCCGCATCAAAGAAGGACTTAACCGCCAAAGAAACATCTTCACCAATCCTATACCAATAGTGCTGAAAGAAGTGCGCATTATATCCATCAGGGCCCGGTGCCTTATCGGGGCTCATCTGAAAAACCACTGTCTTGATTTCCTCATCTGAAATTCTCCTAATCAGCCAGTCTGATGCTTCCTCAGTAAGGATGCGTTTAGGGGTAATAGGATGGAAAGCAGTAGCATAATTATTTTGGTTATATAACCCCACATAAAAATCAATAGCATCCTTTTTCAGCCCATCAATGGAACTCGAAAGCCTCCCCCTAGCATCCACCAAATGAGACAAACTGTTATGAATTTCCCTCGACTTCATTGCATTATAAAAGAATTTAGTATTGCGATCCCCCAAGGAGATCCAATCCTGCCTACTCTTTTGGCGGATCATCTCCTCTTCTAAACTCATAGCACTAGCCAATTCCTTCAACGCTGCCTGCTCAATAGCTTGCAAAGAAGCCTCAGAATGCAATTGAGAATTTTTCCTTATAGCTTCCAGGTTAGAACGGGCCAAGTTCACAAGCTCAGAGGCATTATGATTAATAGACCACTTGCGGATTATAGGCCTCAACATCTTTAGTTTCTGGCAGACACAATACATTGGGGGTGCCCGCCACATATAGCCCCCAACCCTCATCAACAATGTCAGAAAACCCAGGGCATTTGCTCCAATAGTTAAAGAACTTGAAAGGCTTTGGATCGGAGTGTACCTGAGTATGAAGTCTCACAACCATAGGAGCATGGTCACTAGTGATCGGGTCCAAGTACTCTAAAAAAGAATCAGTAAACAAGCTGAGCCAGTCATTAGTAACAAAAACTCTGTCTAGACGAGCAGAAATCCGGCCACCACCCACTCTATTGTTGCACCAGCTGTACTTGCAACCCTTGCTTTTGAGCTCCAGAAGCTGCTTGTACCAATACACTCATTGAAATCAAATAGAACCTTTTGCTCCAACCTCCTACCTCCAACTTTATCCGCAGTAGTTAGAACACTATTAAAATCACCACCAACCATCCACACCCCCTTATTCAACATAGCAGCATCACATAGAATAGACTTCCATAATTCTTTGCGCTCACCCACCGTATTTCGGCCATACACTCCAGTAATAGCACATGAAAGCCCCCCAGAGTTAGTACAAGAAATTGTAACATGTTGATCCGAAGAAGAGAAAAGCACGGCCTTCCAAACTGTCGGATCCAAGGAAATCACAATCCGACCGCCTGTCGCTTTGTCCATATTATGAAAAGAGGTCCAGTGATTAGGAAGCACAGAAATCCTCTCCAACGAACTTAGTTTAGTCTCAAGAAGAATGATTACCGACGGTTTTATTTTGATGATTCTGTCCCTCAAGTCCCGACGCCGAACCGGGTTATTCAACCCCCTAGTATTCCAAATGAATACTGTCATTGACTAGGAGGGTTTTTGGGAACGCCACTTTGAATCCTGGAGCTCCTCCTAGTAACGGATTCAGATTGGCATTCAGACTTCTTTCTCACCTTCTTGCCCTCATCAGAGTTCTTAAGGCGAATTTCCTCTGCCACCCACTCCGGGTTGT
Source organism: Scilla litardierei (assembly GCA_030789695.1). Lineage (NCBI taxonomy): Eukaryota > Viridiplantae > Streptophyta > Magnoliopsida > Asparagales > Asparagaceae > Scilla > Scilla litardierei. The sequence continues at coordinate 368,482,024 of CM061142.1, forward strand.
CGATAGCCAGCACCTCGGGGATCCTATCAACATCGCCACCCCCAGTGCATTCAAGAAGAGAAGGGAGTGAAGATTCCCTCCCAGGCTTAACAACCGGGCATTGCACATTTACCACCGGAGCAAGGCCCGCATTCTCGCAGTCCTCTACAGATGATTCCCCCGGCCCTCTCCCAGTCTTACCGACTGAGACCTCAACTACAGGCGCTCGGACCCCATTCTCCGGACCAGGTGCATCCCCAGGGCAATTGATAAGTACCGCTGGACCATCGACATGACCATCAAGTGGACCAACAACAGAGTTCCCCTCTAGGCGGAGCCCTCCATCCACCCCCACAGGATCTGGAGTGACCGAAAGAAGGACATCAGGTGGCAGAGAAGCTGCCTTCTCAAGGACATTAGCAATTGGTGAAACAGACTTCACCCTCTCCCCTATATCTGACTCATACGGGGCAACAACTTCTAGCCTTACATCACTGACGGCAACAACCGGTTCATGAAGAACCTCCCCATTCGTCGCTCCTTCACCTTGGATTGAAGGGGGCTCTCCCGCCGCAGTGCACTGGGCATCGGTGTGGCCAAAACATACACATTTACTACACCTCGGAGGTTCTCCTTCGAATGTCGCCTCTAGACTTATAATTTCTACCCCATCCAGCTCCACTTCAATTGATTTCCGTAATGATAAAGAAGCATCCACCTCAACCAAACACCGCGCATATGTTATCCTCTCCAAATTAGCAGTGGCCCGATCTAAACACATAGGAGTACCAATCACTGAAACAATAATATTAAGCGTCTCCAAATTCCACAAATATAAGGGCAACCCATGTAACTGAACCCAAACCGGTACGACAGTGAGAATGTCTCTGTCATGCCGAAGATTCATATTCCATTTTTTCAACACCACCAACCTGCCATCAAATAACCATGGCCCCCCCCGCAGAATCCTGTCACAGTCTTCAGATGATTCAAATCTAAAATAAAAGAACCCATTGTCTTTGGAGTAGACCTGCACCTTCTTCTTTAGCCTCCAAAGCCTCTCCAACCACGCCACAATTTGACCATAATAAGGGGTATCGCCCAAGACATACCCCACAAGAGTGTTCTTCCACATCTCAGCACCTCGCTCAACCAAGGACCTCGAAACCCTCGCGCGGGGGATGCCATTCTCACCAATAACCGGTGGCACCAACTTCATAGCCAGTCCCACCCCGTAAGAACGTCGATCCGTGCAAACATCTAGCCACGATCTCTTCTCTGCATTAGAATTAATAGTAATCGGAACCTTGGGCTTCGGCGGAATGTGAACAGCCCTTTGGGGAAAATCCTCAAACACCTTGCGCGCCACCTTCGATTTATTCCCAACCTCCCTCAGCAAGCCAAACGGCCTTGCCCGCCCCACAGGAGGCCGCCTCCAAGGCTGCGGCCTCTGTCGTCCAAGATTAGTATGATTAACAAATCCACCTGGGAAAGATCTATGTCGAACACGACGGACCTCCACCCAACCCTCGTTAGCCGCACTGCCATCAGCTGCAACCACCTCACTGCGCAGCCTAAAGCCATCCTCAGCCGGACCACCCTGGGTAACTTGAACATCCACACCATCGGAGGCCCCCTCTGATCCTGTTACGCTCGCACCGCCTCCACTAGATCCCACCGGCACGGGGGAAGCAGAAGACCCCGCACCCGGATCGCCGACCGCCTCGCTAGACAGGATCCACCGAGCATCCCCTTTGACCGAGAAACCTGCCGGTCGCCTGAACCCTAGATCACGAACGCCCCCGGAGAACTCAGACCCTCCCCTCATTTTTTTGATATATATGATATATATATATATAATATATTATATATGTATATATGTATATATATATATATGTATATGTATACATACATACATACATACATACATATATATACACACACTAGTCATAACCCGTGCCAGTGGGCACGGTTCATTTAAGATTTTCCCCAGCGAAATTTTTGTTCCCCAAAAAATTATTTACACAGCCAAAATTGCGCAGAACAACAAATTAGCGAAAAAAAATTTAGCGGCAAGGGCGCCTTCGGCGCGTAACAACAAATTCGACGCAGGCGCTTTCGTCACGGAACAACAAATTTGACGCGGGTCCCTTTGGGGCAGAACAACATATTTGGTGTAGAACAACAAATTCGGCACGGGCACCTTCGACGCGAAACAACAAATTAGAGTAAAAAATATGTGCGGGTGCATTCGTGTGTGTGTGTGTATATATACACACACACATACTAGTCATAACCCGTGCCCGTGGGCACGATTCATTTAAGATTTTTCCCAACGAAATTTTTGTTCGCCAAAAAATTATTTACATAGCCAAAATTGTGCAGAACAACAAATTAGCGTAAAAAAATTAGCAGCAAGGGCGCCTTCGGCGCGGAACAACAAATTCGGCGCAGGCACTTTCGTCACGGAACAACAAATTCGACGCGGGTCCCTTTGGGGCAGAACAACATATTCGGCGTAGAACAACAAATTCGACACGGGCACCTTCGACGCGAAACAACATATTAGAGTAAAAAATATGTACGGGTGCATTCGACGCGGAGCAACAAATTCGGCGCGGGCCAACAAATTAGCGTAAAAAGATTTAGCGGGCACCTTCGGCGTGGGAAATTATTCCCATCTTGTTACCCTATGTGTCACAGAGACGGTGGGCCCCTCGTTGAGAGAGAGATCATTCGATCTGCGGTAGCATTCGATCTGTAGCATTAAATGCTAGTTAAAGTTTTTTTCCCAAATGCATTAATTGCGTGCACTCTGATATTCCATAGAAACTTTCATTCCCCAGAAACTTTCATTTCCCCAGCAACTTTCATTTCCCAAGAAATGTTTTTTCCTCCAAAACTTTCCACAGAATCTCATTTGAACCATCCATTCCTCAAGATTAAATACAAGCCGTCTATCTATCAACCACTTTGTCCTAGTCAGCTTGTCCTAATCAGCCCTAGGATTCAAAAATAGTTGTCAAATGTATGTATTATATATATATATATATATATATATATATATATATATATATATACACTAGTTATAACCCGTGCCCGCGGGCACGGTGCATTTAAGATTTTTTTCAGCGAAATCTTTGTCCCCTAAAAAATATTTCTACAACCAAAATTTAAAAGAACAACAAATTAGCGTAAAAAAATTTAGCGGTAGGTTGGTTAGACCTCTGCTTGACGCCCAAAAAACTCAACCCGCCTCTTTGAATGCACATTCGCTGTATTTTTTTTGGGTCTCATTTTTTTGGGTCATTTTTGAATGAAGAGTATTAAGTGATGATGATGCAAATTTCAATAAGAAAAGCTTTTGTATTCTCCCAACAAATTTTCTTCCAACCCAAAAAATTTTCCCCCCAAAACTTGATGTGACATTGCCACATAGGACAAAGTTCAAAAACAGCCCTCAATTGTAATATAGATAGTCATAACCCGTGCCCGCGGGCACGATTCATTTAAGAGTTTCCCTTGCGAAATCTTTGTTCCCAAAAATTATTTCTACAACCAAAATTTAAAAGAACAACAAATTAGAGTTAAAATATTTAGCGGCATGGGCGCCATCGGCATCGGTGCCTTCGGTGCGGAACAAAAAATTTGGTGCATGCGTCTTCGACACAGAACAACAAATTCGACGTGTGCGCCTTCGACGCGGAACAACAATTTCGGCGTAGAACAATTTCAGCGCAGGTGCCTTCGGCGCGGGAAAAAATTAGCGTAAATAATTTTAGCGAGCGCCCTCTAAAATTATTATCTAAATCAAATTTGTTTATTAAAAAATTCTGCATCCCAAATTTGTTTATTAAAAAAATTCGGTTTAAATACATGTTTATTCAAATCCATATCAAATTTGTGAACATGTTTATTCAACGGGCACACACGATTTAGTGAGTAAGTTGAGAGCAAGTGGGCATCATGATTTTGTGCTCTCACACAATTTGTGAACAAATCCCACAGTACACAGTGACAATTTGTCAAATCCCACAGCAAGCAAATTGTGAGCAAGCAAATTGAGAGTAGTTGACAGCAAATTGTGGGATTTTGACAAATGGTCACAGTGCACCGAAACCCTTGGTTTGCACGATGTTAGTGTTGCGAATAGTAGTAATAATATGTCTTCACTGAGTGCAGAGTGCAGCAGTGCTCTAGCTTGCACTCCATAATTTTTGCTGCAAATTAGTTGTGACTATGGTTATCTAAAACCCAAACACAATTAGTCAACCTGAAGAAATTAACGGTGAGGGCAGTAAATGAGGGAACCGGCCATCACTCAATTCAAGTATGGCCCACTTCATCAGATCTTACAGCGAGCCAGCTTGTCAACTGCCATGAAGTCAAAATTTTGCGTCGCCAAGACCTTGCCCTGGCCCTTCTCACACACATATATGCACAAAAGCGAGAATCAATTTCTTTTGATAAAAATAGAATTAAACCCAATGTATAGAAATTTTCGTACATGTAACTTTTTTGTTGCTTAGTATTCATGAAGTTATTTACTACTTCGAGCTGTCCTCACCCACTCACCCTCCTCAAACCATCTATTAAACCATTTCATTCCATCTTCTCCTTCTTATTTGCTTGGTTACAATTGCTTTACACTTCAAAAAGAGTGTGAGCATGAGAGTGAGTGGGTGAGTGAAAAATGCTAGGCACGTCCCAAGCTTCATTGTTTCACTCACCCATCGCATTCCTTAGTTTCACTCACCCATCACATTTGTGCTTCCACCCAAAGTACCATCAGATGTAATTATGTCAGCACCAAGCTTCATTGTTTCCTTGTCCAGATGCAATATCGACACCGCGCTTGCCTGAGTTGTGGTCGTCGACAACGCAGGAGAGTGCTGCTGCTCAGGAAACGGGAAGTTAATCTTCGCTCGTGCTCCCCTGAACTCAATGGCCGCATCGTCGTAGGCCCGCGCAGCGTCCTCAGCGGTGTCGAACGTGCCCAGCCACTTCCTCGCCGCTCGCCGTGGGTCCCGAATCTCAGTAGCCCATTTCCCACATGGCCGCTGCCGGACTCCACGGTCAGGGTTGGAGGCTTCGTCGGCCTTGGTGGCTCGGGCACATAAAATCTGGTTGGCGGGATGGCTCCGGTTTCTTGCCTGCAGCCACCGGTGCCATTCTTTTATGTTGGCGATGGCAAACACACAGACACGGTTATATAATAGACGCTTGAGGAAAGGTCCACTAAACGTTGGGGCTTGAGAAACGCAACGTTTCATTTCTCAAATAGTAATTATGTCAGCCTTGCATGCATGCTTATCAGGCTTTTCGTGTTCTCAAAATTGAAGCTGCACGTCATCCTCTGGCACGGGTGGATATCGAAGCGCTTCATTGCTTTTCCAAAGATTATGTTGACTGAGTTTATTTCCGATCAATTCAAAAAGTTTTCCCAAAGTTTCTTTTTGAATCTCATTTCTACCGTTAATTTTCTAAGATCAAATCCTGGCCGTCTTTTATCAACCAGTTTGTCCTAGTCAGCTTGTCCTAGTCAGCCCTAGGATTCAAAAATCGCTGTCAAATGTATAATAGATAGTCATAACCCGTGCCCGCGGGCACGGTTCATTTAAGATTTTCCTGCAAAATCTTTGTTCTCCCTAAAAATTATTTCTCCCTCCCAAATTCAAACGAACAAAAATGTAGCTTCGGCACGGGCGCCCTCGGGCGTGATTCATTTAAGATATCCCATCAAAATCTTTGTTCTCCCCAAGAATTATTCCCCCTGTCAAAATTTAAACGAATAAAAATTTAGCGGGCGCCTTCGGCGCGGGCGCCTTCGGCGCGGGCGCCTTCGGCGCGGGCGCCTTCGGCGCGGGCGCCTTCGGCTGCTAGTCATCGCACACATTTTAATAACCAAAGTGCATTAGCGTTGATCAACAAATTCGGTGCCTTTTGCGCGGAACAACAAATTCGGTGCAGGCCCCTTCGTCACGGAATTCGGTGCGGAACAACAAATTAGCATAGAACAACAAATTCGGCTCGAAACAACAAATCAGCGTAAGAAAATTTAGTGGACGCCTCATCTTGAAACATGTTCACTGGCTGCTTTCAAAGGTGGACCAAATTTCAAAGCTGGACCAAGTTTCAAAGCTCACATTCATGATTTCAAAGCTCTCATCATTTCAAAGCTGGACCAAATTTCAAAGTTGGACCAAATTTCAAGGCTGGACCAAATTTCAAGGGTCTCATTCATGGTTTCAAAGCTTCATCTCAACCTTCCATTTCATAAGATCAAATCCCAGCCACTCTTTATCTTGTCCTAGTCAGCCCTAGAATTCAAAAAACGTTGTCAAATGTATAATAGATATATATATATATATATATATATATATATATATATATATATATATATATATATATATATATATATATATATATATATATATATATATATATATATATAAATAATGAAAGGTAAATGAGTTTCTTATTAAATCCAGAGAACCAAGTCTACAAGAGAAATAGAAAAGAAAGATAGGAAGGGGAGAGGGCACAAGCGCCGTCACCCTTCACTAACAATCCCTCTCCATCACAAAAGTAGAACCAAACATACAGAGAAGCCCTCAGCCAAAAACACACAAGAGGGCAATGAAAGCCTCAAATCAACCCCCAATTAGCTAGGGGAACAACACCAGAAGGATGGTCACAGTCAATATGACGAAGAGCAATCTTGACATCCGCTGCAATGACCTTAAACAGGAGAGGCTTAATGGAACTGACCCCCTTAAAGATTCTACGATTACGCTCCCTCCATATATGCCAGACCGTAGCCACCAAGACAGATTTGGCCAAGACCCCAATACTATCCTTCATCTGGAAGGTGGATAGAAACAAGTCACCCACACCAGAGAGCGAGGTAGGCGGCAAATCCATTAGTCCAATCTTGAGCATACACCTGCTAAGAATGTATCTCGAATAGCCACACTTAAAAAAGAGATGCCCAATGGACTCTTAAGCCCCATCATCACAAAGAACACAAAGATGGGAAGTATCAACACCCCAGCGCACAAGCTTGTCCCTGGTGAGAAGCTTACCATGCATAGCCCGAAGGAGTGTAATAGCCATCTTGGGGATATGACCCCGAAACCAAACAATCCCATAATAAGGAAAACGAGGCCTAGAGGTACGGGAACCCTCCCAGGCCTCTCTCAAGGAGCAGTAGTCACTAGAGATCTAGGCCCAGGAATCCTCCCACTGGGTGAGGGAGACGTGGCTAAGCAAAGGCCGAACAACCAAAATATTCTGCATATTAATCCACCCTGACGAATCCCAATAGTCACCAACCAACTTCTTCTCCTTACCAGCAGGCACATCATAGGCATCACAAAGGGGACCACAAGGGAGCTAGTTATCATACCAAAAGAGTGTAGTAATACCATCTCTGACAATGCGCTTGACAAGTCTCTTAGAGACCTCCTTACAAGAAAGGAGGAACTTCCAAGTCCCAGACTGCATAGGATTCACCTTGGCAACCATCCCCCCTCATATAATGTTGTCTCATGTAAGAGCCCTAAGCCCCATTATGGGTGAGCAACCGTCAAGTCAAGCGAACACCATAAGCCATGTTAAGATCAGAAAGTTTTCTGAGACCAACTCAACCTTTAGCCTTGTGGGCACACAACTCATTCCAAGCTTAGATATTCGACTTACCCCACATAAATTTCCAACATAAGGAAGTAATGGAACACAAAATGAACTTAGGAATCCAAAACGCCTGCATCCAGAAGGAAACCATACCATAGATGACCGTTTTCACCAACTCTACACGGCCAGAAATGGATAGAAGGGAGGATGACCAGCCTTGCAATCTACTTCTGCACTTATCAACAAGACGTGAATACATGGAGGCTTTAGGATACCTTACAGATAGAGGGAGCCCCAAATATGTAGAGAGGGAGGTCACAAGCTGTAACCCCAATAATCCAGCTAAGCGGCGTGGCTCCTTGGCCCCCTTGCTAAACATAACAGCGCTTTTACCCCAATTAACATCCAATCCAGTGAATTGTTTGAAAGAATGTAGGAGATCCTTTAAACCAATAAAGGATCTAATATCAGCATGACAGAAAACCAAGAGATCATCAGCAAATAGTAGATGAGTGATGGTCCCAAGCCGCTTCATGGGGAGGATGTCTCTAGAGGCATTAGCCCTAGCCATTAATAAAGAAAATGCTTCCATAACCACAACAAATAGGTAAGGGGAAAGGGGGTCACCCTGTCTCAGCCCCCTATTAGAATGAAACATTCCACAAGGGAAACCATTCACAAGAACCGAGAAGGAGGGAGTAGTAATGCATTCATAAATCCAGCCAATAAATTTGCCCCTGAATCCCATCCGACTAAGCATAAAGCAAACAAACTCCCTGTTCACACAATCAAAAGATTTCCTAAGATCAAGCTTAATGCAAGCCCTAGCACCCATAGGATTAGTAAAACCCCGAATATGTTCGTGGGCAAGCAGAGCAGAATCCGCCAATAAACGGCCCTTCAGGAAAGCAGCCTGGTTGGGAGAAATAAGCTCCATAACCAACCTTTTGAGCCTATTACAAAGAATTTTGCTGATGATTTTGTACAATACATTGCAACAAGCAATAGGCCTACAGTCCCCAAGCTCAGAAGCATTAGACCCCTTAGGCACCAGAGTCAGAAATCTGTGACTGATTTGTCTCAGAATTTTACCAGAACGAAAAAATGATAGCACAGCCTTGATCACATCACTGCCAATAACATCCCAAGCATTCTAATAAAAGAACCTATTAAAACCATCAGTTCCAGGAGCCTTATCAGCCCCAATCTGAAAAACAGCTGTTTTAACCTCCTCCTCCAAAAAAGGCCTTTCAACCCAAATTGCAGCCTCACTGGTGAGAATTCGTTTAGTAGTGAGAATGGGAAATTCATGCAGATAATTGTTCTGATTTTATAGCTCCTTATAGTACTTAGGGGCTTCAATTGCAGTTTACTAATGGCTTCATCACATGAACCAGTAGAACTAACAAGATAACCAAGACTATTATGACTCTGACGGGATCTCATGGCCATATAGAAAAACCTGGTGTTACGATCTCCCAGGTGCAACCAATCTTGCCTACTTTTTTTGCCTCAAGTTGGCCTCCTCAACATCAAGAGCATCAGCCAAACGGTAAGACAACTCATGCTCCCTCTTCTGAATCTCAACACAAGAATGCAACCCAGGGTTACTTTGCACAGAAGCTAACTCATCACGACAGCGTATCACATCATTAATAGTCCTGAATTCATTCCCCCACTGCTTAAGATCCAATTTAAGGGACTTAAGCTTAGATACAAGCTTCAACATCGGAGAACCCTTAATATAGATACTCCAATTCTTCCTTACGACATCTAAATACCCAATAGACTGGACCCAAGTGTTGAAAATTTTGAAGGGTTTAGGATCTGATCCAACCTTATGATGGAAATGAATACGAAGCATAGCATGATCACTATTACCCCCTTCCACATACTCACAAAAGGAAGTAGGGAGCAGATCAATCCAAGATTGATTGCATAGCGATCTATCAAGAGTGGCCGAGATACGTATGTCGCCAATGCTACGATTAGAACAACTAAATGAATTGCCAATAGATTTAAGCTCGAAGAGAGCATATGAACTAATGCAATCATTAAACTCCTCCACCACATGTTGGTACAAAGCCCTACCACCAATCTTCTCTTTAGCATAAAGCACACACTTAAAGTCCCTGCAAACAAGCTAAGGGACATGTGCATGCTTAGCATAACAAGCCATAATAGAAGACCATAAAGCATGGCAGTCACACACAAGATTGAATGCGTAAACTACAGTTAGAGTCATAATGAAGCCTGCCCCATTGGTACATATAAAATTGATATGCTGCGCAGAATCATCCTCCACCACACAACTCCAGATAGCAGGATCATAAACCACAATAATACGACCATTGCAATGAAATGAATGATTGCTCAAGCCGAGCCATCCTTTAGGGAAGCAATGAAGGATACACTGATCTTTATTCTCAACCACATTAGTCACCAAAAGACTAACCAGAGAGGGCTTAAACTTACGAAGACGATCCTTTCACTCGGAGCGCCTAGCAACATTATTTAGCCCCCGCGTATTCCAAAAAATCAAGGACATCAACAAGCGTTATTGGAGGGGGACCCCGATCATTACCACTAGCAATCCTAGCGCTTCGCTGCTTATCAACAATCGGATCATTCGCTTTGGGTTTATTAGAGGATTTCGATTTATGTCCTTTGGCTTTAAGTCTAAGGAGCTCTTGATCTATGACCCAAACTTCATTCGGTTCGGTGAGTGTCATGGGGCCATTATCAGATTCAGGAACATCATCGAGGAGTGTGGGGGAGAGTTGTAACGGCCGCTTTTCGACCGTTAGTATTTTGCGCGTACGACTCTTTCGTGTGCGTATTTATTTTTGCCTCTTCTTGGATCTGGACTATGCAATGTGATATGTCGTTGGGATCATGTGGAAGAGTAGTTAGTTGTGGGATTTTTAGTGAACGTCATTTCACAGGTCGTTCTCATACAAATCAGGTTTGATTGTAGAGACGTCGTAGCCTTAGACTTCGACGCCGGGCCTTTTTATTTTTAGTTCGTTTTCCGTGGACCAAACGCGCGATTGACCACCGCACCCCCGAGCCTCTCGTCGTCACGTCGTCCCGATACTTTTTTCGTAATTTTCGGACACCGTTTGCTTGGCCAAACACACTAATCACTTTCAAACCCATTAAGCCTAATCAAATTTGAAATTCAAACTCCAATCCAAATCTCATGAGATTTCCTATGTATCATGTTAGGATTCTCATTGTTACCCTCACCCAACTTTTCCCCTCTTTGCACACCCCCTCACTCACCCTCTCTCCTAGTCATCCCTTATTTATATCCCTTTTAAAACATGCTATAGCAACTTTCTCCATCTTTAAAACCAAACACAGCCAAACCCTAGGCAAGCACGCAACAACCCATCAGCCGCCTTTTCTCCTTCTTCCTCTCATCGTCGGCGACATCTCCGACCACCCCAGGAACTGGCCACCTCCTCCCCTCTCTTCCCCTCTCCCCTCTCATCTCTCTCCCCTAAAAACCCCAAGAAAAACCCCCCAGGCCGAAATTTGACAGCAACCGCATCCTGTCTTTGCAGCCGCCGACCACCACTCTCCGACGACCTCCGACCGCCCAATCTGCCTCCATCTGACTCCCCTAGAGCCCCTATGTAATGCCCTACCAGCTACTGCACAAGTACTCGAGGGGGGGGGGTGAATAGTACTTTAAAAATAACAAGGAGTATAATTCCTAATTATAGTGCAAACAACTACCAAATCAATTTGCAGAAGCTTAAATTGAATGACAACAACAAAATTAACAATGCTAACAAAAGATGTTACTGGGTTCGGATCCACCCAAGTCTCTCTGACTTGTTCCCGGTGATCCTACGTCCCAACCACCCGGATCCCCTCCGGATACTTAGGTTAGAAACCCTAACCCAAGATTTCCACTATGATATCTTGTGAAAAACCTTCACAAGATCAAATCATACATGCAAAGGCAATAGTGAATCCCACAACCCGGGATCACAACCTTCTCTCACAACCGAGAGAATCAACAAGCAATATAAACAAGTTTATAATGAAATAAACAATCTTACCACAAAATCCTATACCTTGAGTTTTCTTACCAAATAGGTGCAAGGAGGGATTTGAGGAAGATGAAGTCACCAAGACCTAGCACCAAAGAAATGACCAGCAAAGGGTGCCTAGGAGTGATTTGGAGACTTGAATCAAGCTAGAGCTTGAAGGGCTCACCAAGAACAAACTTCTCTCAAGATGGATTCTAGATCTAGAAAGTGAGAGAATGGATTTCTTGTGAGGAAGAGAGCTTTGGAAATGAGTGAGAATGGCTATCTCTTTCAATCTCAATGAATCTCTTAATGGCAGCTCTAACCTAGAGAGAAATGACCTAGGTTCGTATTTATAGGGTCCCATAAAAACAAGTTAGGTCAAGTCCCAACGGATAGAAATCTGAGGCAACTAGTCGGTCAAAGAACAACCACTGACCAACTAGTTCATCAACTAGTCGGTCAGTCAAACAACATGGACCGACTAAGTGAAGAACTGAGAAGAGATAGAAATTCAGACCTAGAAATCTAGTCGGTCCAAGAAGACTTTCTGACCGACTAGTTTCACAACTAGTCGGTCAGTCAGTGAACGTAGACCGACTAAGAGGCAAAAACAAATAGGCTGAATACAAATTGATTTAGTCGGTCCAAGAACAAATGTTGACTGACTAGATTATCAACTAGTCGGTCACCAAACGTTCTTAGACCGACTAACGATAAACAATAGCTTAGGAGAAATTTGGTATGTACAGTAAATCACAACTAGTCGGTCAAAGAAGCATCACTGACCGACTAGTTCACAAACTAGTCGGTCGGTGAGTCAACGTAGACCGACTAACTGTAAACAGTACTGAACAAGAAAAGATTAACACAAACTAGTCGGTCTAAGAAGCATTGCTGACCGACTAGATCACCATCTAGTCGGTCAGTACTTCTTCTTGTACCAACTAACTTGCACAAACAAGTCCGAATCGAAGCGCGATGCTTCGAGGAAGTTAGAATGGACTTGTACTAAGATCCTAGAGCTACGATATGAGCGATATGAAGATAGAATCGTAAGATATACTCAAGGCTTAACATTCTATAGATCGAAGCTAAAAGACTATAAATAAAACCTTAATGAACGGTCTTCGAGAGCTTCGATCAATTCTTCATGACTTCCAAAACGGTCCAAGAGCTTCAACGAAGCTTTATGCAATGAATACGAGCTTTAAGAAGTCTTGAGATGTCGCTTTGATTGTTCTCGTGAATTTGGCGACGATCTCCAATACTGCGCTCACAAATTGTTAGTTCATGAATTATTTATGTTTGCTCATCATCCAAAACCAAATCCAGGGAGTCCAATATTCAACATTCTCCCCCTTTATGGTGATGACAAACCAACATAAATAATAATAAAAAATAATGATTCAAATGTAACATACTTACTCCCCCTGCATTGATGACACGTTAATTCCAAAATGAATATATATAAATTGCATCAATCAGACGAGTAAGATATATAACGAGAATCGATTTTTGAAATATCGGATCTCCCCCTGAATCTAACACATCAAATTAGAATCTTGGAAATTGAGTTAAATTTTCATTTGCCCTATTTATTATCATTATCTCTCCCCCTTTGGCATTATCCCAAAAATGGGGGGCATACAACGACAACAACTAGGAAATGGAAAATCCAACATCGGGAGTCGTAGATAATGACGATGGACGTAAATGAAACCAAGGGAAAAGTTATGAAATCGAATCAAGGTGTGCCAAATTGTCCATTATCAACAAGCGAAAATTAGAATCATCAAAAATACCAAATATTAATTCATTTATTGAATAAAGAAACATACTCTCCAATATTCAATATGCTTGGTTAAATTTGTGCATGGAAAACAATTCTATACAATTATAGAAATATAATCTATTTAACCAACTTTTTAAGCGACGTGCGACGAATTCACATGACAAAGGCATTGAATGAATATAAAATGTGCACGATGAAGTAAAACAAAGAGAACATCGATGTATATATATATGAATACAATGAGTACATCCAAAAAAACACATCGACTACATCATATCAAGTGCAACATACCATCTATATCAACATAAAAAAAAATACATCATACATCATCGAACCATCATCAACATCCAAAGTACATCAAAATACAACACCGATATCCAGAAGAACCAAAATACATCAAAACAACACCCAACACTCCATCCTAGCCCAAAAACACTCTCAATAAGATGCATCATCCAAAGATCATAGGAGAGGCCTCGAAACAGACGATCACGAGGAAGTGGCAGGATCTGCAGTCTCCGGGGGTCCAGTCGAGGGAGTGGACTCAGGCTCTGCAGGGAGGAGAGGCGTGTGAACAGAAGGGATTGTCGGGGCAGGGGTGGAGACATCGACGACAGCCTCAACGGCTGGGGTCTCAACAGGAACATCAGCAGGCAAAACAGGAGCAGGGTCGTCAGCAGGAGCAGCAGCAGCATCAGAAGGCTGATCCACTGGTGCAGAAGTCTCAGGAGCACCGGAAGAGGTGCCAGCATCAGGAGCAGATGTGGTAGCAGCAGTAGCAGCAGTGGCCTCATCGCCACGAGCCAAGGAGGTGACAAGCTCATCAATATCCTCATCGTCCATCTCCTCATCGTCAGAAACGGAAGGAGGAAGCTCAATGCCCATCATACGAGCCATACGACAAACTACCTCCTCGGTACGAGCCAAACGAGACTCGTGTCGACAAAGTAACTGAACGACATCATCAAGAGAGGCAGAAGGAGGAGGGACTGAATGTAACGGCCGGTATTTTCTAGACGTATGATTATTGTATGTCCGTATTTCCACCCGGATATTTTGTGCGCGAATTCTTTTGTGCGTCGACGCGAGCGCGTATCCGCTTTTTGTTTTACCGTACCAACATTTATTGACTATCAATTTTTACAAATTACCTTAATTTAATTATCCCACTCATTACAAATTTCTAATCGCCGTTAACTTCACTAATTACTTCATTCATTTTAATAATCACATCTTATTTAATTACTTAATTTATTATTATTGGCTAAAAATCAAATCACTAATTTACTGAATTAATTTTTACCCTAATTAGATTATCCCTAAATCAAACATCGATTAACTTTAACCCTAATTGAATTACACTAATTAATTGCCCTAATTAAATTGTCCCTAATCAAATGTTGATTAACTTAACCTTAATAAATTACCACTAATTAGATTTTTAATTAATTAACCTACATTGAACTCCACCGACTGGGGGCAGTTCAGATCCAACATCCTCAATCAAATCACCCCCACCTCCAGCTAACCCCCTTCAACAAATGTTTCCCCCTCTATTCTTATAACAGTAACAACAGTAGGATGATGAGCCGCCATCGACGATTTCCTTCTCTGCAATATTTCAAACCCAAATCCCTGCAAACAAATTAATCAACCAGCAACCAATTTACCAAATCCTTCCCCAAAACAATTTCACAAACAATCAGCCCCAAAATTCTGAAATCACCCATTTCAGTTCGTCATCCCCAAACAATTTCATCAAACCACATTTCTGATCCTCCTCTCCTCTATCTACCAAAACCCAAATCAACCCACAAATTTCAGATTCATTATCCCAGAAAAATTCAAACAGAAGTTAGGAGAGGAGATCACACAAATCAAGCAAAGAATTCCAGAAACTCAAAACCCAAACAAACCCTACTTCATCATCTTCCTCCCTCCTCCAAACAATCTTCCTTCCTCCTCCCTCTCCCGTAGGCCGGCCACCCCCTCACCCCACGCCTGGGCATCCTCGAGCCCGCCGCCGCCGCACGCATCCGGGATCCCGCCGCCGCCTGAACTCCAGCGCGCGCCGCCGTCGAGGAACGCCAGAGCCGCCCAGATCCGCCGGAAGCCGCGTCCGCTTGACCGCCGGCGCCCCTCCTCTTCCTCCGCGCGGTAAGAGCCCCTTCCCCTTGGTTATTGCGTGGAAGCCCCTTGCCGTGAGTGCCTCCCTTGCTGCCGAACTGGAAAACAAAAAAGAAAAAAAAACAAAGAACAGAAGACAGAGAAGATAGAAGGAGATAAGTGTGACAGGGGGAGTAAAAATTAAGGAGAGTGTTTGCCTTAAAGAAAGAGAGAGAGAGAGAGAGAGAGAGAGAGAGTTAGGTAGGGTTTTATATTTAATAATGTTGAGTTATAACATGTTACTCTTTACCCAAGTCAAATTTAGTTAGTGGTAGTAGGTGTACTATTTAATACCCTGTTAACCCATGTAATTAGCTTAGGTAAGTTAATTAACATTAGTAATGTTATTTTAAATGTTATATTTGTTGTGTTATTTAAATTCAGTATGTTAGAATTTCTATAATGTTAGCGTGATAGATATTTGTATGAAATAAGGCGTATCATGTTGTTATAACCCAATATAAACGTCACCCTACCCAATGAACCCAATAAAATTAGACGAGCCCAGTTTAGGGATTAACTCGATATTTTGATTATCTCACAATAAAAATCTAATTCATTGAATTGTTTAACCGAACAGAGAACTGGACATACCGACACGTAGTACCCGTCCAGACAAACCCCCGACAACCGATACCACCAGAAACAGGCAAGTGATACTTGCCAGTAATTATTTAGGCCACGTTTTAGGCCAATTTGTAAAATTGTGTAAAAGAGACTAGGCGGTGAAATGATAGTCGCCTAGACGCCCTATTTGATCTAGTTTGACAACGAAACTAGATCCGACACTTTTTACCTGTTTTCATTCATGCTGCCATGTCACGTTTACTTTCAAT
Source organism: Scilla litardierei (assembly GCA_030789695.1). Taxonomy (NCBI): domain Eukaryota; kingdom Viridiplantae; phylum Streptophyta; class Magnoliopsida; order Asparagales; family Asparagaceae; genus Scilla; species Scilla litardierei. The sequence continues at coordinate 368,498,478 of CM061142.1, forward strand.
TAAATGTACGCACTTTAACTGCTCATTACATGTCATGCATCAATTGTTCTATTGTGATTGCGTAGCACACGCTACAATAATTGTAACTATTGAGGCTAGGCACCTGCTTTGCGGGCACAACCCTATGCCAATAACACTTCCTGGCTCGTGATCCAGAAGATGGGCGCCAGTCCATATACACGTGGAGGGGTAGGGTTAAACGATCGCTTGAGCGTAGAAGTGAGCCCGTACAGCCACTTCAGCCAAAAGACGGAAACTCTATGCACAAAGTGAAAAATCAGTGATTCGTGAATCGTGAAATAGTGAATTGTAGCTTTCTGCTACGACGTGCTTAATTATTTTTATCTCGTTAATTTAATTGTTGCACTCTTTTAATGTCATGCCATATCATCATTGTAGAACTGTTAGTTTCATTATTTTATTTGTATCCTTGCACAAAAGTTCTCTGCTTCCCTTGGGAGACTTTTGCTGACATGTGCCCTTTTCTCTTTGGGTGACACATGTCAGGATTTGAGATAGAGCATGTTGTTGAGGACGAGCAGTTCGTTGACGCTGAGTTCGAGGTCCCTGCAGAGACCGAGTTCGAGGACACGGGTGACCAGTCCTAGACTCGTTTGGAGTCTCACCATAGTTGTTACCTTTCCTTAGTTGCTGTTAGGTTTCGGTGCGTAGCACCTATCTCTCCTTGTTTTGTATGGACATGCTTTAGGCCTTTTGTTCAGACTCGTACTTTTGTGACTATTCTGTGATGTAATATTTGTTGGATGTTGTTGGTGGATATTTTCTTATCTGCTTTATTATTGTTGTTGTTTCGTCGCAATGCAAGGACCTGCTACTTTTCGAAAATTTTTACAGACGCTTATCAGACTGCAGCTTCACAGCTCCACGTCTGAGCGGACCTCCTCACGTCTCGCCTTCCATATTAGGGAAGCGGGGCGTGACAGGTTTTAGTGGTGGCCCATGCAGGTCCTCTCTTTGCATCTGTGAAATATCGAAACAACAATGATGATAACAACATCCATTTAAATATTCATAACAATCGAGTCATGATTAAGTCGAATCTGAGCATTTTCTTGTCTTAGATGGCCGGTAGACGCATCACTCGAGGAGCTGGTAGTGGACCTGCAGCTGGTGGTGGAGCAGGACGTGTTGCGGACACTGATAGAGAACCCACCACGGCTGAGATGATGAGGATGATGCAGCAGATGATGCACGTTCAGCAGGGCATGCTTCAGAATGCCCCTCGCTTCGAGCCGGGAGCGAAGCAGTTTCGAGAGCTGGGCCCGTCATATTTCACTGGGTCAGAAGGATCATTAGCTGCGGATGAATGGATGAAGAACACAGAGGATAACCTGCTTCTCTCGAAGGTTAACCCGGCTGGATGGGTTGACTTGGTAAAGAAGCAACTGAAGGACAATGCCCGCAGTTGGTGGGAGTCAGAAGAGCAGATGTTGGCGAAGCCTATCCCCTGGGCCACTTTCAAGGCGAGATTTAATGAGGAGTATTTTCCTCAAGCTGCCAGGAGGGAGCTGATGCAGCAGTTCATCAATCTGAAGCAAGGAAATCTAACGGTGCATCAGTACCACCAAGAGTTCATGAGACTGAGTCGTTTTGCGCCGAAGATGGTGGAGACTGCTGACGATCGAGCTCAGAGATTCTTACAGGGTTTATCTTTGGAGCTGCAGAGTCTGATTTCCTCTTTGGACTTAGACTCTTACCAGAAGTTGTTGATAGCTGCCAAGAGACATGAGCTGATTGCTAATCAGAAGAGAGGGCAATATTCGGGTGCTGGAAAGAGGCCTATGGAGCAGGCCAGAGCTGTGGTTAGGCCTGGGTTCAAGCCTAATCAGTCCGTGTAGTTTAAGAGGCCAGGTGGGCCTAGTCAGAAGACGTGCAGTCATTGCGACAAGACTGGTCATGTGAAGGAGCAGTGTAGGAGATTCTTGGGCCAGTGCTTAGTTTGTGGTGACGCTACGCATGCATTGAAGGACTGTCCGAGAACTAAGCAACTGTGGAAGGCACCAGATGGAGTTCAGCAACAGAGAGCTCCAGTGGCTGCTGGACGTGGAGCGCCTCTCATTCCCTAGAAGCAGGCTTTCCAGCAGGCTGTTCAGCCTAAGAGGCAAGCCTTCACGATGACTGCAGTGGAGGCAGAGATTGAGGACGGAGTTATTGCTGGTAACTTCTATACTAGTCATCCTTATTTATGCATTATATTTGATTAGTTGTATCCATGTTAATTTAGTTGCATATTACCCTTAGGTGTCATCTTAGTTTCATCTCACCCGGCCTTGACCCTGTTCGATTCTGGAGCTTCCATGTGCATTTTATCTCGGAAGTTCGTAGTCGAACACTCGATACCCACCTATACTCTTCCCAAGTGTTGGAACATTACAACTGGGAATGGTGTAGTGAAGGTTGCACTGGGATGTAGACCATGCCCGTTGGTGATTAGTGGACACGAACTGTATGCTAATTTCATCGTCCACGACCTACCCAACTTTGATGCTATTCTTGGCATTGACTGGTTAGGAGCTTTTTATGCCACGATTGACTGTCACCGGAAGAAAGTGGTGTTCGAAATTCCTGACCATCCAGTGTTCGAATTTGTCGGCGGAGGATGTTCGCTTGGACCTGTCAAGTTCCGAGCCCAGCCTTACCGATTGACCGTTGCATCTATGATTGCTGAGCCTGAGAAGCCTGCAGTAGTGAGAGATTTCGAAGACGTCTTCCCTGAAGACATTTCTGGACTGCCGCCCGATCGAGCGTTGGAGTTTGGCATCGATCTTATGCCAGGAGCTCAACCAATTTCGAAGGCGCCGTACCGTATGGCTCCTGCAGAATTAGAAGAGTTAAGAAAGCAATTGGATGAGCTACTACAGAAGGGTTTCATTCATCCCAGCGTATCTCCCTGGGGTGCACCCGTCTTGCTAGTGAAGAAGAAAGATGGCTCGAGGAGAATGTGTATTGATTATCGAGAGTTGAATCAGATCACAGTGAAGAACAAGTACCCGCTGCCTCGCATTGATGATATCTTCGATCAGCTTGGTAGATCGAGGGTATTTTCGAAGTTAGATCTCCGGAGTGGATACCATCAAGTCAGAGTCAAGAAGGAAGATGTACTCAAGACCGCTTTTCGGACTAAGTACAGGCATTACGAGTTCGTTGTCATGCCGTTCGGTGTGACCAACGCTCCTGCTGTGTTCATGAATCTCATGAACCTTATCTTTTACGACTTCCTCGACAAGTTCGTGGTGATTTTCATAGACGACATCTTGGTGTACTCGAAAAGCGAGGAAGAGCATGCAGAGCATCTGAAGATAGTGTTGGAGACGCTCCGTCACCATAGACTGTATGCCAAGTACAGCAAATGCGAATTCTGGCTGGATAGAATTGCATTTCTTGGGCATGTAGTATCGGGAGCTGGTATCTCAGTGGATCCGGAGAAGGTCAAAGCAGTCAGAGAATGGCATGCACCTCGATCAGCATCGGACATCAGGAGTTTTCTTGGATTGGCTGGATACTACCGCAGATTTATCAAGGATTTCTCGAGGATAGCTGAGCCGATGACGAGATTGACGAGGAAGGATGTTAAGTTCAGTTGGTCAGACTCTTGTGAGCAAGCCTTTTCTACCTTAAAGGAGAGACTGACTACTGCACCAGTCTTAGCTATTCCGGACCGAAGCGGAGGCTTCGAGATTTTCTGCGACGCATCAGGCAAGGGACTTGGATGCGTTCTGCACCAGCACAATCATGTGGTCGCATATGCTTCGCGACAATTGAAGGTCCATGAGAAGAATTATCCGACTCACGACTTGGAGTTAGCTGCCGTCATCTTTGCACTGAAAATTTGGCGACATTTCTTACTGAATGAGAAAGTGAAAATCTTCACTGATCACAAAAGTTTGAAATATATATTCACCCAGAAGGAGTTGAATATGAGACAGCGTAGATGGTTGGAATTGATGGCAGACTATGACATCGATCTTCAGTATCATCCAGGGAAGGTGAATGTTGTACCGGATGCCTTGAGTCAACTGCCCGAAGTGATGTTTCTCACAGCTCAGTGGAGATTGCAGCAGGATCTGCGAAGGATGAATGTTGAATCTGTACTACCGGGAGTCACATCATCGTTGATGAACATGCAGATTCAGTCGACGATTGTAGATCGAATCAAAACTGCTCAAGATGGGGATGCTAAGTTGAAGAAGATCAGAGAGCAAGTCGAAGCAGGACTCCGGACAGATTTTCTGATTCACGCGGATGGATCTTTGAGATATGGTAGTATGGTCTGCGTACCTGCCGGAGATATCAGAGAGGAGTTGATGAATGAGGCTCACAGTTCGCCTTATTCTACTCATCCTGGAGGTACTAAGATGTACAAGGATCTTCGACAGAATTTCTGGTGGCATGGGATGAAGAGAAGTGTGGCATGTAGCGTTGCCAAGTGCCTCGTGTGTCAGCAAGTGAAGGCTGAACACCATCGCACTGCTGGACTACTACAACCTCTGCCGATTCCCGAGTGGAAGTGGCAGCACATCACGATGGACTTCGTGACTGGTTTACCTCGGAGCACCAAGCAGAATGACGCGATCTGGGTTATCGTTGATCGATTAACCAAGTCCGCACACTTTATACCTTTCCGAGTTGGGCAATCCACGGAGATATTAGCAAGGAAGTATATGGAGGTAATGACCTAACTCATGCCTTATTAATTTCCTTCTAGTACTAGTCGTGACGTGAATTATGTCGTGTAGGAGATCGTGCGCTTGCATGGAGTCCCTGTGAGCATTGTATCAGATCGTGATACGAGATTCACATCTCAGTTCTGGAAGAGTCTGCAGACCAATCTGGGTACCAGTCTGAAGTTCAGTACTGCGTATCACCCGCAGACAGATGGACAGTCGGAGCGCACTATTCAGATATTGGAGGATATGTTGAGAGCTTGCATATTGGACCTCAAGGGTTCATGGGAGGATCACCTGCACCTGGTGGAGTTTTCCTACAACAACAGCTACCAGGCGAGCATTGGCATGTCGCCTTTTGCTGCTCTCTACGGAAGGAAATGTCGATCGCCATTGAGTTGGGATGACGTGGGTGATAGAGAGCTCTTGGGGCCAGAGATGATAGTAGAAGCAGTTGATGTTGTGCGAGATATCAGGGACAAGCTTTGGATCGCCCAGGACCGTTATAAGCATTGGGCTGATGCTAAACGGCGTCCTTTGGAGTTTCAGCCGGGAGATCATGTATTTCTGAAGATCTCCCCGAATCGAGGAGTGATTCGATTTGGGAAGCGAGGCAAGCTTAGTCCGAGATATATTGGACCCTTCGATGTGTTGGAGCGAGTTGGAGAGGTAGCATATCGCTTAGCTTTGCCACCGTCCTTAGTGGGAGTACATGACGTCTTTCATGTGTCCCAGCTCCGTCGTTATATCAGCGACCCTTCTCATGCTGTGGATTACTCAGAGATCACAGTTCGACCAGATCTGACGTACGAACAGCAACCGGTGGAGATCTTGGATCGACGTCAGAAAGTTTTCAGGACCAAGACTGTTGATCTAGTCAGGGTGATGTGGCGTCATGACTCGCCAGGAGAGTCAACCTGGGAGCGGGAAGATGAGATACGGGAGCGTTATCCATATTTGTTCCCTACTCTTTAGTTGATGAGAATTCCGAGGACGGAATTTTTCTTAAGGTGGGTAGAATGTAACGGCCGGTATTTTCTAGACGTATGATTATTGTATGTCCGTATTTCCACCCGGATATTTTGTGCGCGAATTCTTTTGTGCGTCGACCCGAGCGTGTATCCGCTTTTTGTTTTACCGTACCAACATTTATTGACTATCAATTTTTACAAATTACCTTAATTTAATTATCCCACTCATTACAAATTTCTAATCGCCGTTAACTTCACTAATTACTTCATTCATTTTAATAATCACATCTTATTTAATTACTTAATTTATTATTATTGGCTAAAAATCAAATCACTAATTTACTGAATTAATTTTTACCCTAATTAGATTATCCCTAAATCAAACATCGATTAACTTTAACCCTAATTGAATTACACTAATTAATTGCCCTAATTAAATTGTCCCTAATCAAATGTTGACTAACTTAACCTTAATAAATTACCACTAATCAGATTTTTAATTAATTAACCTACATTGAACTCCACCGACTGGGGGCAGTTCAGATCCAACATCCTCAATCAAATCACCCCCACCTCCAGCTAACCCCCTTCAACAAATGTTTCCCCCTCTATTCTTATAACAGTAACAACAGTAGGATGATGAGCCGCCATCGACGATTTCCTTCTCTGCAATATTTCAAACCCAAATCCCTGCAAACAAATTAATCAACCAGCAACCAATTTAACAAATCCTTCCCCAAAACAATTTCACAAACAATCAGACCCAAAATTCTGAAATCACCCATTTCAGTTCGTCATCCCCAAACAATTTCATCAAACCACATTTCTGATCCTCCTCTTCTCTATCTACCAAAACCCAAATCAACCCACAAATTTCAGATTCATTATCCCAGAAAAATTCAAACAGAAGTTAGGAGAGGAGATCACATAAATCAAGCAAAGAATTCCAGAAACTCAAAACCCAAACAAACCCTACTTCATCATCTTCCTCCCTCCTCCAAACAATCTTCCTTCCTCCTCCCTCTCCCGTAGGCCGGCCACCCCCTCACCCCACGCCTGGGCATCCTCGAGCCCGCCGCCGCCGCACGCATCCGGGATCCCGCCGCCGCCTGAACTCCAGCGCGCGCCGCCGTCGAGGAACGCCAGAGCCGCCCAGATCCACCGGAAGCCGCGTCCGCTTGACCGCCGGCGCCCCTCCTCTTCCTCCGCGCGGTAAGAGCCCCTTCCCCTTGGTTATTGCGTGGAAGCCCCTTGCCGTGAGTGCCTCCCTTGCTGCCGAACTGGAAAAAAAAAAGAAAAAAAAACAAAGAACAGAAGACAGAGAAGATAGAAGGAGATAAGTGTGACAGGGGGAGTAAAAATTAAGGAGAGTGTTTGCCTTAAAGAGAGAGAGAGAGAGAGAGAGAGAGAGAGAGAGAGAGAGAGAGAGAGAGAGAGAGAGTTAGGTAGGGTTTTATATTTAATAATGTTGAGTTATAACATGTTACTCTTTACCCAAGTCAAATTTAGTTAGTGGTAGTAGGTGTACTATTTAATACCCTGTTAACCCATGTAATTAGCTTAGGTAAGTTAATTAACATTAGTAATGTTATTTTAAATGTTATATTTGTTGTGTTATTTAAATTCAGTATGTTAGAATTTCTATAATGTTAGCGTGATAGATATTTGTATGAAATAAGGCGTATCATGTTGTTATAACCCAATATAAACGTCACCCTACCCAATGAACCCAATAAAATTAGACGAGCCCAGTTTAGGGATTAACTCGATATTTTGATTATCTCACAATAAAAATCTAATTCATTGAATTGTTTAACCGAACAGAGAATTGGACATACCGACACGTAGTACCCGTCCAAACAAACCCCCGACAACCGATACCACCAGAAACAGGCAAGTGATACTTGCCAGTAATTATTTAGGCCACGTTTTAGGCCAATTTGTAAAATTGTGTAAAAGAGACTAGGCGGTGAAATGATAGTCGCCTAGACGCCCTATTTGATCTAGTTTGACAACGAAACTAGATCCGACACTTTTTACCTGTTTTCATTCATGCTGCCATGTCACGTTTACTTTCAATTAAATGTACGCACTTTAACTGCTCATTACATGTCATGCATCAATTGTTCTATTGTGATTGCGTAGCACACGCTACAATAATTGTAACTATTGAGGCTAGGCACCTGCTTTGCGGGCACAACCCTATGCCAATAACACTTCCTGGCTCGTGATCCAGAAGATGGGCGCCAGTCCATATACACGTGGAGGGGTAGGGTTAAACGATCGCTTGAGCGTAGAAGTGAGCCCGTACAGCCACTTCAGCCAAAAGACGGAAACTCTGTGCACAAAGTGAAAAATCAGTGATTCGTGAATCGTGAAATAGTGAATTGTAGCTTTCTGCTACGACGTGCTTAATTATTTTTATCTTGTTAATTTAATTGTTGCACTCTTTTAATGTCATGCCATATCATCATTGTAGAACTGTTAGTTTCATTATTTTATTTGTATCCTTGCACAAAAGTTCTCCGCTTCCCTTGGGAGACTTTTGCTGACATGTGCCCTTTTCTCTTTGGGTGACACATGTCAGGATTTGAGACAGAGCAGGTTGTTGAGGACGAGCAGTTCGTTGACGCTGAGTTCGAGGTCCCTGCAGAGACTGAGTTCGAGGACACGGGTGACCAGTCCTAGACTCGTTTGGAGTCTCACCTTAGTTGTTACCTTTCCTTAGTTGCTGTTAGGTTTCGGTGCGTAGCACCTATCTCTCCTTGTTTTGAATGGACATGCTTTAGGCCTTTTGTTCAGACTCGTACTTTTGTGACTATTCTGTGATGTAATATTTGTTGGATGTTGTTGGTGGATATTTTCTTATCTGCTTTATTATTGTTGTTGTTTCGTCGCAATGCAAGGACCTGCTACTTTTCGAAAAATTTTACAGACGCTTATCAGACTGCAGCTTCACAGCTCCACGTCTGAGCGGACCTCCTCACGTCTCGCCTTCCATATTAGGGAAGCGGGGCATGACACTGAAGCAGCTGAAGGGGTGGCCTGGGATGCAGAAGGTGTCGACCGCTGCACGTGACGGAGTGCCGCAAGAGATTTCTTAACGGCCGTCGCGTTCAGAGGAGGACCAAGGGGACGCTCGTCATCAGGAGGCAAGGGAACACCGAATCGACGGAAAACCAAGGTCAGGAGACAAGGATATGGGATGTGCGCAGATTTAGTGGTCTTGCGAATACACTCGAAAGAATCCATCTTATCGAGTATAATGCGAGCCCAATTAATCTCGCTACCCATAAAAAGAACGTAAATCAATTTCAGAAACGGCTGAGATGGAAGAGAAGAAGATCCAAACTTGGGAAGAAGGCAGGATTTCAAGATCAGGTTAATCACCCAAGCATTCGGCTTGAATGATTTGGAAGGGACTCCTATGAATGCAGGGGGGGATAACCTGGAAGATTTTGCCTAGGGTACGCTGATCGAGGGAGGAGATATCGTCAACAGAGATGTCAGACGGGAGGAGGCCACACGACGAGCAACCTATCAACTCCCCCAAGATTTCTACCGTGAGGACTATCGGAGTCCCCAAAACAGACGTCTCGATGGAGTGAGTCTCACCGTACTGACCCCGGACACGGTTGGCATAGAATAATTTGACCAGGCGAGGATAGGGTCTAGGGTTTGCCTTAGAGTCAAATCGAAGGTAGTCCAATAGGCCACTATAGGAGAGAAGATCCGCAAGGCCAAGAAAATCAGAAAACTGAACGTAATGCTCCAACAGCAGTGGGCAGTGCTCTATACGGTTGTACGCTGCTAGACACTGAGGGTCGTCGCGGCACAACGATATATCTACACCACCGACTGGCATTGGACCTTTACCCTTAGCCTTACGGGGCTTAGGAGGAGGTGGAGGAGGGGGTGGAGGAGGTGCCTTCTCGGGATGTTCAGGAGTGTATTCTTCATCGGAATCATCCTCAGAATCACTATCTGAACGCTCACCGGGAGGAGTGGGTGCACAGAACTTTTTGGGTTTAGGTTTGGGCTTGGAAGATTGGCCGGTAGGTTTAGGCTTGGACGTCCTCTTCCTCTTCAACGGAGTTGAAGACGAAGAGGGGGGACGTGTGGTCTTGGTCCTACGCTTAGGAGGGGTTGAAGCAGTCGCGGCCTCTACGGTCATGGGGGATGCCCTAGAAGAGGTAATCGGGAGTCTCGTTCTTGCCATGATCACGGCACAATGAGTACAATCAAGCGACGTATGATAAGATCAAACACTCCTAAGCTTAAACCGTAGAACCTAACACACAAGCCCTAAGAATGAATTTCGAAACCCTAGAGCCCTAGAGGTGAAAACAAAGTCTAGAACAAACCCTAGGGATGCAAAACGAGATCTAGGAAGGAGGAAGATACCTAGGGGAGTGGTCGACGGCGACGGGCGGCGGAGTTGGCCGGATAGATGGCCGGAGAACGACGGGAAGACGAAAGGTCTCGATCGGGTTTAGGGGGTTTTTCGAGCTGGAGAGTGAAAACAACCGACTGGAATGAAAAACAGTCGGATAGAATACGATTAAGTCGGTCGAGAATGCGAAAATACGCGATTGCCCTAAAGCACTTAGTCGGTCACAGTTCAAGCACTGACTGACTAGATTACGATCTTGTTGGTCGGTCAATGAGCTTAAACCGACTAAGTCGAAACAGAGGCAAACTGGAAAATTCTAGGGCTAGAGTTAGTCGGTCACAGTTTAATCACTGACCGACTAGTTTTCAATCTAGTCGGTCGGTAAGAGAACTGTGACCGACTAAAAGAAGTCAATGACAAGGGAAAGTTCACAGCTTGAACTAGTCGGTCTGAGTTCACTAGCTGACCGACTAGATGAGCATCTAGTCGGTTGGCTGATGAACTGAAACCGACTAGAAGAGTCCAAAAGTTGATAAATGAGTTCTCTTCATAAAACACTTGGATGAAACATCTTAACCCTCTCATAAGTCATCTAAACTACCCCATAAAACATCGAAATCTTAAATACGACATTCAAATAAGAATTCGAGCAAAAATTCAAACATATCACATAAAATCCCTAAAAATTCAATAAATCTAGCATGAACGAAATATCGCGAAATATAATAGCATGCAAGATAATTGAATGAAACATGAATCCTATATCTCGGATTCACCCATAATCCCCAATTCTCGACGCAACCGCACAAAGGAGTCCTCCTTTAGGGGTTTCGTGAAAATATCGGCGATTTGCTTTTGGGTTTCAACGTACACTAATATGATGTCCTTTTTAGCAACATGATCATCTAAAAAAATGGTGTCGGACATCTATGTGTTTAGATCGGGAATGGTGCACCGGATTCTTTGAAAGACAAATAGCACTTTGGTTATCCACCATGATAGGGCTAGTATCACAATGAATACCAAAATCCTTCAGTGTGTGTCTCATCCAAAGAACCTGGGCACAAGCGGCACCGGCGGCAATGTATTCCGCCTCGGTGGTTGAAAGTGATACCGAATTTTGCTTCTTGGAAAACCAAGAGACAAGGGAATTTTCAAGAAAATGGCAAGTGCCACTAGTACTCTTCCTGTCGGATTTGCATCCCGCATAATCAGCGTCACTATATGAGACTAACTCATAAGTGCTAGATTTCGGATAAAGTAATCCAAAATCTAAAGTGTAACTTAGATAGCGAAAAATACGTTTAACCGCTATTAAGTGAGAATCCTTAGGCTGAGACTGATAACGAGCACAAATACAAATGACAAACATAATATCGGGCCTACTTGCGGTAAGATAAAGTAAACTACCTATCATACCTCGATATAGACGAATGTCTACATCTTTTCCGCCCGTATCTTTATCAAGATGCGTTGTAGTGCTCATAGGAGTCTTTTTCCCGGAGGCATTCTCCATTCCAAATCGCTTTAGCAACTCCACCGTGTATTTCATTTGGTGGATGAAGATTGCATCGTTCAATTGGCGAATTTGGAGACCTAAGAAATATTTGAGTTCGCCCATGTGGCTCATCTCAAATTGTTCCTTCATAACTTTAGAAAACTCTTCGCAAAGAGTGAAGTTAGTAGCACCGAAAATGATATCATCAACATAAATTTGAACTAATAAAATATCATTATTCGCATGCTTAACAAAAAGTGTAGAATCGGCTTCGTCCATTTTAAAATTCAAATCCAAAAGAAAATTCTTTAGGCGATCATACCAAGCTCGAGGAGCTTGTCTCAAACCATAAAGAGCTTTCTTTAGTTTAAAAACATGATTTGGAAATTTTTCATTTATGAAGCCCGGAGGTTGAGAAACGTAAACTTCCTCAACGACATCTCCGTTTAAAAATGCACTTTTAACATCCATTTGAAATAATTTAAAATTTTTATGGCATGCAAAAGACAATAATAGTCTAATTGATTCTAATCTAGCTACCGGAGCGAAGGATTCTTCGAAATCGATACCTTCCTCTTGGCGATAGCCTTGAGCTACTAACCGAGCTTTGTTTCGGACGACGACTTGGTTTTCGTCGGTTTTGTTCTTGAAGATCCACTTTGTCCCTATGACGGTGTGGTTCTTCGATGGCAAAGGAACAAGCTCCCATACCTCATTCCTCTCGAATTGAATGAGTTCCTCCTCCATGGCAAGGATCCAAGCACTATCTTCGCATGCTTCAACTATATTCTTTGGCTCTATTGATGAGGCAAAGGCACAATTGGCGAAGTGATGGACTTGCGATCTCGTCTTGACACTATCATGAATATTACCAATAACTTGCTCATGGGGATGGTCGCGAACGGTATGAAGCCGCTTGGGAATACCTTGATCACTAGACACATTCTCAACAACTTCATTAGTCGGGTTAGTATCAATAGAATCAATTGAATCAATAGACTTAGAATTTTCAAACGAATCACATAAAACATCCATAGAGTCATCATCATTTGAAATTCTAGGAGTAATAAAATTCTCATTAAAAGAGACATGAAGTGATTCCTCGATCGTAGAGGATCTTTTGTTGTATATCCGGTAGGCTTTGCTACGTGAGGAATACCCAACAAATATCCCCTCATCCGATCTCGGATCAAACTTGTCCAAATTATCATATGTGTTTTTAATAAAACATTTTGCGCTGAAAACACGAAAATGTTTAACTTGAGGCAATCTACCAAACAACAATTCATAACAAGTTTGTTTGGTGCCAGGCCTCAAAAGTATTCTATTAAACACATAACAAGCGGTGTGTACCGCTTTCGCCCAAAATTGATAACCAAGTTGACTATCTTCGAGCATAGTGCGAGCACACTCCACAAGCGTTCTATTCTTCCTCTCAACAACACCATTTTGAGGAGGTGCGCGAGGGAACGAAAACGTGTGAGTAATTCCAAGATCATCACAAAAATTTGAGAAAGACTCATTCTCAAATTCACCCCCATGATCACTATGAATAGTGACAATGGTGGTTCCGATGAGATTTTGTACTTTCTTCACAAATATTGTGAAGTTTTCAAAAGCTTCATTTTTATTACATAAGAAAAATACCCATGTAAATCTAGAATAATCATCGACGATGACAAGTCCATATCTTGCATTTCCTAAGGAAGCAACTCTAGTTGGCCCAAATAAATCTAGATGTAATAGCTCTAGTGGCCGTTTAGTAGAAATGCTTTTCTTAGGTTTAAATGAAGATTTAGGAAGCTTGCCACGTTGACAAGAATCACAAAAACTTTTCTTTTCAAAAACGAGCTTCAGAAAACCTTTAATGGAATTTAATTTTGAAAGCTTATAAAGTGTTCCAAAGTTCACATGTCCAAAGCGTCGATGCCATAAGTGTTGTTCACTTGTGTTGGCAACGAGACATTGTTCATATGACTTAGGAAGATCCAAAATATAAATATCTTTATGGCGTGTGCCGGAAAATAATAACTTATTATTATCATTTGAAATATGACATAATCCTTTCGCAAATCTATCTTTGTAACCTTTGTCACAAAGTTGGCTTATTGAAATAAGATTATGATTTAAACCATTAACTAGATAAACATCACTAATTAAGGGTTTAGACGGGTTACCCACTTTACCAACACCGACGATGGTTCCGCTCTCGTTGCCTCCAAATACGACGCGGTTTCCATTTGCAATGGGAACGGAGAGCAATTGAGCGTCACCCGTCATGTGTTTTGAACACCCGCTATCGAGTATCCAATTCCCTTTGGAGCTAAATTTGAATTTGTTGCTCCTTTTCTTTTTCTTTTCCTTGAGTACCTAAAGATAGAAAATTTCATATCATGGTACCCAAGGTTATTGGGTCCTCAAAGGTTAGACCTTTGGAAGCCAAGTCCAATTGGACTTAGACTTCCCCACATAATTTCTACTATGCACAACATTCGAAAAATAAGCATTCATATACACTTGTTTTTCATCCATGCTTGTGTCCTTTGGGCTCCAAATAGTGAAAATCTTGGGAGCCCTCATCCTATTGGGTGCATGCATGCGACGTTGATTTCTACGTGATGCATGTTGTGGATAGGCATACAGAACATGATGGAATGGTGCACGACGAGAATTATTCATATGATGAGGTGGGTGAACATATGCATGTGTGGGAACACGTGCGTGAGGGTGTCTCACATGGTGTGCACGTGCCTGAGAATGTGTTGCATAAAAATCATCATATGTGTGAGACGGTGGAGTAGGACGTGTGTTCCTACGTGGCATGGTATTGGTGTACATATAAGCATGCCCCTTCTTTGGAGGTCCACCCAAAGTGGGTTTCTTTTCGAAGGAGGGTGTGGACGAGGTGGAAGCACCATTGGTAGATGAACTACCAATAGAGTGTTTGCTACCACTTGTAGAGTCACCGGAAGTTGGCCTAACAAAAGTAGTGGCCGCTTTGGATGGACATCCCATCGTATACCCCAAACCAATGTGGTGATTGGTCGGAAGTAAGTCACTTAGGATTTTATCCAAATGGTCCTTACCCTTATTGAATTTATTAATTCGGCCTAATGTGTTCTCATATTTCTCTTTGAGAGAACGCATAGAAGTATCCAAGTTGGATACTTGCGATGTGAGCACATAAACACGAGATTTAAGATTCTCGTTCTCAATACTCAAAGTCGAGTTTTGAGAAGTTAAATCCGCTATCTTATGTTCTTCCGGATCTTCAATGCAAACATGTTCAAGTTTAGATTTGAGACTAACAATCTCATTTCTTAACTCTTCAACAACGGTGTCGTTGTTGGTGATGATAGTCTTAGGCGAGGTTTGAATGCTAGCTAGGTCATCTTTTACTTTAGTATATCTATTTACTAATTTAGTGTATTTAGACCATAAATGAGAGTTAGCATCTCTAAGATCATCCATAGTTACCTCATCGCCTTCGTCATCGCTATCATCGGAAGAGGAAGATCCTTGATCATGCTCCTCTCTTGTCATGAAGCACATGTGCGCTTGCTCCACTTTCTCATCGTCCGACTCTCCGCTTGAGGAATCCTCGGAGTCGGTGAATGTTGCTCCGATAAGTCCCTTTTTGTATCCCTTTTTGTACTTCTTCGACTTGTCGAACTTCGGCGCCTTCCACTTCTCCTTTTGCTTGTTTTGAGGACAATCCGCTTTGATGTGTCCTGGCTTATTGCATTTAAAGCACAAAGGTGGAGAGGCATTAGTAGAAGTAAATTTAGATTTTTGTTTGAAGTTACCCTTTCGGAAGAAGCGATTGAACTTCTTTGCCATGAGTGCAATGGATTCCATGTCCATTTCTTCTTCCGAGTCCTCATCATCGGTAGAGGTGGATGAAGCCGCCTTGAATGCAATCGCCTTTTTCTTAGGCACGTCTTGGTTCAAATAGGACTTCATCTTTTCTTATAACTTCACCTTGCTATCTTTGCGTACCTCGTATGACATCAAAGTACCCATCAATTGAACTACGGTATACTTATTCATGTCATTACCTTCCTCGATGGCGAAGGTACGTTTCTCCCAAGAAGAAGGAAGTCCTTCGATAAGCTTCGAGCACTTCTCCTTTTGGGTGTAGGATTTGCCGAGGGCCTCTAACTCGTTTATTATGTCAACGAAACGAGCGTAATATTCCTTCATCTTCTCACCCTGTTGCATATGAAACATTTCGTAATCTTTGTTTACAACTACGAGTTTAGAGTCTCTTACCCTACTCGTCCCTTCATGTAGAATGAGGAGGGAGTTCCAAATTTGATATGCACTCTTACATGTGCATATCTTATTGAAGTCCTCGGGCTCCAATGCGCATTGCAAGGCGTTCATTGCCTTGGCATTGCTTACCTCCGCGGTGACCTCCGCGGTTGTCCATTTCTCAAAGTCTTCTTCTTCGGGCTCGATGTATTCCTTCATGGTGGTCCTCCATAGAGATGCACTCCGGAGGAAGGTTTCCATCCGGCATTTCCAGTACCCGTAGTTGGTACCGTTGAAGAATGGAGGCCTCGTAGAGGAATGTCCTTCCATCACCGAAGACGCTCCTTCACGGTTCCTGAAGGTGCCATAGTCGGAAGGTGGACGCACGGTCTTGTTGTCGTTGGCAGACATAGCTAAGTATATGGCTCTGATACCAAATGTAATGCCCTACCAGCTACTGCACAAGTACTAGAGGGGGTGGTGAATAGTACTTTAAAAATAACAAGGAGTATAATTCCTAATTATAGTGCAAACAA
This sequence comes from Scilla litardierei, assembly GCA_030789695.1. Classification (NCBI taxonomy): domain Eukaryota; kingdom Viridiplantae; phylum Streptophyta; class Magnoliopsida; order Asparagales; family Asparagaceae; genus Scilla; species Scilla litardierei. The sequence continues at coordinate 368,514,815 of CM061142.1, forward strand.
CTACCAAATCAATTTACGGAAGCTTAAATTGAATGACAACAACAAAATTAACAATGCTAACAAAAGATGTTACTGGGTTCGGATCCACCCAAGTCTCTCCGACTTGTTCCCGGTGATCCTACGTCCCAACCACCCGGATCCCCTCCGGATACTTAGGTTAGAAACCCTAACCCAAGATTTCCACTATGATATCTTGTGAAAAACCTTCACAAGATCAAATCATACATGCAAAGGCAATAGTGAATCCCACAACCCGAGATCACAACCTTCTCTCACAACCGAGAGAATCAACAAGCAATATAAACAAGTTTATAATGAAATAAACAATCTTACCACAAAATCCTATACCTTGAGTTTTCTTACCAAATAGGTGCAAGGAGGGATTTGAGGAAGATGAAGTCACCAAGACCTAGCACCAAAGAAATGACCAGCAAAGGGTGCCTAGGAGTGATTTGGAGACTTGAATCAAGCTAGAGCTTGAAGGGCTCACCAAGAACAAACTTCTCTCAAGATGGATTCTAGATCTAGAAAGTGAGAGAATGGATTTCTTGTGAGGAAGAGAGCTTTGGAAATGAGTGAGAATGGCTATCTCTTTCAATCTCAATGAATCTCTTAATGGCAGCTCTAACCTAGAGAGAAATGACCTAGGTTCGTATTTATAGGGTCCCATAAAAACAAGTTAGGTCAAGTCCCAACGGATAGAAATCTGAGGCAACTAGTCGGTCAAAGAACAACCACTGACCGACTAGTTCATCAACTAGTCGGTTAGTCAAACAACATGGACCGACTAAGTGAAGAACTGAGAAGAGAAAGAAATTCAGACCTAGAAATCTAGTCGGTCCAAGAAGACTTTCTGACCGACTAGTTTCACAACTAGTCGGTCAGTCAGTGAACGTAGACCGACTAAGAGGCAAAAACAAATAGGCTGAATACAAATTGATTTAGTCGGTCCAAGAACAAATGTTGACCGACTAGATTATCAACTAGTCGGTCACCAAACGTTCTTAGACCGACTAACGATAAACAGTAGCTTAGGAGAAATTTGGTATGTACAGTAAATCACAACTAGTCGGTCAAAGAAGCATCACTGACCGACTAGTTCACAAACTAGTCGGTCGGTGAGTCAACGTAGACCGACTAACTGTAAACAGTACTGAACAAGAAAAGATTAACACAAACTAGTCGGTCTAAGAAGCATTGCTGACCGACTAGATCACCATCTAGTCGGTCAGTACTTCTTCTTGTACCAACTAACTTGCACAAACAAGTCCGAATCGAAGCGCGATGCTTCGAGGAAGTTAGAATGGACTTGTACTAAGATCCTAGAGCTACGATATGAGCGATATGAAGATAGAATCGTAAGATATACTCAAGGCTTAACATTCTATAGATCGAAGCTAAAAGACTATAAATAAAACCATAATGAACGGTCTTCGAGAGCTTCGATCAATTCTTCATGACTTCCAAAACGGTCCAAGAGCTTCAACGAAGCTTTAGGCAATGAATACGAGCTTTGAGAAGTCTTGAGATGTCGCTTTGATTGTTCTCGTGAATTTGGCGACGATCTCCAATACTGCGCTCACAAATTGTTAGTTCATGAATTATTTATCTTTGCTCATCATCCAAAACCAAATCCGGGGAGTCCAATATTCAACATCTATCACCTGCAATCCTCCTCCCTCTCTTCTCTCATCTCTCTCTCCCCTCGAAATCCCCTTGAAACTCAGCCCTAGCGGCTGTTTTTGACAGATCTGCGCCCTGCCGTTCGACGCCTGCGCCCTGCCACCTCCGGCCACCTCCGGCGACCACTCCATCACCATCAGATCCCCCCTCGACCCCCTTTACCTACTGCAAGTCTCCTTTGACCCCTCTGGCCGATTTTCTGCTGCGACGTAAAACAACGACCCGGTATCGCAAATATGTCCTTCCGCCTTCTCACGGCTGCCACCGCCGTGCGTAGCCACCGTCAGCCACCCACCTGGTCATGCAACCCCCCATCGACCTCCTTCAATCCTTGACAGCCTACTTTGCTCCTAGGAGTTCACGCGTGTCACCGATCTTGCGTGTTTTCCCCCGACGTTGCCACCGCCGTGTAGATCCATTGCGCTACCCACAACGGGAGATATCTCGATGCTTGCTTGATGTTCTCATCTCCATCTCACTGTCTGTACGTGTCTTGCTACACTACCCATGGCCGAGACGTTGTCGACAACACAGATCGATCGCCGTTCAGACTCTACGTCCATTCTACGATCAAACACCGAAGAGCTTAGCCCCCCCAACATGTAGTAAGAACCCACACTATAGCGAATCAAAAACCCAATCTAAAAATCGTCAACAATAATTAAATTTCATTTCCACTCCTTTAAAACGTTGCTAAATCTTAGACATCGACGAAAGGACTTGAATATCTGTGTACATAGGATAGATCGTCGATTAGGCTGAACCAAAAAAAATGTGACTTTGACTGCTAGGATAGCCCCGTTGAACCTAGAAATGAACTCTAATAGGAATGATGAAAAACGCGTCCTGTCATCGCCATTGACTCGTTTCAGACGGACCCTCGCCGACGAGACGCTTCGACGAGACACTTCGGACAAACGACCCACTCGCCACCGCAGGCAAGTGTGCCCACTTGTACAGTTTCAGCCACATTTAGGCCTTTGACAACCTCAAACTGTTAAAATACAAACAAGAGAACCAGACGTGAAATGATAGCGTCTGGGACACCCCACGACAGCCAGACTTGACGACGAAGTATTGGCACAACAACAACAACTGACACCCTAGGTTTTTATCTGTGTGTGCGTGCATGTGGACACCCTAGAACAACAGCTCAACTCAAGTCTCTCTTAACTTGTCATGTCATGTCATTCGTGTTTGAATCGTGTAAAACAACCTTGCATTCACCTAGCAGGGTGAGTGGTCCTCGTACAATCTAGTATTGTCTTGTTTTGAGCACTCGGATTGGAGGTAGCTTGAGCATTCCCTCGGCTTGGAGGGTTTGGCCACGCACAAACAGAAAGGCGTGAATCTATCTTGTCACCCTCAGTCTTGTCTTGTCTCGAGTCGTGTACTAGGTTGAGCGTTCCCTCGGTACAGGCCGAAAGGCGTGAACCTTAGTGACACACATTTTTGTCATGTCTTCTCCCGTGTACTTGGGTTGAGCGTTCCCTCGATACATACCGAAAGGCATGAACCTTCATGACACTCGCTTTACTTCTCGTCTTGTCCCGTCTAGTCCAGTCTTGTAGCCGGTAGGTAGCACACACTACGACTACTGCTTGTACCGTTTACTTTTAGTGTTGTCTTACTTTTGCTCTTGTCTAGATAGGTCATGCTGTTGCATCGTTAAAATATAAAGAACCAGTAAAATGTTGTCTTTAAATATTATTATACACCTTGCTGTGGAGTCGTCTCACCTTTAATTACAGACTCCGCCTGACGTACAACCATTTTCTCTTGGTGTTTGTATGTCAGGTACCGAGCCAGAACTAGTTGACCAGAAGCCGGTGCCAAAGGACGTGGAGCAGGAGTTTGTTGCTGACCAGGAGTACGATCCAGACGAGGATCAGACTTAGAGGTTCTCAGTTGCTGATTTCAGAGGTTTCTGCTTTCTAGTTTGGGTGCATAGCACCGCTTTTCCTTTTTGTCTAGGTTGGGTGCATCGCACCATTAGTTTCCTTTTTCTGTAGTTGTAGCCATGCTGGGCATTCTTTTTAGACTTGTACTTCTGGATATTTCATATTAATAAAATGAATGCATCTTTCTTTTCCGTACTTTTGTTGTTTCGAAATTTTAATCTGCAAGGACCTGTTTATCTCTGGAGTACCTCACAGACGCTTATTGGGTCTGAGTTTCATAGCTCCGACCCATGCGGACCTTCGTCACATTCTCGTTCCCTTCGTTTTGGAAAGCGGGGCGTGACAGATTTTAGTGGTGGCCCATACAGGTCATGCAAAAAATTCGGAACGATAAAAGTACCACATTCATCTTATATCCAAATTATCATGTACAAGACTAATTTGGGTTTTCCTTGTCAATAGGATGGCAGGAAGACGCAATACTCGAGCCTAATTTCACTATTGTCATATTGTTTGAACTGGCTATTATTATTATGTGATTATATTTATGGATATGTGTAGCTAGATATTTTGGATTAGTGGAATTATGATTAGTAGATTTTGTCGAACATAGAAAATTTCGATTACCCCATTTTTGGAATTGATAAATAGAATAATGAGTTTGGAACCTATATTTGATATTCGGATGATACCCATGAGTAAAAGATTCATAGAGAATTCTTGGTGAATGAAATTGTACGCAAGAGGAAGAGTACATCATAGATTTGAGATTTAGACGGGTAGCAGATAAGAATAGCTATGAAGGTATACCATGATTTATAGTGACAAATGGATGATGAGTAGACGGATTTAATATTGGTTGGGATTAGATATAGTGAGTAAGGATAAGATGTGATTTTGATAGTTCAATTATTTGGCGGATAAATTTATGGGACGATATGACGAAGAATGTATTGAGGACAAGGCGATTGTTGATTTGTGAAAGGTGTTATAAGATAGACAAAGTTTTTGTCTTAGAGTGGGGATTGGCTAGAACATTATTTTAGTGATTGATTAATATTGGGAAGAGATTGAGAAATTTAAAGATGTTATTGAGCGATGATGTTTAGTGGAGTAGTCTGGTATGAGAAGATGATTATTATTTTTATGAGAACTTGGAGTTGGAAATTTGAACGACAGTGATGGGTCTATAGTTAAGTGTTAGGATGTGAGTTTAGTCGTAGCATTATCCAGTGAAAAGACGAGTAATGATGAATTGTTGTGGAACGCTGGTTGAAATTGTAAGATTAGCGATCATTATGTAGAATATGGGAGTTGCGGGTATAAGGGTATATAGATATTATTATTATTAGTATAAGAGATTCCGAGGGCGGAATCATTTCTAAAGTGGGTAGAATGTAAAGGCCCCCTTTTGACCATTAGTATTTTTGCGCATACAACTCTTTCGTGTGCGTATTTATTTTTGTCTCTTCTTGGATCCAGACTATGCGATGTGATATGTCGTTGGGATCATGTGGAAGAGTAGTTATTTGTGGGATTTTTAGTGAACGTCATTTCAAGGGTCGTTCTCTCACAAATCAGGTTTGATTGTAGAGACGTCGTAGCCTTAGACTTCGATGCCGGACCTTTTTATTTTTATTTCATTTTTCGTGGATCAAACGCACGATTGACCACTGCACCCCCGAGCCTCTCGTCGTCACGGTCATCCCGATATTTTTTTCGTAATTTTCAGACACCGTTTGCTTGGCCAAACCCACTAATTACTTTCAAGCACATTAATCCTAATCAAATTTGAAATTCAAACTCTAATCCAAATCTCATGAGATTTCCTACGTATCATGTTAGGATTCGCATGGTTACCCTCACCCAACTTTTCCCCTCTTTGCACACCCCCCCACTCACCCTCTCTCCTAGTCTCCCTTATTTATACCCCTTTTTAAAACATGCGATAGCAACTTTCTCCATCTTTAAAACCAAACACAGCCGAACCCTAGGCAAGCACGCAACAACCCATCAGCCGCCTTTTCTCCTTCTTCCTCTCGTCACTGGCGACATCTCCGACCACCCCAGGCATCGGCCACCTCCTCCCTTCTCTTCCTCTCTCCCCTTTCATCTTTCTATCCCCTAAAAACACCAAGAAAAACCCCCCAGGCCGAAATTTGACAACATCAACACCCTGTCTTTCCAGTCGTCGGCCACCCCTCTCCGGCGACCTTCGACCACCCAATCTACCTCCATCTGACTCCCCTCAAGTCCCTCTATCACCTGCAATCCTCCTCCCTCTCATCTCTCATCTCTCTCTCCTCGAAATCCCCTTGAAACTCAGCCTTAGCGGCTGTTTTTGATAGATCTGCGCCCTGCCGTTCGACGCCAGTGCCCAGCCACCTTCGGCCACCTCCGACGACCACTCCACCACCATCAGACCCCCCTAGACCCCCTTTACCTACTGCAAGTCTCCTTTGACCCCTCTGGTTGCCGCTTTTCTGCTGAGACACAAAACAGCGACCCAGTATCGCAAATCTATCCTTCCGCCTTCTCACGGCCGCCCACCGCTGTGCGCAGCTGCCGTCAGCCACCCACCTGGTCGTGCAACCCCCCATCGACCTCCTTCAATCCTCGAAAGACCCCTTTGCTCCTAGGAGTTCATGCGTAGCGCCGATCTCGCGTGTTTTCCCTGACGTTGCCGCCGCCGTGTAGATCCGTTGCGCTACCCGCAACAGGAGAGATCTCGACGCTTGCTCGCTGTTATCGCCTCCATCTTGTTGTCCGTACATGTCTCGCTATGATACCCGTGGCCGAGACGTTGTCGACGACGCTGATCGAATGTCCACTCTACGATCAAACGCCGAAGAGGTTATCCCCCCAACGTGTAGTAAGAACTCACACTGTAGCGAATCAAAAACCTAATCTAAAAATCGTCAACAATAATTAAATTTCATTTCTGCTCCTTTAAAACGTTGCTAAATCTTAGACATCGACGAAAGGACTTGAGTATCTGTGCACATAGGATAGATCGTCGATTAAGCTGAACTAAAACAAAAACGTGACTTTGACTGCTAGGATAGCCCTGTTGAACCTAGAAATGAACTCTAATAGGAATGATGAAAAATGCGTCCTGACATCGTCGTTGACTCGTTTCAGATAGACCCTCGTCGACGTGCCGCTTCGACGAGACACTCCGGACAGACGACCCACTCGCCATTGCAGGCAAGTGTGCCCACTTGTACAGTTTCGGCCACGTTTAGGCATTTGAAAACCTTAAACTGTTAAAATACAAGCAAGAGAACCAGACGTGAAATGATAACGTCTGAGACACCCCACGACAGCCATACTTGACGATGAAGTATTGGCACAACAACAACTGACACCCTATGTTTTTATCTGTGTGTGCGTGCTTGTGGACACCCTAGAACAACAGCTCAACTCAGCTCTCTCTTAACTTGTCATGTCATGTCATTCATGTTTGAATCGTGTAGAACAACCTTGCATTCACCTAGCAGGGTGCGTGGTCCTCGTACAATCTAGTATTTTCTTGTTTTGAGCACTCGGGGTGGAGGTAGGTTGAGCGTTCCCTCGGCTTGGAGGGTTTGGCCACCCACAAACCGAAAGGCGTGAATCTCTCTTGTAACCCTCAGTCTTGTCTTGTCTCGAGTCGTGTACTAGGTTGAGCATTCCCTCGGTACAGGCCGAAAGGCGTGAACCTTAGTGACACACTTCTTTTCTTGTCTTGTCCCGTGTACTTGGGTTGAGCATTCCCTCGGTACAGACCGAAAGGCGTGTACCTTAGTGACACGCATTCTTTTCTTTTCTTGTCCCGTGTACTTGGGTTGAGTGTTCCCTCGGTATAGACCAAAAGGCATGAACCTTCGTGACACTCGCTTTACTTCTCGTCTTGTCTCGTCTAGTCCAGCCTTGTAGCTGATAGCACACACTACGACTATTGCTTGTACCGTTTACTTTCAGTGTTGTCTTACTTTTGCTCTTGTTTAGATAGGTCATGTTGTTGCATCGTTAAAATGTAAAGAACCAGTAAAATGTTGTCTTTAAATATTATTATACACCTTTCTGTGGAGTCGTCTCACCTTTACTTGCAGACTCTGCCTGACGTACAACGACTTTCTCTTGGTGTTTGTACGTCAGGTACCGAGCCAGAACTAGTTGACTCGGAGCCGGTGCCAGAGGACGTGGAGCAGGAGTTCGTTGCTGACCAGGAGTACGATCCAGATGAGGATCAGACTTAGAGGTTCTCAGTTGCTGATTTCAGAGGTTTCGGCTTTCTAGTTTGGGTGTGTAGCACCGCTTTTCCTTTTTGTCTAGGTTGGGTGCGTCGCACCATTAGTTTCCTTTTTCTGTAGTTGTAGCCATGCTGGGCATTCTTTTTAGACTTGTACTTCTGGATATTCCATATTAATAAAATGAATGCATCTTTCTCTTTCGTACTTTTGTTGTTTCGAAATTTTAATCTGCAATGACCTGTTTATCTCTGGAGTACCTCACAGACGCTTATTGGGTCTGAGTTTCACAGCGCCGACCCATGCGGACCTTCGTCACGTTCTCGTTCCCTTCGTTTTGGAAAGCGGGGTGTGACAAGAGTCTATTATGAGGATTGCTATGATTCGATCGATTGGCGATAGGGACCGATGCATGAAGCTGATTGGCTACTCCATCCTCTAGCGGAGCATTTCCCTCACCCAATTTGGGAGAAGGCATGGGAGAGGCGGGGTCCATAGGCACAATAGTGTCTGGACCATCCACCACATTGGCACTATCACTAGCATATTCCCATGTTACAAATTCCACCAGCCCCGAACATTGGACACTCCACTCACCCACAACATACAGCTCGCCATCCCCCAACATACATTTGCCCTCAAGAGTCTTACAAACTTCACTCCCCTTACCAGCAGAAACCAACACTTTAGGCCATGCCTTACATATTCCCCCAAGGCCCAGATATGATCCACTCCCCTCTTCAGCAGAAGCCCACTCCTTAGCCCCCTCAATGCACTCTCCCCCAAGTCCCATGACATAATTCCCCTTACAAGGCCCGCGCCATTCGCAACTCAGGCCTACAATATAATTCGTAGCCTCAACACCCCCCTTACATGGCCCATGCCCCACAACATTCCCACCCCCCATACATGGCCCAAAGCCAACATCATTCGTAACATTAGGCCCCACCACTCAACATGGCCACCGGCCCGGCCCAGCCCGGCTCGAAGCCCGCCGGGCTTGGCCGGGCCACGGGCCGGCCCGGCCTGGCCCGGGGGGAGGAAACTGTTGGATCTGGATCGTAGCCTAGAGGGGGGGGTGAATAGGCTAATAAAAATATTCGTGCAACCCACGAACAATCCCACGCAGTTATAGACACAGACAGGGCAATAAAATAGCAATCACAGAATACGCACAGATATACCCTGGTTCGGTCGTCCCCATGACCTACTCCAGCCCCCGAAAGCAAATACTAGATAGATATGTAATCCTGTACAGCTACAATGAGTCAAGATCCCAAATCTACTCTCACCTAGCTCGTACGCACACCACGTGCTCTACACTATCAATCTAGTCAGATGCTCTCCCTCCGTGATGACTCCCAAGTCGTCAGGTCCCCAAAAGTAACACAAAAGGTAAAATTTCCCCTACGGAGATCGCTACACCAATACAAAGATAAATAAATAGAGTTTTAGAAATGCTCAGTAATGGGTGTCGTCTCTGTCGTTCAGCGCGTGGTCAGATCAATCTGACAAGTAGTAGTCGCGTCACAGCAACTCAAGTTGTGTTAATGAACTTTCTCCCTCAATGTTGCGACCTTGCACTTGGAAGATGTTTCGGCTTTGCTCTTGGAAGATGTTGTGGATTTGCAATGACAAATGACACTAGCCCCTTGAAAGATGTTGCATCCTCACTAATCTTTTCCAATATCCTGGCACTTGCTTAATCTTTTCTTAGGTCCACAATTTCGGCTGATCTTTAATATTGTGCCTCTTGATGATTGGTTAACAAAAGTTGTATAGCTTTTCTTTGCAAGAAGCTGAGGATTACGGCACTGCACAAAAGAAAGCAAACTCAGTTACTTTAATAAAAAAGGACAGACCTTACCTGTATTCATATGAGCCGTCCTCCACTGATTTTGTTTTGCTGAGATCTTCTCAAAGTTTTAACCAGTGCATAAGAATTCGGCCAATTCGGCAAGTGGACAAAAAATTGTTGCAACTAAAATAGAGGGGCAAAAGATAGACTTCGGCCTTAGGGAAATTTTTATTGGTTCTCTCTTTTTGGCCGTCGGGTTACCCAAGTGCAAAAATTGTTGATGCAGCTAACCCTAAAAAACTTAAAATTGATTTTCAAATGCACCCACAAAGAAATGGCCTTTAAAAAACAATTTTTGTGCGTCTGTAGGCTTCTCAAGCAAAAAAAAAGTTATGGAAATAAAAAACTTTGTGTTGCCTTGGGACCTGTTGCTTGGAGAGACAATTTGTGGAGCCTTGGAACTTGATGTGCTTCTTGAATTTTTCATAGGAGAAGGCCGGCCTCTTGTTGCTTGGCTTTTGTGCATATAATTGCAGCAAGGACCTTTGATTGATTGCACTTAACTTTGAAACAATGAAATCAAAATGAAAATGTTGAAAGACTTTTGGAAATTTTAGTAGTGGAGGATTTCGGCCTGTGCGTCAAAACAATCAAAACAAAAGGCTACCAAACAAAAACCTGCAGCTTGCTCCTCTAGGAATTTGCGGCTCTGAAAATTTACGGCTGCTATAAACGAAGTTTTTTTATTTATTATCTTTGCCGTGAGAAACCCCCCATCATCCAGCCTTTTTATAAAGAGTACGTGCTTTGTTGTTTTACCAAAAAACCCTTCTACTTAGCCCATAACGATTTGGTTTCCTGAGAAAAGAAAAACTTCAATTAGCTTAATGCAACTCAAATAAGAGTTTGCATCAAATAAGTGTATTAAGATAGAGTATCCCCTTTAAGCATTGCACATTCACCAACTCCTTCCGTGAATTAATCGCACGTTCGCCGTTCCTGAAACACTTAACACACACGTTAAAAACTTTCACACACGTTTGTTATCATCAAACACGAAGTTCATAGATCGTTGCTCCCAACAGAAACCCCCCAGGTCCGGCCCGCGGTCCGCGGCCCGGCGGGCTGCGGGCCAAGCGGGCCGGGCCCGGGCCGGCCCGGTTTGTAAGTATAAAAAAATAAAAAATAAAATTTTTTTTTAAAAATCTGTAAAAATTATATTAACTCATTATAAATTTTTTTAAGAGTAGTAAAATATTTTAAATGTCTTATATATTTTTTTAAAAATTTAAATACTTGTTATCTAATGATTTCTTATTTGGAACAGATTTTTTATTACTTATAATTTGTTCTAAAGAAGTAAAAATAAGTATAGAATAATTTTAAAATTTTAAAAAATTTGGAGTGACCTATATAAAATATTTTACAAAGTTTAAAAAAATTTAAATTTACTTATATTATTTATAAAACTAAGTTAAATATTTTAGCCTGAAATTCACGAAGGTCCCGGGTTGAACCTTTAAATTTCATTAATTAAAATTTTTTTGAGGGGGGGACTTACATTGGCCAGCCTTACCCCTCGTACAATGGCCAACACATAGGACTTCTACAAGCTAATACAAGATAGAAAATAACAATACATGAAAAAAAAAGAAATTCATTCATCGTCAGTCGCTTCGTCCTCAGAATCTTCTGAAAGGTCCTTTTTATCTTGTGTGCAGTCTTCAGCATGAAACCAGTCCTTTGCACATACCGCCGCTTCAACTACATCTTCTTTAAGCCTTGATCTCCTGTCACTCAGAACCCTGCCACTTGCACTAAAAGCAGACTCGGACGCAACAGTAGAAATAGGGATTGATAACAGATCACGAGCCATAATGGTAAGAATTGGAAACCTAGGTTCATACATTTTCCACCAGCCCAGAATGTCAAAATTTGGATCATCCAATTCTTCCTTAGTGAAATGATAACTAATTTCTAAATACTTGGATAATTCATTAGACGAACCTTCTGAAGCTACGGTTTTTTGTTTTTTCTTCCCCAAAATCTGCCTTAGTTTGCATGTAATATTAGAACTAGCAGGAACAGAAGAAGTGCTTGATGAAGTTCCATATCTAGCCTCATAAGTCGCATATAGAGCTCTTAAGCTAGTTTTAAAATACATTATATGATCTTCAACTTCAAATTGCATGTTTTCATAAAAGGTTTGTAATAATCCAGCTACTAAATCCTCTTTAAATCTTGGATCAAAAACCTTAGCTATTGAATAAAGCAAAGGAACAGGCTTCCAATATTTTGCTAGCTTAGTATCCATTTCTTCGATCATTGGTTGAAGAATAAGTGGTGTCCGTAGTGCCTCTATACCTAGCTAAAGTGTCTGAAATTATAACCAATTGACCAAGGCCTAAAATGGATGTTGAGTAATACATACCCGAAAATTTGTTTGTAGCATAATAAAAACCCTCAAAAAAATCGCATAGCTGCTCAATTGTTTTCCACTCTAAATCAGTAAGGTTGAAATCCGTCTCATACGGAATGTGTGTACTAGCAAAATAACTAAGCTGCATCTTGTTTTTAAGCAAGCAACGCATCATAAGATACGTTGAGTTCCACCTATGTGGAACGCTATATGTAAACTTCCGGTAAGGAAGTTGGCAATTTCTACATACTTCTCTGTATAAACTTCTCTTATTGGTAGAAGAATGTATGTATAACATAAGGTTCCTACCCTTTTCTACCCAATCAGCAGCAAATTTAAGCCCATCCTGTACTATCAAGTTCAAGATGTGACAAGCACATCGCTGATGAAATAAAAGATCGTCCAAATCAGGGTTCATGTGTCTTTTTAAAAAGGATATCGCAGTTGTATTGTTAGATGCATTATCAAGTGTAAATGAAATGATTTTATCAGAAATGACATACTCACGAATAACAGGCATAATCACATTAGCAATAACAACACCAGTATGACCAAAAGCTAACACTTTAAAACCGATAATCATCTTATGAATAGTATAGTCGTTGTCTACATAATGTGCCGTAACACATATGTAGGATAACCCCCATTTTGTTGTCCATATGTCAGATGTTAAAGCTATCCTAGATGTTAAGGCCGCAAAAGTTTGAATCATTTTAGCTTTGCCAGCTTCAAAAGCTACCATAACATCTCTTCTAAGTGTGTTTCTAGGCACCTTTTTAAATGCAGGGTTCAGTGCTACTTGGTTAAAATGTACTACTGAGGAGCTTTTCCCATAACTTAAAGGTAATTCTTGGCATAGAACTAGTCTAGCCATCTCCTTTCGCATTATTTCAGAAGAATACGAAAAAGCAGACAAAGAGCTAGAATTAGCGGTTAAGTTTAACGTTGTTTGTCTAGCCTCTCTTTTTTATGTGCTTCTGTGTGTCTTTTCAGATGTGTTGTGCCATCTTTGGCTGCGCAATTGAAATCTGATCTACAGATTTTGCAAAAAGCCCTAAGTCCTTTTCCAGGCACTGTTTCTAGTGAATAGTTACCCCAAACAACAGATTTCTGTTTTCTGCTTTGGGTTGCTTGTGAAGCAGTGGGGCCAGCAGTAGTAGAAGGGGTGGAAGTGTGTGCAGAAGCAGAAAATCCTTGTGTACCCACTATGGGGCTATTACTATCGTTCCATTCTTGTTGTTCATTTGGAGTCATTTCCGGAAAGTCCGGTGTTTCAATAGGGTTGTTCAGCAAATTTTGAAAAAAACCATATTCTTCAATGTTAAAATTAGCGGTAACAGATCTACGTGGGTTGTTTGATCCGGCCATTATGCTAATTTAATAATAAACAGAACCTGATTGTAGATAGAGCCGCAGTGAGGTCGCAGTCTAGCAGCTGATCGGATCCCTGAGTCGGTTGCAGGAGACAGAGCTTGAAAGTTGAGATGCGGAAGTTTAGATGTAGCAGCCGTATCTTGAGAGCGCCGTAAGATGAGAGCAATAGCTTGAGAATATAGAGAAATTTGAGAGTAGAGAATTTTAGATTTGTGAAGATATTGGTATGAATGGGTGGGGTATTTATAGGATTTCTTAAGCCCAAAAAGACCAAAATAACCCTCCAATATGACCGTTTTATGGCTGTTAGGGCTGTTTTTTGGTCATTTTGGTCAAAATTGACCAAAATACCCCCCAATTTAGCTGTTTATAGCTGTTGGGGGGGTATTTTGGTCAAAATGACCAAAAAACCCCCCCTACAGCCATAATATGGCTGTTGGGCATGGGGGCGGGCTGGGCCTGGTCAACGGCCCGGCCCGAAACCTGGGTTGGTGCCTCGTCTCAAATGATGTGAGAACTACTCCCAAGCGCAGGAGATCGTGCAAGTAATATCCTGGTGAGTCCAGGTATCAAATCCACGGGACAACTGACCTGTAAAACTACGAACATCAATCTGTAAAGAGTAATAATACGATGAGAACCAACCACCTATCAAACACAAAGATATAGGATCAAGAGTTTCCAATAGCAAAAGAAAATCTTACGATATTTACGGTGACTTCGGAAGGGATAAGAGTATGGGGAGTATGTGTTGGGTTTGATTTCGTTAGGGTGTGTGCAACCAATGATTATCAACACCTTTTCTATAACTCAACGTTTCGTCCGATCAGGGCACGAGAACGTCAGAAAGTATGGCGTTCAAGTATATAAAAGCATGCCAAAGAATTAATCACGTGCAAATAGGGCGAAAAGATATAGAAATCAATGAATACGACACCCTAACTACGTCAAAACCAACACATATGAAGTGGATGTGCTACAGTTGTGAGTTCATTAGGAGTTAATAATAGCTGAAATATCATGTCTTTCATATAACTCAACGCTTCACCCGGTCAAGGCGTGAAGACGTCGGAAGATGAATCGATAAAAACTAGTCAAAATAGCCGTATACGTATCACTAGCAACATTGATTTCATTAGACGATAAACGCAACAATAAGTTTAGATTAGTGAACATGAGTTGGCTAGCTTTGTCAGGGCCTAGCCATATGGGATGTAAACAATATCGACAATAAGCAAATACCCAACAAATACGTTGTAGAAATCAATGTTACGAGCAATTTTGACATGATAATAGGGCTAAAGACATGAAATTTAGCGACTACATACTCCTAATTACTTCACAACCATAGCACAAAGAGCTTAGCCACGCATGGTGCAAAAACAATCAGATTTGATAGCCAAATACATCGTTATAATAGCCAAATACAATGAAATACACCAAATACGGGGTATAAGTTCAAGAAATTATCACCAAATCTCCACTTTAGAGCCCAAAACTCCTCTAGAACAGGAAGAACAGCCTCTGGAATTTTTCAGAATTTTTTCCTTGGGGGAATACGGCTCCTAGAGCCCCCAAATACGCCAGAATACGCCCCAAAACCCTAGAATACGCTTAAATAATAAGCATTGCGGGTTTGGGGCGCTTAACGGGTTCAAACCCGTACCCATTTGCCTTAAAACCAAACCCAATAACCGCTCGAAATCTTGGCCGTTGATGTCATGCGGGATCTAACAAGCGAGCGCCGCGTGTGCTCCAAAATTCGCACGCGCCCGCCCCGCTTCCGCATCCGACTCAAACTCGGAGTTTAATCGAGGCCGTCCGATCGTGGATCGACGATCCTCATAGCGCCGCGTCGCCCGCTTTCTTCGTCGCTTCTGGACGCCGTTGGATGAAGATCGAGCGGCCATCGTGATGCCACGTCGACGCTTCGAGGCGTTGCGCTGAGAGTTCGAGCGGGATAAATTTCGACCGTTCGATCGAAATTGAACGGCCGAAGAATTTACGCGTCGCCCCGTTGATTTGTGCCGTTCGATTGAGCGGGAGTCACTGGGATCGCGCCGCGTGGCGCGCCAAGATTCGTGCGCAATTAATTATTTTCCAATAAATGGTATTCTGCATTCAAAAATTCACCATAATTAGCACAGATCTCAGAAAAATACAAATAAATAGTCGTTGGAATCGTGAGATCGAGACGATACTAGGAAAAATATAAAAAGTGCAAAAATACTCCATTAATTGCTGTTTTGTGCTCAAACAAGGTGAATTCTCTAATAAATAATGATGTACAAAATACGCACATATTAGAGAGCAATTAAGCATTATATAGGCACATCATAGGACTAATTAGGGGGTTAAATATGCAATATTCAACCCGAATCACACCCCCCAACTAGCGTTTTGCTAGTCTCTAGCAAAAAGAGCGATAAATACGGATGAGTAATAAAACAATAAGTTCTTTCAAATTGCTCAAGACATGGCTCAATAATACGCATTCCAACATGATCTTGACCATCAATATACACATCCATGAACAAAATCAATCACATGATATTTTTTCTAATTTAGTATGAATAAATAACATACATGCATCGTTTTGCTCAAGCGAAAGTATAACACGTCGTTTTTCTCTAGTTTTCTTGTTTCCAAGGAATTGGCCTATCAAAATAATCATTCAAGATATGGGTATTGAAGTTGCTTAGTATATTCACCATTTCTTTTCTTTTATTAGTTCTGCGTAACGCGCATCAAGCAACATTCGCAAAAAAATGTATGAGTGAGTTTCCTGTCAATGGCTCCCAAATCAGACGATAATAGGGCATTAGGCCAAAAAGGACCCCTCGGACTGTACTACTCGAGCCAACCAAGTTATGTATTAGTGACATACTTATTCATTCATTTTTCTTCATTTTTCTTTCATTTTTCCTCTTTTTTTCATAAGCAACTCAATACCCATTATTTTTTTGAACAAAGCATTAATAACCAAGGCCAAATTCCTCTTCAACTTGAAGACTTGTCAAAAAAATCGTGTATACTCAAGATTTTTCATCACCTTTAGCATGCATGAAATAAATTCAAACTATTTCGAGATATTAATCATGGAAACCCAAAATTTTTCATGAATAGCATATTAACGGTAATTCATGAAGCAAAAAAATTAATTCAAGCCATAAACAATTTTTTGAACTCAGTTAACGCATAATCACCCGCATTTGAGGAATACGAAGGAGTTTAGAATGGTGAGATTGGTGGTTCATTCATTCCTTATGCCATGCTTTTGAAAAAAAAAATCCTAAGGTCTCATACACACCCCCCAACTAAAGATGGACATTGTCCTCAATGTCGAAAGGGGTACGAGTTTATTCAAGCAATCATCCTAGAAAGCAAATAAAATTCTACGCTACTGGAAAGAACACACCGTGTTCAAATAGCGGATCCTGAATCTTTAATGGTGGAGGAAGTTGTTCAATTTGTTCCTTGCGCTCCTCGGCGAGTATACTTCCTCCAAAGGCTAAATTGGACTCCAGCAACGTAACTCCCAGCATCTCTATAATTTGGTCACCTGTATCCTGCAAGAGATGAGTCACGTCAATCCAATTTATTTTAAAATTCTTCGCCATAGACACATTCCAAATATAGTCATCAAAATAGGTGAAGTAAAATAGAGCATGGTGATGACAACTCCCTGAAAAATGTGCACTACGCTCGGTATGATGCTCAGTCAATGTGGAGAGGGGTAAATGATTTTGGGAAAAAACTGGGGAATGGAATGGTTCGGGCTCAATAGTGACAATCTTCGAACTCATGTCCCTAGTCGTCTCCCCCTCATGTTCATCCAAAATTGCTCGCTCATCCTCTACTTTGCACACACTTCCTGCCATGTCAATATTTTCATTCGTGACTTCATCGTGGCATGGCTCGCTCGGTATACCTGCAATAGAAGATAAACTCACATTAGATTCTGGAAATTTAGTTTCAAAAGCATTACTTTCTTCTAAGCAAGTGGCATTCAAAGTAAGATTTTCAATGGATTTCTGAATCTGCCGACTCCGAGCAAGGAAGTTCTCTTGGAATTGATGGGACGTGGCCTCATGTGTCTGAATAAGCAGTTGAACTTCCTCTTTCAAGTGTTGCAAAGGTACGTCTACGCTTTGCTCTCCTTGGTCAAGGCTTGAAGGCTCCGTTGAATCGCACTCTGAAGTCTCTTTCATGATTTCTTCGTTCTCTTGTAAAGACTCCATGTACTTCCACGCCTCTGTCGGCGTCATGGCTCCCAAGAATTCCTGCAGCTGTGGTCGTAGTCCACCTAGGAAGGACTCCATAAGCTCTTTCTTTGTATACCCATGCTGCGGATAGCTCGATATTATGTCTGTGAACCTCCTCCAGGCCTGAAAGAAAGTTTCACAATCAGTCTGATTAAAACTAACAATCTTGAGCTTCTCCATCCTATGTTTGTGTGCCTTATCATATTCTGCATCATACAAATTGTTCGTGCAATAGAATTTCATGTATTCCATATACTCCATTTTTTTTAAAGAGAAGACCAAAAAATAATTAAAAAAATCCTAGACTATAAGATGGAAGGATCTCACCGAATGTTCCTCCAAACGAACTGAAATCGTAGATCGCAAGTACTGTTGTCCCCGGCAACGGCGCCAAAAACTTGCCTCGTCTCAAATGATGTGAGAACTACTCCCAAGCGCAGGAGATCGTGCAAGTAATATCCTGGTGAGTCCAGGTATCGAATCCACGGGACAACTGACCTGCAAAACTACGAACGTCAATCTGTAAAGAGTACTAATACGATGAGAACCAACCACCTATCAAACACAAAGATATAGGATCAAGAGTTTCCAATAGCAAAAGAAAATCTTGCGATATTTACGGTGACTTCGGAAGGGATACAAGTATGGTGAGTATGTGTTGGGTTTGATTTTGTTAGGGTGTGTGCAACCAATGATTATCAACACCTTTTCTATAACTCAATGTTTCATCCGGTCAGGACACGAGAACGTCGGAAAGTATGGCGTTCAAGTATATAAAAGCGTGCCAAAGAATTAATCACGTGCAAATAGGGCAAAAAGATATAGAAATCAATGAATACGACACCCTAACTACGTCAACACCAACACATATGAAGTGGATGTGCTACGGTTATGAGTTCATTAGGAGTTAATAATCGCTAAAATATCATGTCTTTCATATAACTCAACGTTTCACCCGGTCAAGGCGTGAAGACGTCGGAAGATGAATCGATAAAAACTAGTCAAAATAGCCGTATACGTATCACTAGCAACATTGATTTCATTAAACGATAAACACAACAATAAGTTTAGATTAGTGAACATGAGTTGGCTAGCCTTGTCAGGGCCTAGCCATATGGGATGTAAACAACATCGACAATAAGCAAATACCCAACAAATACGTTGTAGAAATCAATGTTACGAGCAATTTTGACATGATAATAGGGCTAAAGACATGAAATTTAGCGACTACATACTCCTAATTACTTCACAACCATAGCACAAAGAGCTTAGCCACGCATGGTGCAAAAACAATCAGATTTGATAGCCAAATACATCGTTATAATAGCCAAATACAATGAAATACACCAAATACGGGGTATAAGTTCAAGAAATTATCACCAAATCTCCACTTTAGAGCCCAAAACTCCTCTAGAACAGGAAGAACAGCCTCTAGAATTTTTCAGAATTTTTTCCTTGGGGGAATACGGCTCCTAGAGCCCCTAAATACGCCAGAATACGCCCCAAAACCCTAGAATACGCTTAAATAATAAGCATTGCGGGTTTGGGGCGCTTAACGGGTTCAAACCCGTACCCATTTGCCTTAAAACCAAATCCAATAACCGCTCGAAATCTTGGCCGTTGATGTCATGCAGGATCTAACAAGCGAGCGCCGCGTGTGCTCCAAAATTCGCACGCGCCCGCCCCGCTTCCGCATCCGACTCAAACTCGGAGTTTAATCGAGGCCGTCCGATCGTGGATCGACGATCCTCATAGCGCCGCGTCGCCCGCTTTCTTCGTCGCTTCTGGGCGCCGTTGGATGAAGATCGAGCGGCCATCGTGATGCCACGTCGACGCTTCGAGGCGCTGCGCTGAGAGTTCGAGCGGGCTAAATTTCGACCGTTCGATCGAAATCGAACGGCCGAAGAATTTACGCGTCGCCCCATTGATTTGTGCCGTTCGATTGAGCGGGAACTGGGATCGTACCGCGTGGCGCGCCAAGATTCGTGCGCAATTAATTATTTTCCAATAAATGGTATTCTGCATTCAAAAATTCACCATAATTAGCATAGATCTCAGAAAAATACAAATAAATAGTCGTTAGAATTGTGAGATCGAGACGATGCTAGGAAAAATATAAAAAGTGCAGAAATACTTCATTAATTGCTGTTTTGTGCTCAAACAAGGTGAATTCTCTAATAAATAATGATGTACAAAATACGCACATATTAGAGAGCAATTAAGCATTATATAGGCACATCATAGGACTAATTAGGGGGTTAAATATGCAATATTCAACCCGAATCAGCCGGGCGGGTCGGGCTTCGGGCCGGCGGGCCATTTGGCCACCTTGACCCACCACTACAGATCCCTCCCTATATAGCGTCGGCAACTCAGCAGTTCCAACGGCCCCATCCCTTTTACTCCGCTGCTCCACATCGCCCACTCCATCTTCAAACACCACCCCCTTACACTGTTCAACCATCGACCCCAGCACTCCTACAGACTCTAGATACAATATAGCTCGCTCAACATAGCCAGTCCACCCTTTTACAATATTACTCGAGCCCATTCCCCCCTTGGATGCAGCCAAGTCCCTACAAATCTCAACTCAACACCATCAACTGGGAATGCAACGTTACAATTCCTCAAGTTACAACCAAAATTGCTAGAAGACTCACATTCCCCTATTGTAGTGTTCACTCCAACTTGGCTCGAATTTGCCATAGAGGGAGCCCCAGGATGGCCGTCATCCTCCCCCTCGTCAAGAAAACTCCCCCCTCGCTTCTGCTTCCCATCAGCCGAGGGACTCTACACTATGGAGTGCCCGAAGCATTCACACACATAGCATCTCAGTGGCTCCCCCTCATACAGAACCTCGACCTTGAACATGGTGCCATCATCAAGCAATACATTCACCAATCTAACCAGATCAGAGCTAGCATTGACTTCCACCAAGCATCGAGCATATGCTAGCCGCTCAAGGGAGGTAGTGGCTCGATCAAGACAGATGGGGATGCCGATGATGCTTGTGATGATATTGAGAATCTTTAGCGACCACATATGGAGCGGAAGATTGGGCAATCGAATCCAGACCGACGCCCAGTGAGAGAGTCACGATCGAAGCCCAGTCGAGCGCTCCACCTCTGCAGCACCACCAACCGCCCATCGAACAACCAGGGACCACCGTAGAGCACCTTGTCACAGTCTTCCTTACTTCCAAACTTAAAGAAAAAGAATCCATTCTCTCGAGAATAGATCTGTAAGCTTAGCTTCGGCCTCCAGCTACGATTAGCCCAAGCACTAATCTGACCGAAGTAGGGAATGTCTCCAAGTACGTATCCCACAAGTTTATTACTCCTGCTCTCAGCTGCCTCCCCAAGCAGCACATCTGATACCTTCTCCAAGGGTCCAAGATCTGGAACTAAGACAGGTTGCACTGACTCCATCTCCAACACCACAGCCACTCTCTGCCGATTGGTGTAGACATCAAGCCACGAGACTTTGATATCATCTGGATTGATCTTGATCGAAGATGAAGGACGAAGCGCTCTCCTATCCGCTCCTTTCTGAACACCAGGACCTGCTCCCGATTCAGCTTTGAAGGATGAGCTCGCAAATCTCACCGATCTGCCCCTCCCAACATCCATCCCCATTGATTTCTTACCTCCGACTTTTACCCAGCCCTCAGATTTATCACCACCAGATCTGACTCTTGAGCTCGAACTAGAGCCATTTTCGACCGAGGAAGAATTACGAACTTGTTGAACAGCCATCAAGCTCGATAGCAAATTCAAGGTCAAGAAAAAGAACTAGATCAAGATCAACGAAGAGATCAGGGTCCAGACGATATCAAGATCAAGAACTCATCGAAACAACAAACCAAACCAGATGCGAGATCAAGAATCCCTCAATCGAGGAACTAGATCGGAATAAACAACTAGTTCAAGACGAAGATCAAGATGTGGATCAAGATAGCCGACGGGAACAAGAACAAGTTCCAGTCGAATCGCCAATTCGACAGCCAAAATGATCTCGCGAGATCAGAACACACAACGATGAGGAACACGAAGCAACCATTGAAGATCGCTGGAGCCGCTCGAGGACGATGATCGCCGACCTCGAGTGGCGAAAACTCCAAATCACTAAGAGCTTCTCACTCTAGAACTTCTAAAGAGAGAGACGACCACTCAATATATCCCATATTATATGTGTGTGTGTATAGTATGTATGTATGTATGTATGTATGTGTGTGTATATATATATATGTATATATAGTATGTATGTATATCTATTATACTTTTGATAACTTTTTTTGAATCTTTGTAATACATGGCACCCATAATATGACTGTATATATATAGTATGTATGTATATCTATTATACTTTTGATGACTTTTTTTAAGTCTTTGTAATACATGGCACCCATAAGATGACTAGGACAAACTTTGTTAATGACTATGACAAATCTTCAAGCCATTTATGCTGACTAGGACAAGGTTAAAAGAATGGGTTGAATTGTATTTGGGGGGAATGATTTGAATCATTGGGGGGAAACTATATGGGGGAAATTATACTAATTTGAAATTTGAGTGGAAATTCTGAATTTTGTGGCACCCATTTGTCCTACTAGGACAAAGTGCAAGTGAGAGTTGTGGGCCCAATAGGGTATGGGTGAGTGGTTTGTGGGTGGAGTTGGGAGTTTTGGTGGAAGCCCAAACAAAAGCCCACAACATTCTTCTTATTTGCAAGCTTTTCATTACTTTTTCATAAAACCCAAAGGCCCCCTCAACTTTCCCCCATTTACGAGTTTGCCATCGCTCTTTTTCCACTTTGCAACCCATGTTTTTGTGGGCTTTAGTCCCTGCTTTTGCTCCCCTACGAAGACTGACCCAGGGTTTCTTTTCACCGTCAGTATTACACCCAGAAGACGACTGTCCCCGTCATTCTTGCACCCGGGAGACGACTATCCCCGTCGGTATTTTGCCCCTGAGCCAGCTGTCCCCGTCGGTTTCGAACCCAGGAGACGACCCCGTCATTCTTGCACCCGGGAGACGACTATCCCCATCGGTATTTTGCCCCTGAGCCAGCTGTCCCCGTCGGTTTCGAACCCAGGAGACGACCTTCGTTATGCCCTCTGGGCACATGCATTTTCTAGTGTGTGTGTGTGTGTGTGTGTAATATGGAGGTGTGCTGACCGCACATGATCCGTTTTCCTGTTCTGCCAGCACTTTGGGTCCCAAAAAAGTATTTGTTTTGAAATATTTTTTTCAATGTGTTCTACAACTTGTTGGCTACCTTCTCACCAATTTTCAACTCAATCCAACACCATTTGAGCCTCCATCCATGCGTTTCAAAAAGATTGCGTCGCCAGTTTTAGAATTTGAGCTATCTTTTTGAAACACAAGGATGTAAGCTTAAATGGTGTTGGAATGACTTGAAAATTGGTGGTGAGGTAGCCAACAAGTTGTAGAACACATTGAAATTTTTTCAGAAAAAATACTTTTTGGACCCTAAATCTCTGACAACGCAGAAAATTTTCATGTGCTGTCAGCACACCTCCATATTCTTATATATATATACTAGTCATAACACGTGCCCACGGGCACGGTTCATTTAAGATTTTTCATCACGAAATCTTTGTTCCATTAAAAATTATTTCCACAGCCAAAATTTAAAAGAACAACAAATCGTAAAAATATTTAGCGGCACGGACGAACTCGACATAGGCGCCTTCAATGCGAAACAACGGATTCGGCGCAGGCGCCTTCGACACCGAACAACAAATTCTACGTAGGCACCTTCGGCGTGGAACAAAAAATTAGCGTAAAAAACTTTAGTGTGCGCCTTTGGCACGTGCGCCTTCGGAACAACAAATAAGCGTTAAAAACTTTACTTTAGCGGTGCCTTCGGCGCATGCGCCTTCGAAACAACAAATAAGCGTTAAAAACTTTACTTTAGCGGCGCCTTCGGTGCGTACGCCTTCGAAACAACAAATAAGCGTTAAAAACTTTACTTTAGCGGCGCCTTCGGTGCGTACGCCTTCGAAACAACAAATAAGCGTTAAAAACTTTACTTTAGCGGCGCCTTCGGTGCGTATGCCTTCGAAACAACAAATAAGCGTTAAAAACTTTACTTTAGCGGCGCCTTCAGCGTGGGTGCCTTCGGCGCGAGCGTCTTTGGAACAACAAATAAGCGTTAAAAACTTTACTTTCGCGGGCGCTTTCGGCGTGGACACCTTTGGCGCGGGCGCCTTCGGTTATATCACCAGTATGATACAATAAAGATAGAATACCAGTAACAATTCTAATAAAATATCTCGCACATCTGATGACCTGTCATATTTTTTATACATGGTACATTATATCATTTTTATATGGGTTATGTCTGAGGAGGGAGAGAGAGGGGGGAGAGAGAGAGAAATGTCCGAGGGAGGGAGAGAAATGGTCATGTCTGATGAAATGCCCAAAAATAATAGCTTTTACACCCCCACATTAAATTCCATTAAATTCCACTCTTGAGCATATGTACAATAAGTACATGTGGCTCGAAGTTTCCATGTTCAGCCTAATTCAAATTTCAAACAAATTTAAATGATCAGGTTCAACGTTTTCCCCCAAAAGAGTTTCCCACAAAGCAAAGTTCCCCCCCAACAAATTTCACATGGACTGCAACCCAGTAGGCCCCTTTGTAGAAGAAGATACATTGAACCCATGAGAACAAATGTCTAAGAGGAGGGACATTTCATGCATACATTTTTGTGAAATATATTACATTTGTGATGGAGTTGATATGTATTTTCTGGGCTGAACATATATAGAAACATGAGTACTAAAGCCAACGCCGATGAAGGCTCCTTCTCATGCCGTTCCTCTTGCCATTGTTGAGGATTCTCAAGCTCTGCGTTGAATTTGAAGAAGTTGGTCTCAAATCCGAGACCGATTCCCAAAACGAAGGCATGTTGGCTAATTTCTTTGTGACGATGCCGAGCTCCACGATCTACCCTCTCTTTTCTTCTCCTTCTTGCTCTCATTTTTTTGAGAAAATTAATTTATTACATCAAAGTACAAAAAAATAAGGAAAAAAGGAGAGAAAATAATAAAAGAAAAGAATGGAAACTAATTAATTTGTCCATGATTCAGCTCTTTGCACAAACTAATGATTCAGCTCTTTGATCAGCAATTGACACACATTTAGTTCACACACACACAAACACATCCAGGTAGAAGCAAATTAAAAAGATCGATATAATGCAAGCATGAGCTCTCGACGTTGGGCACTTCTCGACGTTGGACTTCTTGCAGGCGGGAGTCTTTTCGGCCTTCACGGCTTCTCCTTGGACTTTGCCTTCAGCTTCTTGTCCTAGTCAGCCGATCGTCTCTCCCATAGCCCAAAAACCTCATCTTTTTTCTGTGGATCCAAAAACATATCAAACGGAAACAAAGTGGAAAAAAATAACTGATTTTTTAACCGCAAAAATGGATCTCAAATTCATTTGACAGTGATT
Source organism: Scilla litardierei (assembly GCA_030789695.1). Taxonomy (NCBI): domain Eukaryota; kingdom Viridiplantae; phylum Streptophyta; class Magnoliopsida; order Asparagales; family Asparagaceae; genus Scilla; species Scilla litardierei. Next base: position 368,539,973 of record CM061142.1, read on the forward strand.
TTTCTGTAAGTGGTGCGAACATTACCTGAGCCACCAAAGGGGGGATGTTGTTCAACGCACGAGGTTTGAACCTTGGCGCCAAGATCACCTGAGCCTGTGAGCCCTATCTGAGTAGAGCCCTGAATGGCCACCATGTGCTCCTCTCACTGCAGTATCCGCATCGGATACTGCAGAACTCTTGTCGGAACTCCGATTGCTCCGATCCCAATCGATCGCCCGCTTCATCCTCAATGTACCGACCCCTCGCCCTTACTCCCTCGTCATCGTCTTCGACGCGGCCAAGCTCTGATGGAGAAGCTCGGGTCCGAGCTGCTGGATGACGATGGAGAAGCTTCGAGATGATGGAATCTACTTGCTGATCTTCGACACTGCCAATGCCTCATCTGGATGCCCCCAACATCTGCCCTAAACATCCCCATCTCTCTTCCTCTCTCTCTGCATCGTTCTTCCCCTTTTATCTCTCTTCCTTTCTCTCTCCTGCAATTAAATGCATGTTGCTCTCTTGGGAAAGATCTCAGCAATCAAATGGCTGTTGCTATCCCCAAAAAAGCACATTGCTCTCCCCCAAAAGTAGACTTTCTTTCCCAAGTCAAATGGCAGGTTACGAAAAGAAATGGGACCCACAAAAACTCAAAAATACAAACCATTCATCTCAATTTTTAATCCCAACCGTTCATTATCCAAGATTAAATCCTGGCCCTCTTTCTATCAACCGGTTTGTCCTAGTCAGCTTGTCCTAGTCAGCCCTAGGATTCAAAAATCACAATCAAATGTATAATAGATGGAAAGTAAGTGTGTATATCATATATGTATGAACAAATGTACAAGGTTCGCTAATTCGACCGTTAGGAATGTAAGAAAAGTGGGAGATGCTGGGTAGTAGTCAACAAATACATGCAACACCAAGCGGATGTCCCACGAAACAAAAACATGTCCAGAAAAAGAAGGCCTCAAATCAGGCCCCAATTACTAAGGGCCAAATCGTCTGCAGAAGACAATGCAAACGCAAACACAAAGATTTTATCCTGATTCGGATCTCTACACTGGCGATCCTACTCCAGACCCGCCCTCCTAAACCGGAGCGGTGGAGTTCTACTAATGCTCCCTAAATCGGAAAACATAAGTACACTCTTCACGAGCTATAATTCCTAAACCAGGATAATCCCTAAACCGGGATATAGAGAGTAAATCTCCTAGTGGAGTAAATCCCCCACTATGTTCTCATAACACGTTGACCCCTCCCCTTTACTCCACTTTCGATGTGGGAATAAAGTTTTGGAGTTAATAATTCAAGTTAGTTTGTCTTTCATAAAGGCCAAACTTCCATGAATTTTAACTCTCCCACCGTTGAGCTTCACATTTGATACAACCTATCAAATCGAAGAGTGCTGATATCATCAAATCGGATGGTCCAGCTCTTTGATGCTTACTTTAACCCATAAATAGATTTTAAGCAATTTGTAAGCTTTTTTACTGCTCCCACTGACTTCGAAGCCCTCTGACTGGGTCATGTAAACATGTACAAAAAAAGAGGAGGATAGCGCGTCAATATCTAAGGAAATCAGAGCCAACAGGGACAACTTGGGGAGATGCCGCGAGTGGAAGACACGATTGTTCTGCTCCTTCCAGACATGTCACACAACAGCCGAGAGGACAAGCATGGATAGCCGCCCCATGATCTTTGTTTTCCCTTTTGCTCCAAACTTACGCTGCATGAGGTGCGCTTCAACATGAAGAGATTTAGAGCAATAGGGAAACCGAGCTTGAGCTTGTAGGAGGACCAGATGAAGTCACTATACTCGCAGCAAAAGAACAGGTGGCGGGCCGTTTTCTGGTGAGCATTGCAAAAGACATATGCAGAGGAAGTTAGTATGTATGTGTGCGCGTGTGTGCGTGTGTATATATCTATATTATAAAACAGGGATGTTATCATGGGTTATTGGATAAGATAAATTGGACAAGAGAGATTGGATAAGAGAATTGGACAAGAGAAATTGGACAAGAGAAATTGGATAAGTGATGAGATTTTGAGAGATAAGAGAAGAGTTGGGGAATTTTGCACATACAACCCTGGGTTTTACATTTTTGCCCCTGGACCGTCCTCACACACACCTACACTTTTTATTCTCCCCCTCCTGAACATTTTTTCCAATCCACGTGCACGTGTGCATGGGTTATTTGCTAGTGTGTGTATATATATATATATATATATGAGAATAATGTAGAAAAGGTGGCACCAGATCTAATAGATCAGGTGCTAAGACACATAAAATTGGAAAGTACAAGCCCCCCATACTTTCCATGTGGACCATATTTTTGTGTCTTGCACCTGATCTATTAGATCAGGTGCCACTTGATCTACATAATTCCTTATATATATATATATATATATATATATATATATATATATATATATATATATATATATATATATATATATATATATATATATAGGGCTTGAGGGAGGTGAGCATTCGGTGTAGGAAATTTCCTACACCGCCCTTCAAAAACACCACATTCCACTTAATTTTTGAAATTTTTTTAACTTAGAATTGTTGTACACATTCTAAAACCCCAAAACCCCAAATATGATTGGACCTTCGATCGGCGCGTGACAAAAAGTTCTATTGTTATGAAAACGTTGAATTTGTAACAATCGGATCGCGGGTAACAAAGCGTTGGATTCACTTGATTTTTGGTATGTTCATCATCCATAATAAGTACATCAAAATGAACGGTGGTGATTATTGGAAAAAAGATTAGAAATTGAAGTTTTATGAGGACGGTGTAGGAGATTTCCTACACCGAGTGCTCATATCCCTTTTTCTCATATATATATATATATATATATATATATATATATATATATATATATATATATATATATATATATATATATATGAGAATAATGGGTATCATACGCCATATGAGAGGGTCTCTCATATTCCCTCTCACATAAAGGGGCAAGTACAAGCCACATGGGCTTGTACTTGTTGTACTTGCCCCCTTTATGTGAGAGGGAATATGAGAGACCCTCTCATATGGCGTATGATACCCATTATTCTATATATATATGATAGCGCATGAAATATTTCCTGAGCTGAAAGCGCTTGAATTTTTCCTTCGCTGTCAGCGATTTGGAAGCTTAAAAATTTTTTAAATTTTTTTTGCAATGTGTTTAATGACTTATTGGCTACCTCCTCACCAAATTTCAAGCCAATCCAAGACTTTTTGAGCCTCCGTTCATGCGTTTCAAAAAAAAACAAACGCTCCTGAAAACCAAACTGTCAGCGCAACAATTTTGATACGCATGAACGGAGGCTCAAAAAGCGTTGGATTGGCTTGAAATTTGGTAGAGAGGTAGCCAAGAAGTTGTAGAACACATTGCAAAAAAAAAATTTTAAAATTTTTTAGGCCCATAAATCGCTGACAGCGTAGGAAAAATTTCATGCGCTGTCACCTCAGGCCCATATTCCACACACACACACACACACACACACACACACACACACACACACACACACACATACTAGTCATAACCTGTGCCCACGTGCTTGGTTCATTTAAGATTTTCCCCCGCGAAATCTATGTTCCCCAATAAATTATTTCTATAGCCAAAATTTCGCGGAACAACAAATTAGCGTAAAAATATTTAGCGGCATGGTGCCTCCGACGCAGAACAACAAATTCGACGCATGCACCTTCGACACAGAACAAAAAATTTGACACGGGCAACTTCGGAGCAGGAACAACAAATTAGTGTAAAAAAATTTAGCAGAGCATCTTCAGCGCGGTACAACAAATTAGTTTAAAAGAATTTGCGGGTGCTTTCGGCGCGGGAAATTATTCTCATCTTGTTGTCTCATGCGTCGAAGAGACGGTGGGCTCCGCGTTGAGCGAGAGATCATTCGATCTACAACATTAAGTGCAAGTTAAAGTTTTTTTCCCAAATGCATTAATTTCGTGCACTCAGCTATTCCCGAGAAACTTTCATTCCCCAGAAACTTTCATTTCCCCAGAAACTTTCATTCCCCAGAAATTCTTTTCCCTCCAAAACACTCCACAAAATATCATCTCAACCCTTCATTCCTCAAGATTAAATCTCAACCGTTCTTCTATTAACCCTTTTGTCCTAGTCAGCCCTAGGATTCAAAAACAATTGTCAAATGTATAATATATACACACAGACACACACACACACATATATATAAATACACACACAAACACACACACACATATTTATGAGGAATATGGGCCTGAAATGACAGCTCAGGAAATTTTTCCTGCGTTGTTAGCGATTTGGGGATTTAAAAAAATTTAAATTTTTTTGCAGTATGTTCTCCTACTTGTTAACTACATCACCACCAATTTTCAAGCTAATCCAACACCGTTTGAGCCTCCGTTCTTGCGTTTCAAAAAAACCGCTCCGAAAATCAAACTGTCAGCGCAACATTTTTGAAACGCATGAACGGAGGCTCAAACGGTGTTGGATTGGCTAGAAAATTGGTAGGATGTAGTTAAAAAATTGTAGAACTTACTGCAAAAGTTTTAAAAAAATTTTAATCCCCAAATCGATGACAGCGCATGAAAATTTTCATGCGCTGTCAGCTCTGGCCCATATTCATATATATATATATATATATATATATATATATATATATATATATATATGGGATTAATGGGTATCATACGCCATATGAGAGCTTCTCTCATACGCCCTCTCACATAAAGCACCCAAGTACAAGCCCACATGGGATTGTACTTGATTGTACTTGGGTGCTTTATGTGAGAGGGCGTATGAGAGAAGCTCTCATATGGCGTATGATAGCCATTATTCTATATATATATATATATTCTCTGACCCATATATATATATATATATATATATATATATATATATATATATATATATGGGTCAGAGTATATATATATATATATATATATATATATATATATATATATAGGAATATGGAGGTGAGCTGACAGCCCAGGAATTTTTTCCTGGGCTGTCAACTCATTTGGGGGGTAAAAACAATTTTTTCAAATTTGTTTTTGCAGTAGTTAGATATACTTGTTAACTAGCTCCCCACAAATTTTCAGGTCAATCCAACACCGTTTGAGCCTCCATTCATCGATTTCAAAAACGTTGCGCAAAACTGTCCAGTATTCTGGACAGTTTTGCGCAACATTTTTGAAATCGATGAACGTAGGCTCAAACGGTGTTGGATTGACCTGAAACTTTGTGGGGAGCTAGTTAACAAGTATATCTAACTACTGTAAAAAAATTTTAAAAACTATTTTTAGAGAGCCCAAATCGCTGACAGCCTAGGAAAAAATTCCTGGGCTGTTAGCTCAGGCCCATATTCCTCATATATATATATATATATATATATATATATATATATATATATGAGAATAATGGGTATCATACGCCATATGAGAGAGTGCCTCATATGCCCTCTCACATAAAGCAACCAAGTACAAGCCCACATGGGCTTGTACTTGGTTGTACTTGGCTGCTTTATGTGAGAGGGCATATGAGGCCCTCTCTCATATGGTGTATGATACCCATTATTCTATATATATACTAGTCATTACCCATGCCCATAGGGCACGGTTTATTTAATGGCTGAGTTTTTCTCCCCCACAAATTTCAAGTTCCCCCAAATTTCAAGTTTTCCCACAAAATTTCAAGTTTCCCCCCAAATTTAAGTTTTCCCCAAAAATTTAAGTCCCCCCAAAATTGTCATTACCACCAAGGACAAGCTTGCCACTTAGGACAAAGCTTTGTCCTAGTAGGATAAGATTCAAAATCTTCATAGAACTGGAAAAAAATGGCCGGAAGGGGTGAGAATAAATAGTGTGTGGGTGTGTGTGTGGGGAGGGTCCATAGGCAAAAATACAAAAACCGGGGTTGTATGTGCAAAATTCCCCACCTCCTATTTTATCCCTCAAAATCTCATCTCTTATATTTTCTCTTATTCAATTTCCCTGTTTTATGTAATAGATATCCAAATTCTCTTATCCAATTTCTCATGTCCAAATTCTCTTATCAATTTCTCTTGATAACATCCGTCTTTTATATAATAGATATCCCTTATCCAATTTCTCTTGTCCAATATCTCTTATCCAATTTCTCTTGATAACATCACTCTTATCCAATTTCTATTGTCCAATATCTCTTATTCAATTTCTCTTGATAACATCCCTCTTTTATAATATAGATATCTCTTATCCAATTTATCTTGTCCAATATCTCTAATCCAATTTCTCTTGATAACATCCCTCTTTTATAATATAGATATCTCTTATCCAATCTCTCTTGCTTTATGTGAGAGGGCATATGAGGCCCTCTCATATGGCGTATGATACCCATTATTATCCAATATTCTCTTATCCAATTTCTCTTGATAACATCTCTCTTTTATAATATATATCTCTTATCCAATTTCTATATCCAATATCTCTTATCCAATTTCTCTTGATAACATCCCTCTTTATATAATATAGATATCTCTTATCCAATTTCTCTTGATAACAGCCCTCTCTTATAATATAAATATCTCTTATCCAATTTCTCTTGTCCAATATCTCTTATCCAATATCTCTTGATAACATCCCTCTTTTATAATATAGATATCTCTTATCCAATTTCTCATGTCCAATATCTCTTATCCAATTTCTCTTGATAACATCCCTCTTTTATAATATAGATATCTCTTATCCAATTTCTCTTTTCCAATATCTCTTATCCAATTTCTCTTGATAACATCCCTCTTTTATAATATAGATATCTTTTATCCAATTTCTCTTTTCCAATATTGCTTATCCAATTTCTCTTGATAACATCCCTCTTTTATAATATAGATACCTCTTATCCAATTTCTCTTGATAACATCCCTCTCTTATAATATAGATATCTCTTGTCCAATTTCTCTTGTCCAATATCTCTTATCCAATTTCTCTTGATAACAACCCTCTTATAGAAGAGGGATGTTATCAAGAGAAATTGGATATGAGAATTTGGACATGAGAAATTGGATAAGAGAATTTGGATATCTATTATATAAAAGAGATGAGATTTTGAGGGATAAGAGAGGAGGTGTGGAATTTTGCACATACAACCCTGATTTTTGCATTTTTGCCCCTGGACCCTCCCCACACACCCACCGACACGTTTTATTCTCCCCCTCCCCCCTCTTCCGACCATTTTTTTCCAGTCATTTGATGATTTTGAATCTTATCCTACTAGGACAAAGCTTTGTGCTATGTGGCAAGTTTGTCCTAGGTGGCAATGACAATTTTGGAGGGACTTAAATTTTGGGGGGAAAACTTAAATTTGGGGAGAAACTTGAAATTTTGTGGGAAAACTTGAAATTTTGGCGAACTTGAAATTTGTGAGGGAAAAAAACTCTGCCATTACATAAACTGTGCCATATGGGCATGGGTAATGACTAGTGTATATATATATGAGGGATCAAATAACCCCCAAAAATAACCCCCAAGAAAACCCCCTAGCTAAAAGTCTATGCCCCCCTATTTTTCCGGAAGATCCGAACCATTCATCTTGATCTCCACCCTCTAAAACCCTGATCCACCAATATTCAGCCCGATCCCATGTGTTTTGTCCATTCATCCATCGACCCAAATTTAACGGTTTTCGCATGAACAGAACTTTTGTGAGGGGTTGATGAACGGGAAAAACACATGGGATCGGGCTGAAAATTGGTGGGTCAAGATTTTAGAGGGTGGAGATCAAGATGAACGGTTTGGATCTTCCGAAAAAATAGGGGGCATAGACTTTTAGCTAGGGGGTTTTCTTGGGGGTTATTTTTGGGGGTTATTTGTCCCTCCTTATATATATATATATATATATATATATATATATATATATATATATATATATATATATATATATATATATATGAAAACCCAGAAAAATCCCCAACCCCCTCCTCTTGCCTTCGGCTTTTTTTAGGAGGGTAAGGCGAGAGCCCGGTCGAGACTATGCAAACTGGGGGGTCGAGACTATATATATATATATATATATATATATATATATATATATATATATTATATATATATATAGCGATCTTCCGTTGCGAAAACCCGTGCGAAAACAATGTTTTTTTTGAAATTTTTTTTCAAAATTTTTTTGATGTTTAATCCATACAATTATATTCCCCATCCACCCGTTACAAATTTAACGGTCTCAAAACGTGCGAATTTGTTGAAATGCCTTGATCGAAGGCCAAATGACATTATTTCTCAACCATTATTTTTTGAGGGGGGTATGACAACATATAATGAGGGTGGAAAAAAGAAGTTTTGAAAAAAAAATTCAAAAAAAAACTAAAAACATATTCGCACGGTGCGAAATGTTCTCATTTGAAAATTTTCCTATATATATATATATATATATATATATATATATATATATATATATATATATATATATATATATATATATATATATATATATATATATATAGGGTAAAGTGTTCCTAGGGCGACTCCTTAGATTAAATCTAAGGAGTCGCCCCCATTTTCTCCCATCTCCCACGATTTTTTTGGATTTTATTTTTCATAGTATTGTTGGTCACATTATGGATGATCAACATACCAAAAATCAAGTCATTCCAATACTTTTAGAGCCCCCATCTACCCTTTGCAACTTCAACGGTCTGAAAACGTGCTGAAAAACCCATAAAGTTGCAAGGGGTAGATGGGGGCTCTAAAAGTATTGGAATGACTTGATTTTTGGTATGTTGATCATCCATGAGGTGAACAACAATCCCAAGAAAAAAAATTTCAACAAAAAATGTGGGAGATGGGAGAAAATGGGGGCGACTCCTTAGATTTAATATAAGGAGTCACCCTAGGAACACTTTACATATATATATATATATATATATATATATATATATATATATATATATATATATATATATATATATATATATATATATATATATATATATATATGGGTAAAAGGGATCTAGGGTGCCTCCTTAGCTGAAATCAAAGAAGGCGCCCCCATTTTCTCCCATCTCCCACAATATTTTTTGGAATTTCTTTTCATGGGTTAGTTGTTCACCTCATGGATGATCAACATACCAAATTTCAAGATATTCCAATACTTTTTGAGCCATCATCTAACCCTTGCAACTTCAACGGTATGAAAATGTGCTGAAAACCCCATGAAGTTGCAAGGGGTAGATGATGGCTCAAAAGTATTGGAATCTCTTGAAATTTGGTATGTTGATCATCAATGAGGTGAACAACAAACCCAAGAAAAAAAATTCATAAAAAATTATGGGAGATGTGAGAAAATAGGGGCGCCGTTAATAAACTGAAATACCTTAAGTCTGTGCTGAAGCAATTTGCGAAACTAAATAAGCAGTACATGAATTCTGTTGATTGCCGAGAAGATCTTAGAATTATCCAAGAAAATGCCCAAATTTGTTGCGATGTTAATCTTCAGGAGCTTGAGCAGAAAGCAATTTTTAACCTTGCTCAAGTTTTGGATAATGAGGAAGCTGATTTGAGACAAAAAAGTCGCCTGAGCTGGCTTAAGCTGGGTGACCGGAACTATAAATTTTTTAATACAGCAATGAAGTCCAGACAAAGTTACAATAACCTTCATCATCTTATAAATTCAAAGGGTGCCAGACATTCAAACCCAATAAGACGTAGAGAAGCGGCCCCACTTTTCTATGAGCAGCATTACACCTAGAACCATTACTGGAATGTATTCCCAAAGCTTATTACTATAAGAAATCTTACTACCGAGGCTGTAGCCTGGTTGGATAGGGGGTAACTGTTAAGGAAATAAAGGAAGCTGTTTTCCAGATATGGAAGGATAAAGCCCCATGGCCAGACGGATTCAATGCTTTCTTCTACCAGTATGATTGAGATATTGTAGGCAGTGATGTTGTACTTGCTGTTTCTTCATTCTTCAGATCAGGATCAATGTTAAAGCAGATCAATCATACATTCCTTACATTGGTGCCTAAAAATGCTAATGCCACTGGTTTATGGGAATACAGGCCTATTGCATGTTGTAACGTGGTCTACAAGATAATCAGCAAGATCCTCTGTAACAAAATGAACCAGGTTATTAATGAGCTGATCTCCCCCATCAGGCTGCCTTTCTTAAGGGTCGCCTGCTCACAGACTGCACTCTTCTAGCACATGAGCAGATTCAGGATTTTAGTAATCCAATGGGGTCCAGGGCCTGTCTTAAATTAGATCTACGCAAAGCTTTCGATAGCGTCAACAGAGAATTTATATTATTTATGCTACACCAGATGGGATTTGGAACCAAGTTTATAAAGTGGATTACTGAATGCATTACAACTCCATCTTTCTCAGTCTTGGTAGATGGTTCACCTGCGGGATTATTTTCTTCCCACAGAGGGCTGAGGCAAGGTGATCCTTTATCCCCTATCTTTTTGTTATTGTGATGGAATCTTTTTCCTTACTTATGGCCAGATCAGAAGCTACACGTGCTATCCATCCTATGAGAAGAATGTGGTCCATACCCCATCTCCTCTTTGCAGATGATCTCCTGGTTTTTTGCCTAGCAAACCTCCATTCCTTTAATTGCATTGCTGAGATGGAAAAATAAATAATTAAACAATTTAACGAACAACCCTAAGGATACAAGACCCTAAGCCAGGATCTCTGCTAACTTGAGGTGGATCTGACCACCCCAAGGAAGATCTAAACTATTGAGACATAATTAAAAGAAAGCTAATTAAACTACATACACGGAACCTTGCTTGCACTAGCAAGGTGTACCGAACTGCCTTCTGCTCCCCTAAGCCACCTTTGCGCCCAAGAACCGATCCACCCGAAGCGAGCTGTCACCCCGCCTCTGAGCCAACCACTTGCAGAAGAAGATTTCACTCGAGTGTGATCCAACGTCTTAGACTTCGGATCGAATCTAAATCCTTCTTGTCGTTTTGCTAGAACGAGTGCGAATGAAATGGAAGAAATAGGAGAGAATAATTTTAGTCTCGAATTGAGCTTGCTCAAAACTTTTTGGAGCTTCTCAATTTTCAGAGACTTGGTGCAAGTTTTCAAGGAGAGTGTTGGCCCTTATTTATATAGGCGGCCGACCCCTCCCCTTCTCATCATATTCGATGTGGGACTAAATTAAAATTGGAGAATTAATTAAGTTAGTTTGCCTTTCATAAAGACTAAACTTTAACGAATTAATTCTCCATCACCGTTGAGCTTCAGAAGTGATACAACCTATTATTTCGAAGAGCTATGAACGGTGAACGCATAGAAACAAACGGCGACGAATTTTGACTTCATTTGACCCCTCAAACAATTGCTCAAAGTTGTGCAAAAAGTCACAATTCGAGTGATTTCCTAGCCGTCGCAACCCTCCTAGGGTTTCTAGAAATTTGGGCCCCGCAGGTGGGGCCCACGGGCCAACTGGGCACACCCTCGATCTGAGTGCCAGCCCACACCTGACGTGCACAGGCTGACCCGCCAGCTACATTGAGGGCAGGTTATTGCAGGCGTGGGAAGCCTGCCTGTTTGGCAGGCTGGGCTTGCCCTACACAGTTGGGCGGACTAGCCCAGTCCAACTGGGTCAGGTCAGACCAGAACTGGGCAAAAGCCCAGTTCTGGCCTTTTGAGCCATAACTTGAGATCTACAGCTCCGGCAGTTCTGGTCTTTTTAGCCATAACTTGAGATCTACAACTCCGATTGGGTCGATTCTAGATTCGTTGGAAAGCATGGTTCGAATGGGACCATCCCAAAGAGCCATATATCCCTTTCTATGCGTTATATGTTCAAAATATCATCATAAACTATTTATGATATATTTTAAACCCGTTTGCATCATATGCAATAATCCCATTCAGCATTCTACTAATGCCGAAGTTGCAAACATTTTGCGACGTTCTTAAATCTCATTTAATTGTCGAAAACTTATGTGACCTTATTAAATCCTATTTAATATAGGTCGACTTAATGTCACTAACTCTTTTAGTGACTTTAATTATTCTCGTGCACCTGAGTGCACTCCTCCTAAATTCTTCCTATTACTAAGACGCAAATCGAACTCGGTGTGAGACCCTACAGCCTGACCTTACTATAGGTTGAGGCTCAAAACCCTTAGACGATAGTAATCACGAGTAGTTGGTGTCATCCCTGTTTCAGAATCATACTTACGTGATTGACCCATCGACAAAAGTGTCGTCGGGACTGACTACGTCAGTGATGAATACAGCAGGTTTAGACCCTTCGTCACGACTATGTCCCTGCATGGCATAGGGTATAGTAAACCGTCAACCTTACTAGCCAACATCGGTCAGTATACATCGGTCTTTGTTATATTCACGTTGTACATTCTACAATGTACCCCGGCCGAGGTTTAGCACAAAGAACCGTGCTGAGCCCATGACACTAACTTCCCTTTAACGGAAGAGACGAATACCATCTTAGTCATTTACTTACCTCATATGCTTCAGGTGTCACCCAACCTAAGGCCTTTCAGTAGGCCTGGCCTCGAAGCTAGATCATAGATCAAAGTGACACTATTCATAGACAGGTTCGTACAAATACTTCAGGTCCTAAGGACCAACTTGCATATCATCAGTATAGAGTTATTTAATGACGGTTTAGTTAAAGTTTAACCATTTAATAACTCTTAATTGGGTCGTTCAGTGGACTCATTCTTTAATGAGCACATGTGCCCTATCTCCGACTTCGCCAGGTCGAATGACTATGAGATCATCATTACCCTTAAGGGTAAGACAAAGACACAATGGTCTGTCCGATGTGTCAATATCCTTTTTTCGACACATCTATGACCACGAACGTTTTAAGACTTAAGTTCTTATCGGTCATTCACTTCTCACAATCGTGATCTACGTAATGACCTCACTCAAAGTCTAGGGAAATTATCCAAGTATATAATTCATAGAATTTATCCTAGGACAATTATTACCATTTTTATTTACGAACAAGATGTTATATAAGGATAAATTGCCTCAAGGGCATATATCTCCATACATCTCCCACTTGCACTTAGGCTATTTATCTCGGTATCTCATACCGCTATAGCATATCAGTCACTACAGACGTTCATATGTCAAGCCTAAAAGGGATTTGCTGAAGCTTATCTATTATGCAGTTTTTATAGAGTCCTATTATTAATACACCATTTGATCACACATGGGTGATCCTTCGAAACCATCTTTGGATCTCATCCAACAATTTCCCTTTTTGTATAGCTAACGATTAGCATACACAACTTGATGTAGTCATATTGTAGCATATTTCAATTATTCTTGTGTATATCATGTCCAGTACATTAATGACACCATAGTTTCTATATCTTTGACATAATCAAAACTATTTTGATTTTATGTCACATATAGACGGGTTTATAATTTGGAACTTTTACTTAGTCACAAAAACGGAACTAAGTGATAAGCTAACTCCCACTGACTTTGAGAATCTTCTGGTTAAATACTTTAACTTAAGATTCTAAATTTTATTTAGAATATTTATTAAGCATAACCAGCCCATTTGTGCTGAATTAATAAAAGTGGAATGTACCAGTGTCAGGTTGATTTGACGAATAAGTCATATCAAGATCCATTTATAGGAGTTTTGATGACAACTTATTCAATCAAAACTTCCTACACTATTATTTTCTTTAACTGTATTAATCTTCTAATTTGAAGTATTAAATGCAGTCCAACAAGAACTATTCTCATTGTGCATATAATTAAGATCACATCTAATTTATACGTTCCTGGGACTTACTAGTTACTAAGGATTAGTAAAAATTTTACCGACAGCTCAAATTAATCTTATTAACTCAGAAGCATCCATGATAGCTCAGGAAAAATATTCACCAACTCAGATAGCTATACACATCAATTTAAATAGCCATTCACAACAAATCATATTATCAACCAGAGCATATATTCCCAAGATATCAAAGATTTCATCCAGAAATCAAAACTTGTTCACCGCAAAAATTTTGAGTGACAATCACTTAATCATTGTTTTAAAACAAAATTTCGATACATTTATTCAAAGTAAAAAGTATCGTTCGCTTCTCGATATCTTTCGAAGTCCCTAGACAGCCCTAGCAGCAACGATTACTCCGATGCCGACCGTGTTGGAAACTTCTTCCATCCTTTGCTTCAAGCACCTGTAGACAGTTTACAGATTCTTAGTAATCATACTCGTATCTCATACCATGTATCAAAGCTTTATGGAAATTTATATGCTCTTAAATAAGATTTGAACCTGAGGTAAATGCTGAGTATTGACTCCCCGGATTTGGTTTTGGATGATGAACAAACATAAATATCGTGAACTAACTCTTTGTGAACGCAGTTATGGAGATCGTCGCTAAAATTCCACGTATATCAAAAGCGACGTCTCAAGACTTCTCAAAGCACGTGATCGTGTGCTTGAAGCTTCGTTGAAGCTCAAGGACCTTTAATGAAGTCAAGAGATTCGAAAAGAAGCCTTTGAAGACTGTTCGTCAAGTTTTATTTATATTCTTCTAGCTTCTTTTCGTAGAATGTTAATCCTTGAGTAGGTCTTACGTTTTAATCTTCATAACGCTCATATCTTAGAGCTAGGATTATATTAGAAGCCCATAGAATCTTTCACGAAGCTTAACGCTTCTTATCGCGGCTTCTTGTGCATGTTAGTTGGTTCAAGAAGAAGAACCAACCGACTAGATGGCAATCTAGTCGGTCGGTAATCCTTCTTGAACCGACTAGAATGCCTTGTTCAATTTTAGCTCATTCACTGTTTACAGTTAGTCGGTCCAAGAAGGTTCACCGACCGACTAGTTGTCAAACTAGTCGGTTAGGAATCCTTCTTAGACCGACTAGTTGTGTATTCATTTTCCAGCCTGAGCTATTGTTTATCGTTAGTCGGTCAAAGAACATCTGTCGATCGACTAGTTGAGAAACTAGTCGGTTAGAATTTGCTCTTAGACCGACTAGTTCATCTTGAATTTAGCCTATTTGATTTCATCTCTTAGTCGGTCAAAGAACACTCACTGACCGACTAGTTGTGAAACTAGCCGGTTGGCATGTCTTCTTAGACCGACTAGTTCTTCATTGTCTGAACTTTCTCTTTTGGCTGTTCTCCAGTTAGTCGGTTCATGTTGATTCACCGACCGACTAGTTGAGAAACTAGTCGGTCAGTTATCCTTCTTTGACCGACTAGACTGCTTCAGAATAGAGCCGTTGGAGCATTAAATGCCACGATTTTTGCTCTCTCTTTCCTCTATCCTATATATACTTGAAGGGCTTCTTTCTTAGCATTCAAGGTTGATATTAATTGAAGTTTAGAGAATCAAAGAGAAGCATTAATTCTCATTTCCAAGCTCATTCATTTCTCAAGAATCTCTCACTCACTCTTATTTCCAAAGAGAGATTCACATTGATTGTGAGCCACTTAAGCCAAGAGCTCGATCCAAGGTCACCAACAGCTTCCTAGCCTTCCATTGCTGGTCAACATCTTGGAGCTAGGGTTTGGTGCCTTCATCTTTCCCAAAATCCTTCTTGCCCTAAAATCGTAAGGTTTACTCAAGGCATATGGTTTTGTGGTAAGCATTTCTTATTTCATTTACATTGCTATTGTAAGTTTTACTCTCGGTTGTGAGAGTTGTTTGTGATCCCGGTTTGTGGGAGTCACAATTTCATTTGTGTATGATTTGATCTTGTAGATGTTTTCTACAAGTATTTCATAGTGCAAATTTGAGTTAGAGGTTTCTAACTCAAGTATCCGGAGGGGATCCGGGTGTTTGGGATGTAGGATCATCGGGAACAAGTCGGGGAGACTTGGGTGGATCCGAACCCGTTACATACTTTGTTTGCGATAGTTTTCTTTGTTGTAATATTTTCATTTCCGTATTGTTGGTTGAGTTTGCAAGATAATTAGGAATTATCTTCTTAATTATTTTAAAGTACTATTCACCCCCCTCTAGTACTTGTGCAGTAGCTACACAGGGCATTACAGTAAAGGCATCACCATGCCCCTTCTTTTCTGCAAGGTAGACCTTACAATTCCTCTTCCAATGACCTGTCTTGTGGCCGTGGAGGCATTCAGATTTCGACGGTGTTCCTTTGTTCTTCTTCTTCCCCTTCTTCTCTTTCGAAGGTTGAGGGGCATGCCTCTTCTTTCCCTTGCCCTTAGGCTGGTGGGAAGGGGCAGGGCCTACAACCAACGCTGATGTTGGCTTCTTCTCGATCTCCTCAAACTGTCGAAGCATGTTCAAGAGACCAGGAAGATCCACTTCAATTCTGTTTAGTATGAAACTCGTAATGAACGGGTTGAAGTCAGGGATTAAAGATCTCAGGATTATGTCCATGCTCATTTTGTTCTCGAGGACAAATCATAGTTGGGCCGCATCCTCTATGTAGCCGATCATCTTGATAACATGATCCTGCACAGGGCCCGTCATCATCTTGGCTCCCCAAAGGTTGCAGGTGACCTCAAACCTGGCAGCTCTAGAACGCTTGCCATACAATTCATCTGTGTTCAGAAGCATGCTACGAACATCTATATGTTCGTGCTTCCTTTGCTGGTCATTGGTCATAGAGGCCAGAGTTAGGCACCTGGCCTTCTCTGCATCCCTTTGGTACTGCTTGTAGGCTTCCCTCTCCTCGTTGGTGGCATCCTCGTCAGGCCTTTCCAGAGCGTCCTCTGTCAGTATGTAGCCAATCACGGCTAGTGAGAGGACCAGCTTTATGTTCCTCAGCTAATCCTTGTAGTTCGTCCCATCTAGCACGTTCTTCTTGATTATGAATTTTAAACCTGACTCCATACTGCATTATTAATAGATATTGAATTAGCATATGTTCTTGTATAGTTTAAAAGGTTTTTATTAAACTATATTCTCCCACTATTTTTAAATAATTTTTAAGCCATAATAATAAACAATTTATTATAATTAAAATTGTGTGGGAGAGGGATCCAACCACCCTGAGTCTCACAACCTTGAGTGTGCTCAACAAGTTGTTTGGCTCTGTAGTCGGTAGACAAACTCTTCATTAATCATATTAAATATGACTCCATATATAATTTTACCCCAAGCCACTTATGATCATAAGTGTGCTCATCCAAATCATAATGGCTAGCCTAGTCGGACCTTTGTTTTCGTGTCTAGCTTAACCGATGCTCGGTCTATTCACGACACGACGGTTTGGGTCAAGGCTTAGACTACATCATATGTAATAAGGAGTTGGTTTCTATAAGGTTGTCTTGTCACAGCTTGAGTGTGCTCAACAACTGTAACATGGCCAAGCTCTAACACAAGGAGGGCTACGTTTTATCTTGAAAAAGATTATTAACGTATTAGACTTAGGTATAGTTCAGGGTGTCATATAATCATGATTCGTGTCATTGCGGTCCAGCATACATGGCCAGGGAATTGACTAAGCAAGGATCACTTACCCCCAATCTAGCTAGGGTGACCCAACAAACTTAGCCAAGCACATTGACCGGATCATGGTCCATTGAATGAAACTTATCATTTATATATATGCGTGCCATAAACTAAAAGGCTTTTATTAGAACTAGTTAATCTTATCAACTAGTGGAATCATTAAAATTCAAAATTTATTAGGATTCGTTAATAACTTTTATTAAGTCCTTATCAACTATAAGGTTTATTTGTTTTAACGTGCTACCCTAATCATTATTAGGATTTTTATAAATACAGATTACAATACTTTAAAGTGTAGTCTTTTAATGAAAATTATTATTATAACGATTAATATAATAATCATCGTTAAAAGGACTATCTTAATCAGAAATTAGGTATGAAAAGGTTGTAACGATTTATTAAAACATAGCATGTTATTTAAATTCATCTTATAAATTTTAAGGTTAAATGCCTGGAAAATACCCTAACGTTTCATTGTTTCTCACAAAAGTACCTTATCGTTCATTTTGGGACATATTGGTCCTAAACTTTTGGCACAATTGACAACGGTGTACCCTTTTTGAGTTTGCCGTCAAAAAAGCTGTTCACGTGATATCACGTGATACGAATTGGACAATTATGTCCCCATAGCTTCATAACGTATTTAAATGGGTTAATGACTGAAAAATACTCTAAAGTTTCAGCGTTTCTCACAAAAATACCTTATCGTTCATTTGTGAGAAACGATAAGGTATTTTTGTGAGAAACGCTGAAACGTTAGGATATTTTCCCGTCATTTACCCATTAATGTAAGTTATTTCTCTTTAACCCTTTTTTAAGTCTGGGGCAAAACAGGCAGTTTGTAAAAAATTTAACCCCGGTTAGCCAATTTTCGTTCTGGGTACCAATGTGTCCCAAAATGAACGATAAGGTATTTTTGTGAGAAACGCTGAAACGTTGGGGTATTTTTCCAGTCATTAACCCAAATTTTAAAGAGGTATTAATGGCTAACCTAAAAGGTTTCATGAATTATCAAATAATCAAGCAATAATTTAGAATGGCGTTTAAACATAAATTATGCTAACTTTATCGCATAAAATTAGGTATCCAACAACTTAACAATTAAATAGAACAACATATTAAAATTTATCTAATAAATAATTAATATGTATTCTAATAATTTAACACTTTAAATTAAAATCATGATTTTAAAACATAAAATTTTTACCTAATAAAAAATAACGGTTTCATAAAAATTATCACATAATTTTTATTTCAATTTTTTTTTTAAAATCCTCATAAAAATTTTCATGTTACTAAAAACAATTTTATCACATAAAACAATTTTTAAAACATTTCAAATAAAAAGCGTTTTTCATTTTAACAATACCGCATAAAGCTAAAAAAATTTATATGCATTTAAAAAGCATTCAATCAATTATTCACATCGCAGTCCTTAGATCAACATGCAGACCTATGCTCTGATACTACTGAAGGGTTTTGATGGACCCTTAGGGCACTTTTCTATGCCAGTCCAACGTCGAACGGACTATAGAAGCAGAATAACATGCAACGGAAAAATAAATCGTTAAACAATTTAACGAACAACCCTAAGGATACAAGACCCTAAGCCAGGATCTCTGCTAACTTGAGGTGGATCTCACCACCCCAAGAAAGATCTAAACTACTGCGACATAATTAAAAGAAAGCTAATTAAACTACATACCCGGAACCTTGCTTTCACCGACAAGGTGTACCGAACTGCCTTCTGCTCCCCGAAGCCGCCTTTGTGCCCACGAACCGATCCACCCGAAGCGAGCCGACACCCCGCCTCTGAGCCAACCACTTGCCGAAGAAGATTTCATTTGAGTGCGATCCAACGTCTTAGACTTCGGATCGAATCCAAATCCTTCTCGTCATTTCGCTAGAGCGAGTGCAGAGGAAACGGAAGAAATATGAGAGAATAATTTTAGTCTCGAACTGAGCATGCTCAAAACTTTTTGGAGCTTCTCAATTTTCAGAGACTTGGTGCAAGTTTTCAAGGAGAGTGTTGGCCTCTATTTATATAGGCGGCCGACCCCTCCCCTTCTCATCATATCCGATGTGGGACTAACTTAAAATTGGAGAATTAATTAAGTTAGTTTGCCTTTCATAAAGGCTAAACTTTAATAAATTAATTCTCCCTCCCCGTTGAGCTTCAAAAGTGATACAACATATTATTTCAAAGAGCTATGAACGGTGAATGCATAGAAACAAACGATGATGAATTCCGACTACGTTTGACCCCTCAAACAATTGCTCAAAGTTGAGCAAAAAGTCACAATTCGGGTGATTTCCTAGCCGTTGCAACCCTCCTAGGGTTTCTAGAAATTTGGGCCATGCAGGTGGGGCCCACGGGCCAGGGCGTGCCCAGCCCGATCTGGGCGCCAGCCCGCCTAGTGTGTACAGGCTAACTTGCCTGCTACAGTGCGAGCGGGTCAAACCTGCCAGCCAGGCGTGCTTGCCTGCCCGCTTAGCGGGCTGGCTGGCTCGTCCACAGAGCGACGGGCTCAGACCGCCGACCTGCCCGTTGGGCAGGCTCAAGCCAGAGCCTGCCAAGCGGGCTATGGCCTGAGCCCGCCTGTTTGGCAGGCTGGGCTTGCCCTGCTCAGTTGTGCGGGCTAGCCTTGCCTAACTGGGTCAGGTTAGACCAAAACTGGGCAGAAGCCCGGTTCTGGCCTTTTGAGCCATAACTTGAGTTCTACAACTCCGATTGGGCTGATTCCAGATTCGCTGGAAAGCATGGTTCGAATGGGACCATCCCAAAGAGCCATCTATCCCTTTCTATGCGTTATATGTTTCAAAATATCATCATAAACTATTTATGATATATTTTAAACCTGTTTGCATCATATGCAATAATCCCATTCAGTTTTTACTAATGCTGAAGTCGCAAACATTTTGCGACATTATTAAATCTCATTTAATTGTCAAAAACTTATGCGACCTTATTAAATCCTATTTAATATAGGTCGACTTAATGTCACTAACTCTTTTAGTGACTTTAATTATTCTCGTGCACCTGAGTGCACTCCTTCTAAATTCTTCATGTTACTAAGACGCAAACCGAACTCGGTATGAGACCCTGCAGCTTGACCCTACTACAGGTTGAGGCTCGAAACCCCTAGACAACAGTAACCAGGAGCAGCAGCTGTCGTCTCTGTTTTAGAATCATACTTATGTGATTGACCCGTTGACAAAAGTGTCGTCGGGATCACACTGACTGTGTCAGTGATGAATACCACAGTTTTAGTCCCTTCGTCACGACTATGTCCCTGCATGGCCTAGGGTATGGTAAACCATCAACCCTACTAGTCAGCATCGGTCTTTGTTATATTCATGTTGTACATCCTACAACGTACCCCGACCGAGGTTTAGCACAAAGAACCGTATTGAGCCAGTGACACTAAGTTCCCTTTAACGGAAGAGACGAATCCCATCTTAGTCATTTACTTACCTCGTATGCTTCAGGTGTCACCCAACATAAGACCTTTCTACAGGGTTGGCCTCGAAGCTAGATCATAGATCTAAGTGACAATATTCACAGACAGGTTCGTACAAAGACTTCAGGTCTTAAGGACTAACTTGCCTAGCATCACTATAGAGTTATTTAATGAAGGTTTAGTTAAAGTTTAACCATTTAATAAATCTTAATTGGGTCGTTCAGTGGACTCATTCTCTAATGAGCACATGTGCACTGTCTCCGACTTCGCCAGGTCGAATGACTATGAGATCATCATTACCCTTAAGGGTAAGACAAAGACACAATGGTCTGTCCGATGTGCCGATGTCCTTTTCTCGACACATCTATGACCACAAACGTTTTAAGACTTAAGTTCTTATCGGTCATTCACTTCTCACAATTGAGATCTACATCTAGATACGTAATGAACTCACTCAAAGTCTAGGGAAATTATCGAAGTATATAATTCATAGAATATATACTAGGACAATTATTACCATTTTTTATTTACGAACAAGATGTTATATAAGGATAAATTGCCTCAAGGGCATATATCTCCCTACAATATCAGAACAGGTTAGAGGATCTAGGCTAGTTAACCATGACTATCTCTGATTCAGTTTTTGCTGAAGGCCAGTCTACAGTTAGACCCCCTAAATTTAATGGCACTGATTTTGCTTACTGGAAAACTAGAATGAGAATTTATTTAGTGTCTGTTGATTATGATGTATGTGATATTGTTGAAAAAGGATATGAACCCCCAACTATTAAAATTGAAGATATTGACATTATAAAACCAAAACAGAAATGGGATGATGCTCATAAAAAACATTTTTCTCTAAATGGTTTTATAATTTCTGTTTTTTATCGGCATCATCCCTTTTCTGTTTTGGTTTTATAATTTCAATATCTTCAATTTTAATAGTTGGGGGGTTCATATCCTTTTTCAACAATATCACATACATCATAATCAACAGACACTAAATAAATTCTCATTCTAGTTTATCTTTTTTGATGTATCCCATACGATTAAACTCAGCTTTATCTTGACGCCGAGCTCCTTCCGTCCTAAAGTCATAGCCATTCAGGAAGCCAAGGATCTATCAAAGATGAGAGTGGAAGACTTGATAGGTAACTTGATGTCACATGAGCTTGAGCTGTAGAGTATAGAATTAAGAGAGAAACCAGAGACCAAGGCTCCCAAACCACTAGCTCTTCAAGCTAAGGAAGATGACGACGACGATGATCTTGATGAGGAGTAAGCACTGATGGTCAGAGGTTTCAAAAGATACATCAAGCCAAACAAGGAAGTGCTGAAATGGCACAAAGTTTAATCGTTCTAATAAATTTAATCTTGCTAGAAATACTTCTGAACAGAATACTACTGATAAAATTCAATGTTTTAAATGCAGAAAGCAGGGACACTTTATGAGGAATTGCCCACAAGAAAAGAAAAACACTCCGAAGAAGAAAGGAAAATCTTTGGCGGTAACGTGGGATGATGATAGCGATGATGAGCCTTAGGAGGAGACTTCTCACTCCTCCTGTTGCTTGATGGGAAAGCATGATGAGGTAAAATCTTGTACTAACATTGAACTTCTGACAATTTGTAAAGGAATGCAAGATGAAATTGAAGATTTAGAATCTATAGTAGATTGCTTAAGAAATTCTAACTTTGAACTGCAACAAGAAAATTATGACATGTCTAAAGAAGTTGATAAAATGAAAGATAAAATTGTTGCATATAATTCTACCATTGATCTGCTAAAAAGGAAAAATCTAGCATGCATGATAAAATTGAATGCCATAATTGTCCTAATTTATTAAACGTGAATGACATGTGTAAAGAAAAATTGGTTAAACTAGAAAAAAAAATGAAAAGATGTGCATACAAAATAATGAGCTTAAATGAAAAATGATTGATTCTGAAAAGAAACTGAAAACATGAAAAAGAGTGAAGAGGAAAACAAGAAAGCGTTCATTAGTAAATGCACTTTGCTTGTGAATGAAAATCTCTACTTGAAATCTAAAGTCACGAACCTAGAATTGACCATAAAGAAATTTGGTGTGGGGAAACAATCTTTGGATATAATTCTTGGAAACCAAATATTTGGCAATAATATGCGTGGACTTGGGTATGATTTGAAACATGTTGAAAAGTCAAAATATAATAAAGTTCACATTGAGACAACAAAAGCCAGAAATATTCATGCAAAGTTCTTTACATGTGGTTGTGTTGGTCATACCTCTTATTATGACAAATATAGGAACAAGAACATTAAATTCAAGCAAATATGGGTTCCTAAAAATTTGTTGACTAACTTGAGTGGACCTTGTTAGATTCCAAGTTCACACATAACATCTTCTGTGTAGGTAAGATGGAGTGGCGAGGAACTATGTATTGGACGGCGCATTTTATTTAAAAGTTCCTTACCGCAAGCCAAACGACAATGCGAAGGTATGGTTTCTTCCTTAAGCTTAATGTATACCTTCATGGCATTTTACTGTGTGCTTGATTTGTTCTGTTTGTGTGCTAACATTTGCTTGTTAGAAAGGCTTTAGTTCTTTTGTTAGGATGCTTTAGTTCTTAATAAACACAAAATAAAAAAAATGAAAAATACAAAAAGCTATAAAAATGGTGCTTAATGTGTATCTTTCTTTTGAATCATTAAATTGGTATTAATGAATGACATTCATATCCATATAGAAATTGATGTATTATTGTTATAGCTACATATGCATGTTTAATTTTCTAAATAACCATGACATGTTCAATGATTAGAATAATTCGATTTCTACACCTACACTTTCACTTCCACAAGTATTAAATGTTGGTGTACATTTGGAGATATCTTTTATGAAATATTGGAAAGTGAATGTAGGATGGAAATAACTGAAAATCTAAGGGATATGATGTGTCTTGCCTAGGATAAAAAATAGAGCTCAAAAGAATTGAAGTGAAAAAAATTATATATATATATGTGTGTGTGTGTGTGTGTGTGTGTATATATGTATATATGTATATATGTATGTATGTGTATATGTGTATATATATATGGGATTAATGGGTATCATACGCCATATGAGAGGGTGTCTCATATGCCTTCTCACATAAAGGGGATCAAGTACAACAAGTACAAGCCCATGTGGGCTTGTACTTGCCCCTTTTATGTGAGAGGGCATATGAGACACCCTCTCATATGGCGTATGATACTCATATATGTCTATATATATATATATGTGTGTGTATATGTATATATATATGTGTGTGTGTGTATATATATATATATATGTGTGTGCGAATATGTATATCTATATTATAAAATAGGGATGTTATCATGGGTTATTGGATAAGAGTTTTTGGATAAGAGTTGAGAAATTGGGTATAAATGATGGATGTTATTAAGAGAAATTGGATAAGATAAGAGAAATTGGATAAGGTAAGAGAAATTGGATAAGTGAAGAGAAATTGAGTTTGAAATTTTAAGTTTGAACAAAATTTTGGGGGGGAATTAAATTTTGGGGGGAAGAAGGCCAGGTGCATTTTTTAAAATTTTAAAATCCCATCCATTTAATCACCACGCGCTCAAACTCTCAACAAAATTCAAAAACACATCATGCTCTCAAGTTCTCAAACTCACACCAAGCTCTCATGCTCTCAAGCTCGGTTAAATATCTCACCAAAATTCAAAAATTTCTTCAGCCCTCACTCTCTTTCAACAAGAAACGGAGTATGGGAGGTACAAGCCCTTCAGCTCTTTTGCCCAAAATCTATTCCTGAGAAACTGAACCCATTTCTTTTCTTTTTTTCACGCCGCAGGTGATGTGAGATCAAGAAGCTGTAGACCTGATAGCCGTAGATGATTCCCAGCAGGCGGCAGAGTGTCTTGTCGAAGAGGCTCTCAACAGAATGACGGTTAGTTAATTTTTTGATGAATCAGAGCTCTCAAGGTCGGTTAATAATTTTTTGAGGTATCTGATGCATATTTAAGGGGAGGCTGTGAAGATAATTCTCTCAAGCTCTCTGCTTTCATCTTTAAAGGGGTGCAAAATAAACCATTGCAAGCTCGGTTAAAACCCCACCATTCTCTCTGCTTTCATCTCTAGGAGTCAGAAAATCTTGGGGTAAGAGTTGAAAGCCCTCTAATTTTTTAGGAGTTGAAAGCCCTTCTAATCAAAGTTGCTATCATCGTTCAGTATGGGTTTTAAGGAAAGTTTGCTCATTTCAACACTTTGGGGCCTTGGGTAAATCTGCCCCCTTTTGATTAAAAGCTTGAAACGAAATTTTGTACTTGGCTGTCATAATTTTTTGTATTTGGCATCCACATTGAAGAAATTTGGTTGGCATGTTGAAACATGCATTTTAAATTTTTTTTTTATATTTCAAAATTAACATCCACATTGAAGCAATGAGTTCCAACCTGCATTCGAACCTACATCAACATTTCGAAATTTTTTAATCAAAATATAACATGCAAGTTTTTGTTCTAATCAAAAATTTTAGAATTCAGGTTTCAGTGTGGATGCAATGAACTCATGCTTCAACATTTCGAATGCAGGTTTGAATGTGGATGTTAATTTTGAAATAATTTTTTGTATTCGAAATGTTGATGCAGGTTCTAATCAAAATTTTGTTGGCAGCCAAATACAAATTTTTTTAGAATGCAGGTTTCAATGTGGATGCAATGAACTCATGCATCAGCATTTCGAATGCAGGTTTCAATGTGGATGTTAAAAAATTTTAGAATGCAGGTTTCAAAATTTTTGTATTTGGTTGCCAACGAAATTTTGAAATTGATGATTCTATCACAATGCAGGTTTCAATATGGAAACTGTGGAGTATAAGAACATCAACTTCACTGTTTGGGATGTGGGGGTGGGTCCGGAAAGGGTATTATAATGCTTATGTTGGATAAAATTTCTACTTGCTAAATTATGCGCTTTGTAGCTCATACTTCATATAGATATGAAACTGGAGAGTGATTTTTAATTCTTGCCATTACGGAATTTTCTGGGTTAACTGGGATAATTTTCTTCCATTTATACTCACAAACTGGAGAGCTCTATACTTACAAAGAGAACATTCTTGACTATAGACAGACAGGTAGTTACCATACCATTGTACAAGTAACTCCAGATATGTTGGTCTTAATGGAATAACATACAAGAACTGGTATGCTTATAGCCTGTATATATAAGCAATTGATATTTATTATAAAAAAAATTCAAGCAACGGTTAGGAAAATTGAGAGCTCAAAAGACTAGTATGGTTGCCATAACAATTTTGGGATGAGATGACGACTTCAAAGGCTCTCTCAATTGGTGGATAGAGAGTTCGTTAAATTACAAGAAGAGCGACACCTAATGTAATTATCTGGTTAATAAATGAATTACCATTCGAATTTAATTTGAAATGGTAGACATAAGTTCTTAAAAATTCATTTGATCAGGCACTGTAGTCATTGATTATTTCAGCCATCAAGATATGGCAATGGCCTGAATGAATGTAACTTACATGGAAATGAAAAATCCTAAATTTCAACATGATCAGCTATCTGAAACTGTCCACTTGCAAATTCTATCCATATTGAAGGATCTAGCGGAAAGGTGTTCTCCTTCATGAATTCACAGGATTGCTGCAAAAGTGTATAAGTAAAAATGATAATATTTAATATCCTGATACATAGCTAATATTTATTCAAACAAACAATCCAATAAAAGTTAATATCCTGATACATAGCTAATATTTATTCAAACATTAGCTAATATTTATCCATATTCCCACCATGGTTATGTTATTGGGGTTAAACCAGGTATCTGAATACTGGTATGTTTATCCAGGTATCCGAATACTGGTATGTTTATCCAGGTATCCATATCCAGATATTATTTAAAAAGGGATATGGATAAATATTAGCTATATTGAATGATACCTATTAAACCAGGTATCAATGTTCATATTGAATTGATACCTATTAAACAGGTATCCCACCCAAAATTGATAAACAATTGGTAAACATTATTGTGTTCTGGATTAATATTAGATAAATATATCCAGTTCAATGGTTGTATATATCTAGGTATCAATGTTTAACTGGATAAACAACCATTGAACTGGATTAATATTAGCTAAATATATCCAGTTAACTGGATAAACGTTGTTGTATATATCCAGTTTAACTGGATTGATAAATATATCCAGTTTACCATCTGTTTATAATATAAACATTGATACGTGGATAAACATTGGTGTGTTCTGGATTGGAATGTTTACCAACTGTCACATCAATGTTTGATGGTATTGCATTACTTTTGATGGTATGTTTTGTCTTCTTGCTTCTAAATGACTTTTTGATACGGTGAAGAAGAGTAGATTATCCTGATTAGTTGTTTTGATTAATTTCAGCTGTGTTTATCATCATTTGTCTCCTTATCCATGAGCAGACCTCATTCACAAGCTCATTCACGAGCTAATTTCAGCTGTGTTTATCATCATTTGTCTCCTTATCTCCTAAGCAGACCTCATTCACAAGCTCCAACATTTTAGTGGCATTCCCATATGTTGATGTGCCGGATGGGAAGAGCACACTTGAAAATTCATTGATTTCATGATTTGTTGAGAACCGTGGGAGTGGGTTTGGAGTGGACCATATTGCATGCATGGAATCATGTTCCATTGATGGTGAAAACCTTAAAAAACTGTAGGGGTGCTACACTTAAGGTAATTTTTTCATTTTTTATTTTTATTTTTAACTATTGTTGCATAGCTTTTATCTACTTTCTAAATGAATATAGTTGAATCTGACATAGTAAACGAATTTTCAGGACTTTATGGGATCAATGATGGAAAACGGGGCAAGTAGAAAAATAGATTTAGGTGTATTCTGTGATGAAGGCTCTCATGAATCGAACCAAGCTCAATCAGAAGGTACAATATTCTGTGTGTTATACCTATTTCTATTATGCACTTTGATTTATGAAATGGTATTATTATCATTGAAACTTAAGTGTTGGGTGTAATGAGAACATGCCATTAAGATTCAGTTGAACTTTAAACTTTTGATCCAAGAAAATGTTATGTTGTCCATGGCATATCAAACTGAAACTCCACTTCCAATTGCTAAGAAACAGCATCAAATGGTACACAAAACAAATAAGGAAACAAGTAACAGAAGAAGACCACTCATAATTTCCTCATATGGTTACATTTGAATGGGTAGTATTTCCATGGCCATTGTACATCTGCCCAATGGAGATTTTCGTATTGATTTCCCAGCCATATCCATGTAATACCCTCCCTATGATTGGCCATATCCATGTAAACCCCTATAAATTAAACACATTATAAATTACAGCTTTGGGAATGCTAAGCCATATCCATGTAATACCCTCCCCAAGCACTTCACTTGGAAAATTCTGTATAGTAGATGATAAAGGCAAAAGCTAATACACTGGTGGTTCTGCAATCTTTAGAGCTAAAGATTATGCTTGAGATTCATCTCTTAATATTGTTCTCTCTCAAAAAATTTTGAAGGTTGATTTTTACAGTACAAGAATGTGCATTCTTTTCTCTCAAATTTTTTTGAAGGTTGATTTTTACAGTACAAGAATGTGCATTCTTTTACCTTTAGGGAGTAAATTGCTCATCTATGATTAACACATGTCCTTTCTTGCAACCATAAAAGGCATAAAAAGACAAGTAAAAGACCTATGTTAGTTCCGGTATGATTAATGTCCTATACAGATTCCTCTTTTGCTTCAAAGTAAGTTAACTGATGCATACCAGTGATTAATGGACATCCATATGCAATCAATGTTAAATGACATGGTTAGCAAAACCCAAACAATAAGAATACTTTAAACTGGTAGACATTTTACATGATGTCTACATGCATGTTACAGAAGAAAATACAGTCACATATTTTTGAGACATACTTATTATGTGCATCTTGCCCAGCATTTTCAATATGTTGTGGGTTTGATTACTGATGTTATCAGTTTGCTATCCATAATGTTTATTCTTAGAGTGTTGCATTGTCTATGCTCTAAGAGCTCTAACAAACGCGACACATAAAATTATGAATTCTGACCAAATGTTCAAATGTTTTGTTGCTTTTTTCTGAACCAATTCTATTTGCCCCAAGGCCATCATGCTTTGTATAAAGGATTATAAAGTGCTCCTTTGCTCTGTAGAGATATGAAGATAGAGAACATCACCACCATTCAAGAGTCAATGCCTTGAAGCTGCCACTGCACATATATTGTGAATTGTATTATATTATGTCGGGATGTTAGAAACAGTTAAGGATGCAAATGTAAACTGTATTGTTTTTCATGTCCAAGTTTTGATTCAAATGTATAATTTTTTCAACATTACATCAAAGCCCTAGAGGCAATATGATAAGTATAATAATGGCATATGGGCTGATGAAATATTGATATGTGATGTTTTTATTTTTATTTGCTAATTATCATAGTTAAATGTGAGAACATGTTTTTAAATTTTGAATGGAAATATGCTGACAATGACATGAGTGGACCTTAAATAGCACTTACATTATTCTACATTTGGGATAAGATAAGTGTTTGATATTACCAAAATGGTTGCCTGCTTTGTACTTTTCAGACAGTGGTTTTTTTTTGAAGGAAAAAATATATATTAAGGGCTTGCAATCATTTGATCCTTGATGTTGTTGGAATGATCTGTTCTTGCAACAGAATGATCTAAATATTTTAGCGAAGCCACCCCTGAAAGTGAAAGTGAAACTTTTCAGCTAGACCAAGTTTTGATGGGAGTCATCTTTATGTTCTTCCAACTAGGTAAGACATGTTAAGTTCCGTGTCCAATATATTTAGTTAACAGGTCAAGAATTCAGAGAACATAATCACAAATGGGTGATGTAAAATTTGCATTGCTAGCTTGCTACTAGGTACGACACATTATTTGACTGAAGGATTAGAGGAAACACCAATGAGGCCTCATGGGATGCAAGAAACATAATGGAAAACATTTACTGTAAATAAGATATAAAAATGTGTGAAGTTGTTATAAATGCTTTTTGCTTG
This sequence comes from Scilla litardierei, assembly GCA_030789695.1. Lineage (NCBI taxonomy): Eukaryota > Viridiplantae > Streptophyta > Magnoliopsida > Asparagales > Asparagaceae > Scilla > Scilla litardierei. The sequence continues at coordinate 368,569,970 of CM061142.1, forward strand.
CTAAATTATCATAGTTTTGGTTAAACTTTGAAAATTAAAGGTAGCTACTACAAAAAGAGTTTATTTAGTGAAGTTTTTGTGGGTATTTTGATGTGGGTATTTGTTTCATTTAGTGTAAAATTTGTAGATTTTTAAAATTGAATATTAGTTTTTTGAAATCTGACTTGCCTTCATTTGTTGAAATTATAGACTATTAGCTTTTTGACATCTGCCGAGTTTTCAAAATCGCTGTCAATGAAGCTAAAACAACTAGAAGGCTCCAGAGGTTATGATAATCATACATTAAGTAGTAAAAATACTCAATGCAGGTGATTCCAAAGTATAATACTTGAATGTAATTTTTGATATTTCAAATATTTCTGTTTCATTTAAACATTAGAACAAATCAGTATGTTAAAGGATGTAAACTTGCATTTTTGTGATTCTTTTAAGTACATATAGCTGCCATGGTCATTTCTGTGTCTTTATGTTCAAGTTAATGCTATGTTCATCAGTATGTTAAAAGATGGAGATGTGGATCAAGTTTGTTTTATGAAGGGTTCTTCTGAGTTTCTTTTTTTGGTAGAACTCGGATTGAGATAAGGGTTCTTCTGTGTCTATTTTATGTTATATGTATTCAACTTGGTGCTTGATTTAACATTTGCAAATCTACATTTTAAGTTAATAATATTAAATTTTGTATAATTATATTATGCAAGGAAAAAATCTAAGCAGAGAAAGATCGTTGCTGATCTTTGTTAAATTCATTCTTTGCTAGATGTTTAGTGCTTTCAATCTGTGCACATAAATTATGATTTTTTTGCAGGGTTGCCATTCAAAATTATCTCACGACTCATGATTGGTAACAGATTGAAGAGGGCATAAATTAAGGATTTTTGCATGCTGCATAAAGGGAATGTGATCCATCTTCAAGAAACTAAGTTTTTATTTGTATCAGACATGGCATTAAAATCTATTGGTTGTAATTTTTTAGAAGATGGTGTATTATTGATGCCTATTGTTGGTGAAATGATTGTTGGTTGGAATTCTCAAAGTTTGTAAAGCAACTAGAAAGTTTGGGAGTTCATTCTATTACAATTTTCATTATGGATAGTACTAATCAAATGTATCAGGCTTTTTTCTAATGTCTATGGAACACATTCTGCATGTGATAAACATGTATTGTATGAAGAGTTTAAAAGTTTTGGATAGAATTATTTAGGGCAATGGGTGATGTTAGATGATTTTAATATCATTAGATTTACATGGGAAAGAAAGGAGCAATTATCATGGTATAGATTTTGAGGAGTTTAGTGATAATGTTAGAGATTTAGAACTTTATTGATTTTCTCTGTTGGGAAGTGATTTTACTTGGTCTAACAGGAGAAGTGAATATATTATAGACATACTTGATCATTTTATTATATCTAAAGGTGTTAACCTAATGCCTTTTGCTATTCAAAGAGGACTTGCCAGTTAGTGTTTATCACTGTCCAATTCTTTAATTCTTCTATGGATAATATTAGTAGAATCTTTGGTTACAGATGATATATTTTGATAAGTTTATAAAGTAGAAATGGTTAATTATTCCAACTTATGGTTCTGTTGCTACTTATTTTGTTCATCAGTTGAGCATGTTAATGAGACTTATTAAAAGATAGTGTATAAATAGTTTTTCATAGCATTAAAGATACTAAGAATACTTTGTTGAAAAGATTGTTGGAATTTGATAGTTTGGAGGTAAACAAAATATTAAATGATGGTGAGGTAATTTCTAAGCAGACAATATATATTGTATAGTATGATTGATACATTACAAGAGGAGGATGTTGGGGGAAGGCATGCTAAAGATCTGGGTGTGACAACCATGTATCCCTTGCAGCTGAAATCATGATTTGTTTGCTTAGGTTTGAGAATCACTGCATCTCAGCTCAGCATAAGGAATATGTTGCATCCCTTGCAATTGCAATCATGAAGAAGAGGTAATGTGGTCAGACATTTCTGCGTTGTGACACCCATTCTCTCTCGAGGGCTGCTTTAATATGCAGGCAAGAACTATAATGGACTGCATGAAACGAACCAAAAAATTTTGGAAGGGAAACCGAAATTTAAGATGAGCATTTGTGAAAATTTTAATTTTGGGAGTAAAACCCTAAAATTTTGGGGGCATTGAAATTGAAGATCACAGAAATTTGGGGGGAATTAAAATTTTTGGGGGGAACTAAACTCTTTGGGGGAACTAAATTTTGGTGGAAACTAAACTTTTTGAAAAAAAAATTGTGTGGAACTAAATAACAATTCTTGCACTTTAATTATGGGTGTTCGTTTAAAATTAGTACATCCAAGATTTTAAGGGGAGAATATTTTAAATGAATCGTGCCCTTAAAGCACGTGTTAAATCGGGAGGAAACTAAATTTTGAGTGAACTAAAATTTTTTGAATGAAATAAATTCTTTGGGTGAAGTAAATTTTGGGGAAACTAAAATTTTTAAAAATGGATAAGAGATATTAGTTGGGTTTGAATTGTATTTGGGGTATTTTAGTTGGGTTTGAAACTAAAATTTTTAAGGCAACTAAATAACACTTAAGTACTTTAATTTTATGTGGAAGTAAGATTTTGGTGGGGGAATATAATGAATGAACCGTGCCCTACGGGCACAGGTATATACTAGTGTGTGTGTGTGTGTGTGTGTGTGTATATATATATATATGAAAAGGAAGAAAAGAGCTCCATATGAAAAAAGGATACGATCCATGGCAACGACACTACCCACGAGTATCCAACATAAGGTTTAAGAGTAAACTTTAGTGTTGGTGTTATACTCGTCAAGCAATGCCACCCCACATCTAAGAGTCCTCATAGGCTATGTTTTGGGTGTGGTAACTTGAACTCATTTTTAATGAGATGGGGAAAATCAATCCTAGATGATATCATGTTACATGGAAAAGTGGATTGGTTTTGGTTGAATTTTTTGAAAGTTCTCCTTATGTGCTTCAATATTTAATCATCACACTTACACGATGGTGTAGAAGTCGTTGTTATAATTTTCATTGGATTTGACTTGTTTATTCTAAGAATGACTACATGCAAATGTTTGATATAGTTTATAATACTCTCTTTTTGCATGTGGTATGACATTGACTTCATTGTACACTTTTGATGATAACAAAAGGGGGAGAATATTGAGAAGATTTGGTTGAATGATGTGCTTAATGCTTATTGTGCTTAATGAATCTATGTTAAAAGGGGGGCATGAATAAAGGGGGAGCATGAAAATAGGGGGAGCATGAAAAAAGGGGGAGCATGAAAATAGGGGGAGCATGCATACATGTTGAACATCATTCCAATCATTGTATTGGTATTATTTCCTCCATCATCACACTTCACACACACACATGTCATGATGATATTATTTGGATCATTATTTCTCAAATCTTATATTGGTTTGTCATCATCAAAAGGGGGAGATTATTGGATACAACGTGTGGTTGGATACAACGATCGATGACTTCGTGTTTGATGATAACAAACGTGTGTAAACAATTTGATGTGTGTGTTAAGTGTTTTCAGGAGTGGCAAGCTCGTAAATACTCAAAGGGGGACTTAGTCAAAGTGATGGAGAAATATGCAAAGAAGATTGAGTCAAAGTGATGGAGAAATTGCAATTCATTTGCAAAGTGGACTTGGTCAAATATGGAGAGATATGGAGAGATCTCATTCATATCAAAAGTGATTGAACCAAATCTCATGCAAATCAATTTGGGATTAAATGAGATCCAAATAAAATCCCATTTCCATTCAAATTCAAATCACATTACAATCCAAATTCAAACTCCATATCCTATTGTGATTAGAAGAGATCTTCCATGTGATTATTTCAAATCTATTCTAGTTAGGATTCCAGCATATCTCCTAGTTTTATGGTATTCTATTTGAGCCTAATTGATCTTCTCCCATCCATATATAAACCCCCATCTCCAAGAGCTATTGCATGTGGCAAACAAAAAGAAAAGGAGGTGCAGCCAAAGCAAACAACCAAGGGAGTCATCTTCTTCATTGCGCAACCATCCAAGTTGTCTTCCTCCCACATTGCGCAACATACCAAGGCTCAAGCTCATTTACCACAAGCAACACAATGGAGTCTCCATCTTCTCCAAGGCCACAAGCTATCAAAGAAGTCTCCATCAATATCCCATTGCCATAAAACATCAAGGAGAGATTCCTCCTCACCATTGCGTAAGAATCCAAGAGAAGGTCCTTCTTTCATCCATTGCAAGCTACCAACATCAAGAAGAGATCTCATCCTTCTCATTGCCTCAACCTATCAAAGGGTCCTCCACCATTGCCGCAACATAGGGGAGTCCCTATCCTCTTCAAGGCCGCAACACCCTAGAGAGCTTCTCCTTGTCGCAACTCCAAGAGCTCACCCTCCAACCATTGCCGAAAGTTTCAAAGGTCTCTTCATCCATTGCCGCAAGCTTCAAAGCCAAAGAAGGAGGCCGCAACATCTTGGGGGTGCCACGACTTTAGATTGGAGACTACATCTTGTCAGACAGAATCTGACCAGGGTTGAACAACAGAGACGACGACATATACACGAACTGAGCTTTTCTGAACTCCATATTTATTTATATTTGTGTATTGGTGTGTTGATCTTTGTAAGTTACTTATTCATTCTTTTGGGGTCTTGTCTAGTTGGTGCTAGACAAGAGGGTCTTGACTAGTCGGTGCTAGTCAAGAGAGAGATTTTACTAGATTAATAGTGTTTAGCACTTTGGTGAGTGCGGTACGGAACATGGTGAGCGTAGAGTAGGTGCTCGTAGCGCTTCGGTTGTACCCTTGTAACATATTAATGCTAATAATTGCTTTGGGGCTGGAGTAGGTCGTTGGGGTAACCAAACCAGGGTAAATCTGTTGTGTACTCTGTGATTGTTTTTATTTACTCAGTGTCTGACTATCTGTGCTGATAACTGCCTGTGTTTGCGAAGAATTTTTTATTAACATATTCACCCCCTAGGCTTAGATCCAGATCTAACACCCAATGCATCAAGGTCTGTAACACCCCGCTCCCCAGGATACCCGGGAAGTACGACCAAGTATTCCCATAGCAGCGAATGTCACTAAGGAAGAGAAAGAAGGAGAGTGCACAAGAAGAATATGCAGGTTACTACGCACATGTGCGGAAGTTCGAGTAATGCACCAACACAGAAAATAAAAGACAATAATGTACAAGCCAATATTCTTTTATTAATAAAACAATAGTGCAATATTTTTATACAACATCTCAACACCAGGTATGTCACGACTCGCTTCCCAAAAATGGAAGGCGAGACGTGAAAAGTCCGCTTAGACTTGAAGCTGTGAGGCTACAGTGTGTAAAGCGTCCGGTATAACCAAGTAAAGATCTTTGCAATTACGAAACTGAACAAAAATAATAACAAAAAGAAGAGAGATAAACAATGTTATTCCAATCTCAGAATGTCCACAAATAATGTTCAAACATCGCAGAAAAGCTTCCAAGCATAAAAGAGTCTAAAAGGCCCCAAGCATGGCCAACAGAAATAAACGTACAGAAAAAGAAACGGGGCTACGCACCATCAACCTAACAAGAACTAAGCAGAAATCAACACAGAAAGAAGTCTCTACGACTGGTCGCCGGTGTCCTCGAACTCCACGTCAACAGTGGACCCAGGCTCAATGTCAGCAAACACCTCGTCCTTAGCAACGGGCTCTGGCTCAGCAACTAACATGCGACACCCAAAAGAGACGAGGGCACATGTCAGCAAAGTCTACAAGAGACTTTGTGCAAGGAAACTAAAAGAAAGGGAAATAGCATAGCAGTTCTAAAATATGCGATGACATGGCAGTTTAAGGCATGGATGCAACAAGTAAGAAAGTGCAACAAGTATGACAAGGCAAGGGTAGCAAAGCTACTAAAACATTCACATGGATTTACAAGACAAGTAAACACGTCGTGCACAGAGTTTACGCCCTTTGGCTAGAGCGGCTGTACGGGCCAACTCCTAAGCTCAAGTGATCGCTTAACCCTACCCCTCCACGTGTAATCGGGCATTGGCTTTCGACCAACACACGTAGCCCGCTTCTGGTTCACGAGTCAGGAAGTGTACTTGGCATAGGATTGTGCCTGCAACGCAGGTGCCTAGCCTCAACAAGGAAGTACAAGTAGCGTGTGCTACGAACGCAAACATTCAAGCATGGAATGACATGTTAGGATGCATGTCATGGCAAGAGTACAAATAAAGTGCGTACAGATATAGAAATTAAACGCGACAGTCAAGATGTATGTATGACATGGCAGAGTACAAATAAAGTGCGTACAGATATAGAAATTAAACGTGACAGGCAAGATGTATGTATGACATGGCAGAGTACAACTAAAGTGCGTACAGATATATAAATTAAACGTGACAGGAAAAATGTATGAATGGCATGGCAGGGTGTCAGATCTAGCTTCATTGTCAAGCTAGATCTTGAAGTTACATCTAGGCGACTATCATTTCGTCGCCTAGTCTCTTTTACGCTAAAAACGAGAGATGGCCTAAAACATGGCCTAAACACAAGTTGGCAAGTTTCACTTACCTGCAATCAGCCGTTTTGGAAACACCGTTCAATCAGTCCAATCTACCTATGTGCTCGGATTCACCAAACTACAGTCCCAAATTAGATTATCTTCATTAGTGATTTACTAAGCAATTCAAATACTGATTTTAATCTTGATTAACATGCATTGGTTGGGGGTCCTAAGAGATCAGAAAAGTACCCTTGCACGACACGAGAGCTACACTAACGTCGGGTAGCGACGTCAGGGGTTGGAATAAAGATAGCGCTCCTGATTCAGATTCCAAAATATGATTCCATGATCGCCAATCTTGTGTTGGGGAATTGGCAGTCCCTTAGGGTACAAAAACTCTAGTCCCGTCCTAAGTCGGACGGAACATAGACAGAAAAACAATAGCAGCGGAAGAAAAAACTATGTTAACTAATTAACATGCAGTTAAAAACAATTTTTAACTTAGCCCTAAGGTCCAAGACCCTATGCCAAGATCTATGCCGACTTGGGATGGATCTGACCATCACAAGAAGGATCTAGCCTACTGCGATTAAACTAAACTAATGCTAATAAAATACTTTAACCACATACCCGGAATCTCAGCCCTGGAGCAGGCGAGATGTTCCGCGTCGTCTTTCGAGCTACTCCCGCCCCACGCCGAGCCGCTCCTTGAACCGCTCCCCGAGCCGCTCCTCGAACCGCTCCGCATCCCGAGGCGATCAATCCCCGTGCCGCCGAGCCAACCACGCGCCGAAGAAAGTTTCACGCGAGTGAAACCTCCGCCTAGATTTCGGATTCAGAATCCGAACTCCTTTGTGGCTTTGCTAGAGCCCGCAGGAGTAAGGCAGAAATTTAGGGAGAAGAGAAATTATTAATTTAATCTTAGATCCGAGCGTGCTCCAACATTTACGAGAGCCGCTCAGATCTAGAGCTTGGGACGAGTTTTGAGAAAGGGGGGAGACCCCTATTTATATAGGCGGCGGACTCTCCCCTTTTCTCAAAATCCGATGTGGGACTAAACAATGAGTTAATTTAAAATCAAGTTAGTTTGCACTTCACAAAGTGCAAACTTCCGTGAATTTTAACTCACTCACCGTTGAGCTTCAGGATTGATACAAACAATCAATAAGCAATTGTGGGATCCAAGGTAGACCAGGTCAGACCTGGGCGCAGCCCAGACCAGGACCTGGGCGCAGCCCAGACCTGGACCTGGGCGCAGCCCAGGCCAGGCCTGGGCGCAGCCCATGCACTTGGCCTGGGCGCCATGGGCGCCTGGGCCAGCCACCCAGGCGCCCAGGGCGCCTGGGCCGCCTGGGCCTGCGCCCAGGCGCCCGGGCCTGTCCCTGGGCCGGGCGCCCAGGCCCAGGCGGGTCTGGGTGCCCAGGCCCAGGCCGGCCTAGGCCTCACTGGGTCTGGCCAGCAGGCCAGACCAGGTTCAGACTGGGCTAGTCTGTCTGGTCTGGCCTGATCTGACCCTTTGGGCTGTTTTGGCTCTAACTTGAGCATCCGGTGTCCGATTTGGACGCCGTTCGAACCTGGGTCTAGATCGGGACATTCCCGTCTTACCCGTGAACTTTTCCTTGCGTTTATTTTATTAAATATTGTATTAAACAATTTAATACACATTTAATCGCTTTTGCATCAAATGCAAAATAGTCCCTATCTAAGCTTAAATTACCATATTGCATCAAATGCAATTATCTCTTCTTTTGCATCAAATGCAAATCTTCTCCCTAACTAATTTCTACCTATTACTAGACGAAGCGTTGCACTCTGTGTGAGACCCTACAGCCTGACCCTTACAACAGGTTGGGCTCGAAGCCCTATACGACAGTGACCACTAGCAGTGGTTGCCGTCCCTGCTTCAGGAATCATCATTATGTGGTTGACTCATTGACATGAGTATTGTCGGGACCACCTGACTGTTTCCGTGATGAGTTCCGCAGTTATAGTCTCTTCATCTTAAATATGTCGTGTAGATCAAGTCTGGGGTACGGTCAAACTGTCAACCCCAATAACTTGACTCCGGTTAGTTTCGATCGATCTTTAGTCAATAAATGTTGGACTTCTTCCAACATACTCTGCGCAGAGTTTTTACTAAAGACCGAACTAACTCTACGACACTAACTCCCATTGACCGGGAGAGACGAATCCTCTCTTGGTCATTACTCGCCTCGTACGTTTCAAGTGACACCCAATCAAAAGACCTTTCGACAGGCCTTGCCTCGAAGCTAGGTCAGTTGATCTAAGTGGCACCGTTCACGCACAGGTCCGTCAAAATGACCTCAAGTCAAAAGGTCAACTATCATATCATCACTCAGAGTTATCACTGACAGATTGGTCAATATAACCATATGATAACTCTAGTTGATCGTTCAGTGAACTCATTCTAATGAGCACCTGTGTCTCATCTTTGACTTCGCCAAGTCAAGCGATCATGAGATCATCGCCACCGCTAAACGGTGAAGACTAAGACACAATGGTCTATCCGATGTTTCGATATCCTTGTCTCGGAACATCTACGACCACGGACCATTTTAGACTTATGCTACAGACGGTCAAACGTTTCTCCATGATCGAGATACTCATCTCGATACCCGTTTGACCTTGCATAAAGTCTCAGGACTTTACCTAAGTTGATATCTAATGTTAACTACATTACAATATAACTTAGATAAATTATTACCAAACAGCTTACTGTTATTTCGAACAAGATGTTTGTGCTATTCACACAGGAATAAATGGCCTCGATGGCATCATATTCCTACATCTTGAACAGCAATGAGAACAGTGATGAGAGCCCAAATCATCGAGCAAAGTGGACGGTTGAAGATCTACGGCTCACGGAAAGCCGTAATGACGAACGGAGATGAAGGGGTCGACGCACACGAAGACTACGACATTGAGCATCATATAGGCTGGTCGTGACGTCGAGAAACACCTTTAGGTGAGGCAGAGGGCTGTCAGAACGATCCAACATCGAGAGAAGGCGACGAGAGACGTAACGACGTGACGAGACGTCGTTAGAACACGAAACAGCGAGAGCTCGATGTTGAGGGGCTGTCCACGACGGTGCAGAGGTCCAAGGGGGGTCGACAGGGGTGACTCACGGCGGCGGCGACGCCGGAGCAGCGCGCGACGGCAGCGATTCGCTGCTGCAACAACACACGCACGCAGCGCGTGTTTTCCGACGAGAAACGGCGAGGGTCGGGGGCCCACGGCGGTGCAGTGGTCGGAGGAACATCGGGGCGAGGTCCTAGGGTTGGTTGATGGCGGCTGCGGGCTGAGGAACGCGAAAACTATATGGGCGGCGGGTTTCTGTGATGTGTGCGAAAAATATGAGGGGGCAGCTGCGTTTTTGTGTTGCTGGGAAAGAGAATAGCCCTAGGTTATTAATAGATGATAGGAGGCTTGGGTCACGTGGGATATGAGTCTAGGGTTATAGGTTAGCTAGGGATTGTTTTAGGTTAAAATTTTTTATTATAAATTATTAAAAGAGATATCTCACACCCTCTCTCTCTCTCTCTCCAAGGTGTGTGCGGCCAAGAGTGGGAAAACTTGGGTTGGGTTCAAATTTTAGGATGTTTATTATAATAAGAATTATTAGGGACTAATAACTATGTGAAACTTTGGGTTAAAATATAAGGGATTGTGCAAAATAGTGAAAGTGGGACAAACGGGGCCCGAAAATTATGAAATAAATACTGGGACGACCGTGACGACGAGAGAAACAAAACTAAGGAGACGGATCACAAGTTCGACGACGAGGAACGGAATTAAAAATAAAAAGGGCTCACGACAAAAGTGAAAATCGCGATGCCTCTGCAAACAAAGTCAAATTGTGGGGGAACGGCCTGTGAAATGACGTTCCAAAATAATTTCACAATTTAATACTCTTCGAGAGGGTCACAACGGCATATCACACCATGCATTCCGAATGAAAGATAAGGCTAAGAAAAATACGCGAACTTCAAGAAAAATACGCGTGCAAAGGATACGGGGTCCAAAGGCGACAGTAATCCCAAGTTGGGCACACGTCGGGGGTTGGATTGCTAAGGATGCAACCAAGGTGCTACGGCCCTATCAACTCAACGACACGACTCACATACAAAGCAACAAAACCAATCAGGTACCCGAAATTATTATACGCACAGCCGTATAACTAAAGTGAGTACCGGCCGTTACATCCTACCCACCTTAGGACAAAGTCCGTCCTCGGACTTTCTAATATATCTAGTCGCTCTAGTAACTATCCCGATCATGCCAGGCTATAATTCAAACATGCATAGTCACCACAAGTGCTTATATATGCTTTAGGTATTCAAACATTAATGTCACAACGTACATATATTTATATGTACATTCAATGCTTATATCGATCACGGAAAGTCAAATTTACACACATACTTCAATCATATATATATGCATACATCCCTTATATAACTACTACTACTACTACTTAACTCAAAACAATGGTTCAGATATTTACTTAAGAATAGTCTCACACTAGCGAATACAATCATTGTACTTTACGTTTAAAATAACTACCTACGCACAACGACCAAGAGCATATTATCATCAGTCAACACCAAACATACAAACACACGCATTCACCTCATACAATATTAAATCATGCTTGCTATATCATATTACACATTCACCCTTACTACTAATACATATAGGTACTCTAATACAAGCACATATTTCATCATATATACACTTCATATACAATCCTATAACTATATTCAAGGCGCAACAAACATATTATAGCTACGCACTCGGGCGTAAATACTCAGTCAATGTTATTAACACAATGATAATATTCACACGACTGGTAAGGCATTCTAACAATCCTACTAATTACAATAATAACTCTCACACATATATCACCATGTCGTGCCAATATAGCTACTAATATACGACAACCATAAGACAACGCATTCATTACAATGCTAACATATATAGACATTCACTTAATATTACTAACACTAATATCAAGTACAATAATAATAATACTAATAAATAGCAATTCCAATATACACATGCACCACCAATCACTTATCACATTTCAATACTACTATATCACGACATATATAAATAACATGATTAATATAGTATCATGGGACGATATCATGCTAACCAACTTTATAATTACAACAGATACTAACACTTTGCTACTCATACACATGCATCACTAACTATATATCTATAATAATACCACATTGTTACACAATAGTGTTAACACATCACCTTCATGCCATAATTAGAATAATATCAATATTTAAGGCACTCACCAATACTTCATTATACACACGTACATCCAATAAAATAATACTATATAGCAGGCATACATTTATATATATATACTCACATCCTCATTAATACATCGCACTCAATCAAATATACGTATTACATCCACATTTTATATCATTCATTATAATACGTAAGCATACTAATATTCAGCCAGGTAACGCCACCATAATGCAATCACTCTACAACCAATAATAATATTACAATATCAATACACTTATACAATCATAATACACCATCCTATACCTAGTCACAGCATACAATAATCGTGTATACCTCACGGTATATACGTACACACAACATCCCGTAAGGGCAACCAATACTATACAAAATTATAATCCTATTACCATACACAAATCGCACATATTCACGCAATATGTATGTATCTAGCTATAACTAATCACATACATATCTACGTATGGGCACACACTCATACGTACTGACATATAGATCATATATTAGGCATACACACTTAACTATAAATACACCTAGTATCATTATACCTAATATACACATAACTTTATCAGCACATTATTTCAACCATTATTAAGTATCTCCAACTACATACACCCCCAGTAGATATTCCAACTAATTCTTATATACACAGACATCCCTAGAGTGGTATAGCTATCCACACACATATTTATAAATACTAACACACATACAACTTCATATATACCATGTAATTATATGCACTACAACGACATCACAATCTATACTAATGGGTCCACCATACTATACCAAGGTTAGCGTAGGCAACAGTAAGCACTAATGTGATAACTAAACAATAGTGAGGAAGCCGAAATCGGAATTGAAATGAAACAAGATCGAGATGAACGGGTTCAGATGAGGCGACATATAAGGGAAAAGCTTGGTTGGGTGGAACAAAATATAGTTCAGAATAATCAAGTAGGGAAGAAAGATATAAAATACGAAATAAGGATATAATAAAAATGTAAGTTATAAAATAAAAATATAATAATATTCTTATTAAACGTAGAAAGGTAGCATGAAAGTTAAATCACGACATGAGGATTAGACGCAGAATAATGATTATGGAGGTGAATGAATTGTTTTGCAATTGGAGATAATTTAAATGGAGATAGTACTTTACAAAAATTTGAAGTACGAATGTGATGAGTATGAATTCGACACGCTGAAAGCTGAAGTCCGCTGTAACTTAGAAAAGTATATTTAAAGTAAGCGCGATGAGTTATTCGAATAAGTTTTAATGACATATGTAAGAAAAGAAAATTATAAATCGAATTAGAAAATCGAAGTACGGTTTAGAATAAAATTAGTACATGAAAAGGGACAAGGTATTTATATAGGTATGAAAAGTATATGCTAGAAAAATATTATAAAATAGTAATCAAGATCTCGACAAAAGTTTCGAAATTCAAAAAAAATGAATTTAAGTCAATGGGAGAGTATGAAGTTTAAGTATATATATTAAAAGTTTTCGAACGAATTTAAACTTAGCGAATAAGGAATATCGAAAATACTTTCAGAAGATTCATGATTTGTAGCGAAGAGGTTCGAAAATTAACGACGATCGTCATGAGGAAATCACGTGAATCGAGGGCAAGGAAAATGGTCGTATGATCAAAAGATAAATACGTCTAGGATATGACTCATGAAAATCTACGGGGAACTCCTACGGTCGACCAACTAAAGATTAGGAAACTTAGCGCTAAGACTTTCTAAGGAACTAGACTGTAATGAACTGCGTTTGGCTTGGCCCGAAATCGATGAACCAAAGCGGACGACTAAAGAAATCCTAGAAGTCTAATATGGTCAGAGTTAGGCAAGAACCACTAAGGTAACTCCTAAGACGACTATATCAATTTTTAGCATGGAGTCTAACTAACAATCAGTGACCTCTAACTAGCAAGCACAGACGTCTGACTAAGTCTTACTTATAGTCCTGACCTAATGGATTTCCTTACTAAGCTGAGACAGATGCTCGGCAACACGTCTCCTAGCCACCTAAGACACGGAAAACGCTCTTATTAGACTCAGATTTTATGACTTGGATGTTTTAATTTATTTAATGAACGTTCTATTATTATTATCGTTGTTCCGATAATTCGCAGTTGCAAGAAGGACCTGCATGGGCCACCAATAAAACCTGTCACGACCCGCTTCCCAAAAATGGAAGGCGAGGCGTGAAAAGTCCGCTTAGACTTGAAGCTGTGAGGCTACAGTCTGTAAAGTGTCTGGTATAACCAAGTAAAGGTCCTTGCAATTACGAAACAGAACAAAAATAATAATAAAAGAAGAGAGATAAACAATGTTATTCCAATCTCAGAATGTCCACAAATAATGTTCAAACATCGAAGAAAAGCCTCCAGGCATAAAAGAGTCTAAAAGGCCCCAAGCATGGCCAACAGAAATAAACATACAGAAAAAGGAAAGTCGCTACGCACCGTCAACCTAACACGACTAAGCAGAAAGCAACACAGAAAGAAGTCTCTACGACTGGTCGTCGGTGTCCTCGAACTCCACGTCAACAGTGGACCCAGGCTCAATGTCAGCAAACACCTCGTCCTCGGCAACAGGCTCTGGCTCAGCAACTAACATGCGACACCCAAAAGAGACGAGGGTGCATGTCAGCAAAGTCTACAAGAGACTTTGTGCAAGGAAACTAAAAGAAAGGGAAACAGCATAGCAGTTCTAAAATATGCGATGACATGGCAGTTTAAGGCATGGATGCAACAAGTAAGAAAGTGCAACAAGTATGACAAGGCAAGGGTAGTAAAGCTACTAAAACATTCACATGGATTTACAAGACAAGTAAACACGTCGTGCACAGCGTTTATGCCCTTTGGCTGGAGCGGCTGTACGGGCCAACTCCTAAGCTCAAGTGATCGCTTAACCCTACCCCTCCACGTGTAATCGGGCATTGGCTTTTGACCAACACACGTAGCCTGCTTCTGGTTCACGAGCCAGGAAGTGTACTTGGCATAGGATTGTGCCTGCAACGCAGGTGCCTAGCCTCAACAAGGAAGTACAAGTAGCATGTGCTACGAACGCAAACATTCAAGCATGGAATGACATGTTAGGTGATCGGTTCATATTTTACACCTTTTTTCTACATATCTGCATGCCATTTCGGTTGCTCATATTGCGATTTTCACGATTATTCGATGATATTGTGTTACTTTTCACTATTTCTTCTTTTTGTCGGATTTCAGGAAATATGGAGCGATCGGGAGAAAAAAATGAGCTTAAGGGACTTGCACCCACTCCGGAGCATCACCTAAGGCTCTTTTGAGGGCTATTCGGCGATGGGAGACAGGTGGAAGAAGAAGGAACTCCGTAGGAGCGACGAGGAGGAGAAACGGAGAAGATTGGGCATTTTAGCATGCCACTCGGCCGAGTGAAGGAGTCACTCGGCCGAGCAAAGAAGCCCGCTCGGCCGGCCAGATCGGACACGCAGCAGATTGAGTATCAGCGTGCACTCGGCCGAGCATCGCCAGCCCACTCGGCCGAGCACGGAGATACCACTCACCCGAGTGGCATCACGACGACGGCAAGCAAAAATCCCAGACTTACTGGAATCCGTCAGGCGATTGAGGGTTCCGACTCGGCCGAGTACCGAATGCCCCGCGGCCGAGTGAGTAAAGCCACTCGGCCGAGACACCCCCGGAGACAGACCCCTGAGGACCTCGAAGTTACTGGAATTTTACATGGTCTGTCACTCGGCCGAGCAAAGAAGCCCACTCGACCGAGTAGAGAAGTCCACTCGGCCGAGTGATGCCGAGGACATGCAGCGCCCAGATTTTCAGATAGCCTCCCACTATTTTGAAATCTGCTATCATTCCAACAAACAAAGTATTTTTCTCATATTTTTTATGGATAGTAGACTTCATGACGGTTCCAACGCCGCCAAGAACGCGCAAATCGGAGGTCGGATGAAATCTGGGGAATTTCTGTAAGTTGACGCTGCAGTGCTGGAATTTTCACTCGGCCGGGCCACATTTTCCACTCGGCCGAGTGCGGCCTGGGCCCAGATTTTAAGTTGCGGTTTGGGCTGTTTTTGGGCACGAATTTGAGGGGTTTTCTAGGGTTGTTTGCTAGGGTTTTGGGAGAGTATTTAAGGGGTTTGTAGCCACCATTAGAAGGGGATCCCCATTATGTTTTCTTAGTCCCCAATATGTTTTTCTTAGGATTATTTTAGAGGTTAGGCCATGCCCTAGGCCCCCTCTTGGATCTAAAAGCTTGTATTTTGGATTGAAGATCTTCATCAAGCTAAGTATTTTCTTCTTTTTATTTGAATCTTTGTTTTTCTATCTTTTTGTATGCAAGCAATGATTTCTATTGATTCTCATATCCTTATTGCTATGCTAGAGTAGATTTGTTGTTCTAGGGTTTGGTGATGAACCCTATGGATCTAATTTCATATTTGTGATGAATGAATTTCTAAATTTCTAGAATTGCTAGGAGGTTAGGTTGTGATTGATTTACTACGGATAGCTTGGGATTTCCATCGATTTGGGATTTGCAAGAGATTGGATTCTAATCGATGGAAAGGCCTAGATATTCGATTTAGGTTTACAATTGGGTTTCTCTAGATTTGGTTTGCAAGAGATTGGACCAAAGCTAGGATTTTTAATTGTAAATCTATACCCATATTCGTTTGCAAGAGATTGGACGAATACGAACTATCACAACCTAGATCGTGACTCGAGTTTGCACGAGAGTGGGCTCGAGGAGCGATTGGACGATGATGTCGATCCTAATGCTAGTGGCTTAGGCTAGGGTTTGCAAGAGATTGGGCCCTATCCTAGGTTCGCTATAGACCGGCAATAGCGCGAGAGCGTGAGCTTGGTTCTCTATTCAGTTACGACTAGTTTACCTCAACACAAGTCTAGTAATATTGAGATTCACTATTTACAATGATGTATGCAGGTGCCTAGCCTCAACAAGGAAGTACAAGTAGCATGTGCTACGAACGCAAACATTCAAGCATGGAATGACATGTTAGGATGCATGGCATGGCAAGAGTACAAATAAAGTGCGTACAGATATAGAAATTAAACGCGACAGTCAAGATGTATGTATGACATGGCAGAGTACAAATAAAGTGCGTACAGATATAGAAATTAAACGTGGCAGGCAAGATGTATGTATGACATGGCAGAGTACAACTAAAGTGCGTACATATATAGAAATTAAACGTGATAGGCAAAATGTATGAATGGCATGTCAGGGTGTCAGATCTAGCTTCGTTGTCAAGCTAGACCTTGAAGTTGCGTCTAGGCGACTATCATTTCGTCGCCTAGTCTCTTTTACGCTAAAAACGAGGGATGGCCTAAAACATGGCCTAAACACAAGTTGGCAAGTTTCACTTGCCTGCAATCAGCCGTTCTGGGAACACCGTTCAATCAGTCCAATCTACCTATGTGCTCGGATTCACCAAACTACAGTCCCAAATTAGATTATCTTCATTAGTGATTTACTAAGAAATTTAAATGCTGATTTTAATCTTGATTAACATGCATTGGTTGGGGGTCCTAAGAGATCAGAAAAGTACCCTTGCACGACGCGAGAGCTACACTGATGTCAGGTTACGACGTCAGGGGTTGGAATAAAGATAGAGCTCCTGATTTAGATTCCAAAATATGATTCCGCAATTGCCAATCTTGAACAGCGACGAGAACAGCAAGGAGAGTCCAAATCAGCGAGCAAAGTGGACGATTGAAGATCTACGGCTCACAAAAAGCCGTAATGACGAACGGAGACAAAGGGGTCGATGCACACGAAGACTACGACTTTGAGCGTCGTAGAGGCTGGTTGTGACGTCGAGAAACACCTCTAGGCGAGGTAGAGGGCTGCCGGAATGATCCAACAGCGAGAGAAGGCGACGAGAGACGTAACAACGCAATGAGACGTCATTAGAACGCGAAACAGCGAGAGCTCACTGTTTTTAAGCTTGGACGGCCTGAGGAGCTGTCCAAGACGGTGCAGAGGTCCAAGGGGGGTCGACGGGGGTGACTCACGGCGGTGGCGGCGCCGGAGTAGCGCGCGGCGGCGGCGATTCACTGCTACGGCAACACACGCACTCAGTGCGTGTTTTTCGGTGAGAAACGGTGGGGGTCGGGGGCCCACGGCGGCGCAGTGGTCGGAGGAACGTCGGGGCGAGGTCCTCGGGTTGGTCGGCGACAGCTGCGGGCTGAGGAACGCGAAAACTATAGGGGCGGCCGGTTTTTGTGCTGTGTGCAAAAAATATGAGGGGGCGGCTGCGTTTTTGTGTTGCTGGGAAAGAGATTAGCCCTTGTCTATTAATAGAGGATACGAGGCTTGGGTCACGTGGGATAGGGGTCTAGGGTTATAGGTTAGCTAGGGATTGTTTTAGGTTAAAATTTGTTATTATAAATTATTAAAAGAGAAATCTAACACCCTCTCTCTCTCTCTCCAAGGTTTGTGCGGCCAAGAGTGGGCAAACCTGGGTTGGGTTCAAATTTTAGGATGTTTATTATAATAAGAATTAGTAGGGACTAATAACTATGTGAAACTTAGGGTTAAAATATAAGGGATTGGGCAAAATAGTGAAAGTGGGACAAACGGGGTCCGAAAATTATGAAATAAATACTGGGGCGACCGTGACGACGAGAGAAACAAAACTAAGGAGACAGATAACAAGTTCGACGACGAGGAACGAAATTAAAAATAAAAAGGGCTCACGACAAAAGTGAAAATCGCGACGCCTCTGCAAACAAAGTCAAATTGTGGGAGAACGACCCGTGAAATGACGTTCCAAAATAATTTCACAATTTAATACTCTTCGAGAGGGTCACAACGGCATATCACACCATGCGTTTCGAATGAAAGATAAGGCTAAGAAAAATACGCGAACTTCAAGGAAAATACACGTACAAAGGATACGGGGTCCAAAGGCGACAGTAATCCCAAGTTGGGCACACGTCGGGGGTTGGCTTGCTAAGGGTGCAACCAAGGTGCTACGGCCCTATCAACTCAACGACACGACTCACATACAAAGCAACAAAACCAATCAGGTACCGGAAATTACTATACGCACAGCCGTATAACTAAAGTGAGTACCGGCCGTTACAAGGTACAAAAGTGAAACAGAAAGGAATCCCAGAAAAACCCACAAGGTACAAAGATGTCCACTCCCAGTACAACTCACCCCTAGACTACCCCTGAGAACCAACTATACAAGGTCACCCGCTGTGGGATCCACCTCTGAGTAATCTCCCGAGTCAAGTCATCCTTGTCAGTACTGCTCCTAAACCTGGAAAAATAGATGGGGCATGTCTACGCGTGACCCAGTAGGAAATCCTAACATCGCTAGGTAGGATCCAGTTTGAGAACTATTATACCTATCTAAGGTCTGGTCTCAAACGGTAAACAAATCAACTATTATAGCATTATGAAGAAAATATTCAGACATGTACTGAAAAGAAGACAACTGAATTAACACGTGTAAAGAGAAGCAACACCACATGCAGATAAATGTTAATAACAGCTATAGAGTTAATATGCATAAGGTAAAAGCAGACAATTCCTACTTATGAATATGATGCACATAAATGCTTATGAATGCATATGCACAACCTAAGGGATCCCACCTATGCCAGCGTGCCTACAAGTGCACACCTCCACCGTGGCACCACGATGGATTCAAGAGGTGGTCCCCAGCGATTTCCCCCGACTCCTATCGTGGCACTTTGCTCCATTGTGGGTGGTACCATCCGTGTCCTAGTTTTCATATATCACATTTCTTTCATCACATTTCTCTTCCTCATTTCTTTCATTTGCCATATCGCATGTCTCATGCCACTTTCATTTCATCATTGCTTTCATATCACATCATAATATCTCATGCATAATGAAGCATTTTAAAGAAAATTAACATGAATATACAAGGATATGGCATGGTTAACATGAATGATTGCATATTGGCAAACATGGACATTAATATGAAGCATAAATATATAATACATGGAACATGGAATACCGAAAATGGCCATTACATGGAGACTAGCATCAATCTTGGCATATTAACATAAGTTGACAATTAACAACATGACATAATTAATATGAATGTTAGCAAAACATGAGAATATTATGATTTGCATGGCACTTAATGAAATATCAAGTTGCAACATGGGGGCATGGCATACAAAAATAATCATGAACTTTTCCATAACAATTTTAGAACAATAAGTTCTTTAGAATGATATGGATTCATAATATAACACACTAACATATTGCTACCAACATTAGCTTTCAAGCCATAGTAAGGCATATACACAAAATAAAGATGCTAGCATTAACATATGAACACTTTAGTAGGGTATGTGAATATTAGAGATACTAACTTAAGCATGTTACACCTTTTATTACTAAAACTTTGTAAACAACCATGTGCTTTTAACATATCCTACTAACATGGCACCATTAACATGGCTAGCATATCTTTACAAACCTGATTACACTAGCATGCCATTACTAACATAACATATTTTAACATCAATTTATAAAGCTTTCACCTAACATTGCATACATTAAAATTGCAATCTTCATATCCTTAACAAAATATAATATCCTCAAAAATACAATTCACCCATAGTAGTGAAATCCCTACACAATTTATTCATGGGTACAAATCAACTACTCTAGTAGCATGGCATACTGAACTTTAGTTATATTACAACTTCATGGGAATGAGCCTTTCTCTACAGAAAACATAGCATATTCCATATTTACAATTTAAATTACTACTTGAGCATTCATACCATCAATTCAAAAATTGAAACTAACTAAATTGATTTGAATCCTTATTACATGCAAATCCTAAAACTAAATCCTAACCAAGGATGTTAGAATCCTACCTCGTATGGTCCTTCTTTTCAATCTTTGGCCCTTCGTCTCCTTGTTGATCTCCATACTTTCTCCTACTTCTCCTCCTACTATCAATCACCATAGTATCCAAAACAGAAGAGGGAGGGCACTTGTCACGCCCCGCTTCCCAAAAATGTGGAGGCGAGACGTGAGAAGGTCCGCTCAGACTTGAAGCTGCAAAGCTCCAAGCCCGATAAGCGTCAATCAACAATAAATTGGCAGGTCCTTGCAACGCGATACGAAACAACAATAATAATAAGGGAATGAGACAATAAGCAATTCATTAAATCTCAGAATATCCATAAAATAAATTACAATATCACAGAGAAGCCACCAGGCTCAAAAGGAAAAGCTAAGGCCCAAACATGGCCAACAAGGTACAACATACAAGCAAGGGTGCCACGCACCAACAACTAACAGCAAACCTAAATAAAGAAGAGAACACAAGTGAACTCTAAGACTGATCACCAATGACCACAAACTCCTCCTCAGCAACCACTGGCTCAGCGCCAGCAAACACTACGTCCTCTCCAACGAACTCTGGCTCAGGATCTAACATGTGTCACCCAAAAGAGAGAGGGGCACATGTCAGCAAGTCTAAAAGACTTGGGCAAGGAAACTGAAAGGAAAGTAAACTAACAACCTAGTAGTTATAGTTTGATGCATAGCATGACAAGTTTAGTATGTGAGTAGCAAATAAGGTAAGATGCAAGTATCGAGTAACAAGTAGCAAGTATGGCATGAACGACAGTTTTAGTATGAGCGTGCAAGCAAGACATGGTATAAAGTCAAGTACAAGTGAACAATTATCATGGCATGACAGGAGTAGCCAAGCTACTAACAATCTCAATCCTTTCACTAGTCGCGTTTTCAAGTTATTTGTAGATGTTTACGCCTTACAGTTGAAATGTTGGACATTCACACTGATTGGCCGCTTAACACTACCCCAAAACCCGGAGTTTACGCCTTACCACTGCAGTTGCTGATCGGGCAGACTCCCAGTTGATTGGCCGCTTAACTCTTACCCCTCCCACACGTAAACAAGCCATGGTCCCTGTACACGAGCTCAGGAAATGAGCCAGGGTTGCCCCGCACAAGAGCTTGTTTTTAGGTTCACAATTTGGCATAGGATTGTGCCCGCTAAAAGCAGGTGCCTAGCCGGAAACAAGTAGATCGGGCGTTGGCTATCAACCAACACACATGGCCCGCTTCTGGAACACGAGCCAGGAAACACAAGTATTGTAGCGTATGCTA